>VWZE01015478.1:0-20288 GCA_013396675.1 Eubucco bourcierii | reverse complement strand
GCCAGTGTCTCACCACCCTCACTGCAAACAACATCCTCCTAACAGCCACTTTCAATCTCCCCTCTGACACTTCAAACCCATTGCCCCTTGTTCTGCTATTACAAGACCTTGTCAATAGTCCCTCCCCAGCCTTCCAGGAGCCCCCTTCAGATCCTGCAAGGCTACTCTTAAGGTGTCCTGGAAGCCTTCTCTTCTCCAGGTTGCAGAGCCCCAACTCTCTCAGTCTGTCCTCACAACAGAGCTGCTGCAGCCCTCTTGGCATCTTTGTGGCCTCCTCTGGACCTGCTGCAGTAGTTCCATGTCCTTCCTGTGCTGGAGGTTCCAGAACTGCACACAGGACTGCAGGTGGGGTCTGAGGGGAACAGAGCAAAGGGGCAGAATCCCCTTCCTTGCCCTGTTCCCCACACTGCTCTTCCTGCAGCCCACATATACATACAAATTCTATAATTCTTTACTACATGACTATCACCAACTCATGTTTAAGATCTGCTTTGATCACATTAAGTAATGTCTAATTGCACATGTTGTTTTAATGACCTACCTGTGCTCTTGGTGGTCTGTGTTCCAGCAGGGTCATGACCTCTCAATCAGCATTCTCTAAAGTACTCATATGTATAACACAGTTGCTGTAGATGCTCTAATGTGGTCTATATGGAAAAATGTTCAAGCTCAGGCGATCAAACCAGATCCCTTCCGGACAGCAATGACACATGATTTAAAATCTCACAGAACTTCAAACAGGTACAAGGCCTTTCCTGAGGAGAGATGTTACCCTTCACTTGGGGTCTAGAACAGAAAGTGCAGATTAAACTAGGAGCAAAATTTGGCACAGGTGTGTAGTGTAAAGACATTTCACAAGTAATTTTGCACTTCAAACAGCATCGTGGAACTTTAATTTTGCTGCAGGTAGTTCTGCAGAGTATCAGACACTACAACAGAGTCTTCACTAATGCCATGCAAAACTTTGTGAGAGTTGGTGAGAGAGCTCTTTTTAAACTACAGGCAGTAACATCTCATGCTGAAAGCCACAGGCACAGACAGTACAAAATACACCAAAATGAGAGATGTTTGAATTCAAACTTTTAACATTTTCATCTGCCCCTTGTGAATCATTAAGCCACCCAGATAAAATCCGTATCTGAAAACTTGGCTCACAGTACCTCTTTAGCACTAGTACTTTCTGTCATGGAAATCTCCAGGAGTTCCCCCAAGCTGNCTGATGGGCTGCCATGTGTTCTTCCACAGCTTTGGCTTTGTCCTCTGGTGTTGCGCTGCCTTTCCTGTCTTTAACAATTTTGCACTTGCACATTGGCATGAATGTTAATTCACTTTTATTAAACATTTGGATGTTACTCCAGTGCCTGATGTCCATGTTTCCTGCAGCTAGACAGATCCTTTTGCTTGGCTGCAAACAATTCATCGTCATTTTAACAACAATATTTATTTCTACATATTTATTTCACTTCATAAAGTCTTCGTTGACACCAGCACGGTACCATTGCTAAGATGTAAACAAAGAAAAATTCTAACTCTGAGACTGACTCAGAGCTGTGTGTAGTGTCTGTGGTTGAATTTTAAATGAATGCAGCTCTGGAGAGTTTATCCACATAAAAGTAATAATGAACATTCCTGAAGTAGTAACTGCTCGGCCACATTTCAAACTGCAAGCTCAGACATTTGCATGCTTCCAATACAAGCATGATATGGCTCTGTCTTAAAGCTGCCAAGGACCAGCAGGTTACTCAGCATGCATAAAAAGAACTGACATTACATTCAGCAGGGACTTTATCTTGTTTAAGTAATCCTCCCCACAAGATTATTTCAGCATGCAATGTGTTTCATTTAAGCAAAGTCAGAGAAGGCAAAGTAATGTGAAGTAATTATGCTCTTAAATACTGCTTTTACTTTTTAAAGTCCTCTGTCTCAAAGCGTAAGTAGTTTTCTCTAGGCTAGAAATTGTCAGCAGAAGATCAAATGTGCCTCTGGAGTAGCATCATTAAAAGCAATAAAAGTTTTCTGAAGATTTAAGTTGGTCTCAAATGCCACTGTTTTGAGGATTAGGAAAAACAGATGAATGCCAGTTTATTCTTGCTTCCAGTTTTTTGCTCCAATACTTTGCTTTCAAACTCACACCCCAGCAGGAATGTATTGAGGATTGGGAAAAACAGGTGAATACCAGTTTATTCTTTGCTTCCAAGTGATAGTAACTCACACCCCAACAGGAATGCATTGAGGATTGGGAAAAACAGATGACTACCACTTTATTCTTTACTTCCAATTGATAGTAACTCACACCCCAATAGGAAATACTCAAAACATGGCACAGTCATTTCTACAGCATCTAGCAAACAGGTAGTGATAGACCTCTGTGCTAAGATTCACATCTCTAACACCATTCTGGAGTTCTGCCAACATCAGGCAGAGGATCAGCTTTGGATGCAATCTCACCAACCTCTCTGTGTTCAACTCATCTGTTGAGGGAACAGAAATGACACCTCCAGGTAGATTTAAAGACAAAGAAATGTCTAAAGTTTTTCAATAATATCATAGAATCAAAATGGTTTAGGTTGGAAGGGACTTCAAAGCTCATCCAGTTCCAACCCCCTGCCATAGGAAGGGAAACCTCCAACTAGTATAGGTCACTCAAGACCTCCTCCAACCTGGCCTTGAACACCTCCAGGGAGGGAGCAGCCACAGTCTCCCTGGGCAACCTGTGCCAGTGTCTCACCACCCTCACTGCAAACAACTTCCTCCTAACATCCACTTTCAATCTCCCCTCTGCCACTTCAAACCCATTGCCCCTTGTCCTGGCGTTGCAAGACCTTGTCAATAGTCCCTCCCCAGACTTCCAGGAGCCCCCTTCAAATACTGAAAGGCTTCTCTAAGGTCTCTTGGAAACCTTCTCTTCTCCAGGCTGCAGAGCCCCAACTCTTGTAGCCTGTCCTCACAGGAGAGCTGCTGCAGCCCTCTGAGCATCTTTGTGGCCTATTTTTCAGATATATGTTTTGAAAAGTATCTCACATCAGTTTCAAGCTCACCCCTAGTTCCCATTCCAGACATTTTACAACAGAGAGACTACCTGAGTAAGTACAAACCACTGCTGCCTGATACCAATCTCTTACAGAAAAACTATCATGAAGTACTAGATTTAGCAGTGGTGGTGGAATGATCTCTGATTACTACTTGATGATCAGCTACGCTCCACAGAGCTTTGCAATCTCCTTTCTTTACATCCTAGAGAAGTTGGCAATGGAGTTGCCAGCAAATGCGGCAACTGTTGTCATTTTTGTTGGAAATGCTGAAGAGGCCTTTGATCCTTAAATACAGTTTATTCCCAGTCAAAATCAAAACATGATGAGAGAAACAAGGAAGAAGTAACTCAGCCAGGGCTGCAAACTGACAACATAATCTTGCCACGGTCCACTAAGACAACTGCGCTCACTTCTCAAAGTTTCATTGCTTTTCAGCAGTTTGACTGCAAATGCTTCTTTGGCTTCCTATGTTACTTTCTGCTTCTTTTTGTGGGTTTTTCTAGGGCCTCAGGCCTCAGTGGGAATCACTCCTTAAAAGCATATCTTAGGTTGTTGTGACAATGTCACGTGGTTTATTGCAGGAAAGACTTGCTGAGATTTATTAGCTTGAACTCTACTTAATAGCCCAACATCTGAAAATTCCTATTTCAGACTCTGCAAAAGAGCAGTGGATCCAGCGAATGCCATCTGAGCAGCTCTGAAAAGCTAGCCTGCTTGTACCAGCTGCTATGAACGTGTCAGGCTGGTGAAGCATTGGTACTTGCATGTCAAGTTAAGCTCCTCTCAGCAGTTACATGTGAGCTGAAGTGCAGTGTTGGATTGGAGCCACAGGACCTTAACCAAAACTCATAGAACTCGATCAGTGTATTTTAAATAACTTCAGTGGATTCTGGATCATGTCCATGATGTCTGCTAGAGGTATTGGCTACATTTTTCCAAATAAAAGAAGTTAGGAATAATATATCAAAACCTTTGATCCAGGACTAGCAAGTCCAGGAATTAAGACTCAGTCTCTTTATATGATGAATCTACAAATTTCCTGACTTAGGAAAGCATGAAAAACACTGACAAATACTTATGTTGACATATAAATAAGTACAGGAGACCAAAGGGTAGAAAAGGCATTTTAATCGTCTGAGAATATTGAGCCATTCCAGAGCAGAGAGAGTCTAATGATTTCAACCCGCAGCTGTTTGCATAGCCCTAAACCCTGTATACATGATGACATTTCATTTTACATCATTTGTTTCTTTAATCAGTTGTGTTTTTATGAAAGCACTCTTTCAGCCAGGTCAGCAGGGAATGTGCTGAGCTACCATGAGAAATGGCTGGAGTCACCGATTTCAGCTGCCAGCTCCGTGCACCGAGCATGTCTGTGTGATCACAAACTCCGCTGCTCGGGGAGCGTTGTCTGAAGTCTGTGTGTATCCCAATACATTAACCAGCTCCAGCTTTCATCGGCAGGATGTTGATTCATCCCTGGCTATTGGCGTAGCAAACACTCTAAAATTGTGTTGGGGCTTTTCAAATCTTTTCTGATGGGATCAAGCCTTGCCATTGTAACTAAAATCACATCACTCTGACGGTTTGGGAGTTCCCTGCCCCCACGCAATTTATAAAATCCCCCAGACTAGACTCAGCCAGCTGGAAGTTAAGGACTGAAGCTCTATTTACAGCTCAGCACAATGTACAAGCAGAGATAGACACAACAGACAGGAAAAGTTAAAGACATAGACAAGTTAAACGTAATACAGAAATACAATTCCCCTCCCAGCAATCAGAGACCCCAGCAGGGGCTCCCAACCACCCTTCCACCTTCTTTCCACCCCTCTGCCTTATCCCAGGGTCTGTCTTATGTGCAAAGTGAGTTTGGAGGATGGGCAAGGGGAGTTAGAAGACTGATGAGTTGGGTTAGCAGTGAGGTCTAGACCAAGCCAGCTAGAGAGAGTGAGACTGTCTGTGAGAGTGTGTCTTATCTATGTTTGTGTTCTTGCTCTTATACCTCTCAGCAAGCCTATGAGTGAAACAGGCATCACCATTGTTTTCCTTTCACAGCCTATAATATAATTTTCTCCATTAAAATATTTCAATTAGCCTCAAACCAGCACAATCATCAACTTCTTCATGTCTATGTCACCCATTATCTGGGTTGAGAGTGTAGTTTCTGATCCTGTCCCACACTAGTTGAGTCTGTGTCAGGGTCTGGAGAACAGAGATGAACAGTATCTCTGTCCAGACGAGCAAGACTTGTTCTTTTAGATGTCCGTGCTGTGAAATAAAGGTGCAAACAAGACCAGATAGCACCACACAACTATTCATTAAAGGATCAAGTTGAACAAAATCAAGGGAGAGAGGGAAGAGATGAGAGAGGGAACAATGGACAACACTGAGGGAGAGGGAGGGGAGGAGAGACAGGGAGAGGGAACAATGGAGAAAAATATTAAGAACAGGGAAGAAAAAGAACAGAGATTCTATTACCATCAGCTGCAGATGGAGCAGGGGAGAAAGATGTGTGCCCAGCCCTGGGATGTCCTGTAGAGTGGTTCCTCAGGTCCTCCTTGCGGGGGGCAGGCTCCAGTGGTGGTGGTCCAGTGGAAGCGCCTGTGGGGGTGCTCCGGTGGAGGTGCACCCATGGAGGAGCTCTGGTGGAGGTGCTCACACAGAGATGCTCCCGTGGAGGTGCACACTTTTGCAGGCATTGCTTAAGTCTCTTTATGCAGTTTTTAGGCCATTGTCCAGGTGCAGCTTCCCAGGAAATCTTCTTGTGCATTATCTGCAGGGGTCTGGCTGGCACTGGACAGGGTCTCTGCCCGCTCCCTGCACCACTTACCTGTCCATACCCCAAATACACAGAAACCTTTTCTCTTCGGGGTAGCTGGTGTGAAGTATTGTGTCCTGGGTGTTCAAACCAGGCTGGCATCAAGACACTCTATCTAGCATTCCTGAGCTCTCAGGCAGATGTCTGGGCCAAATTCCATAAGCCACAAAGGTGCTGTTTGCATCCCTTTGCCAGTAATCCGGGTCCATCTTTAACAAAGGCAATCTTTATCTTTGTTGATTCTGTTGAGGGAGAGACATCAGCCTCTCACAGTCTGCCATTGTACCATGATCATTGCTGTAGTCTTTCGAATGCCTTCTAATGTTCATTAAGCAATGTGACTTCATATCCCTTGTAAGTAGCTTATTTTTTCATCTGTCCCCAGAGGAGATACAGTAGAGCACCCTGGGCACAGTGCCTGTGGCTTGGCTTGCTGTTGCATGTTTAGGCTGTATGTTTTCTCAGGGCAAGTTTCTCTTGGAATATGAATATAGTTTCCAGGCTTAAATGGGGCAAATACCTGAGGAGTCATCTGGCTATGCTGAAAACACTTCACTCATCAAAACTAGTTACACTCACCAAAACATATGAGAAGCTCAATATATACACATACATAAAGGATTTATTTTGAGAAAACATTTCTTTTACAAAAACAAAAGAATCCAACATGCCCCTTAGTTTTTTAATGGGTCAGTAACTAATCTTTATTTATAGCTGCTAAAGCCTGTTTTCAGCATTGACCCAAACAACCCCCTGGCTCCAATTACTGTTACCATAAGAGTAGCTGAGGAGGTAGCACCCACAAACAGAGCAAGCCAGACAGAAAAGAAGAAAAGTAATTTACTGATTCTTTGGATCACTCCTAGCCTTTGATTGTTCTTGGATGGTTGGAGCAGAACCACCTCTGATTCTCTCGTCCCTGCTCGTGTTCATTCAGATTTTCTCCAGCCAGCTCCTCTTCCAGTATCTGAAGGGGGCTACAGGAAGGCTGGGGAGGGACTATTGACAAGGTCTGGGAATGACAGGACAAGGGGCAATGGGTTTGAAGTGTCAGAGGGGAGATTGAAAGTGGATGTTAGGAGGAAGTTGTTTGCAGTGAGGGTGGTGAGACACTGGCACAGGCTGCCCAGGGAGCTTGTGGAGATCACGTTGGGTGATTCTGTGCTCCACAACCTCTCTGGAGGTGTTCAAGGCCAGGCTGGACGAGGCCTTGAGTGACCTGTACTAGTGGGAGGTGTCCCTGCCTATGGCAGGGGGTTGGAACTGGGTGATTCTTGAGGTCCCTTCCAACCTTACCGTTCTATGATTCTATGATTCCATGATTCTATGGTTCTTAAAAATGCTGCCTCAAACCAGCACAACCCAACAAAACAATGATCAACTAATTTGTCTAGTCTGGGGGATTTGCAAGCAGATTTATCTTCAGCCAAACACTTCCTTTACCAGGGTGCATGCTTACATCTACTGACTGTATGAAATTCCTTCATCTTCTGTCATCACACCTGATCAGGTGTCACATACATACTGTATTTATTTCCAATAGGTACATTATTTTTATACTGATCATTTGCCTGCTGATATGGATCAAAGAACTCCAGTTGTAACTGGAAGGACACTGAATGTATTGTAAAATACCAGACAGAAAGACAGTGTCTGCTCCCAAGACTGTATCTGATTTAAATTGGACATGGACAAATGTTTCCATATTTTTTTCTGCTATCCTTACCCAAGTGACCTCCAGCATAGTTTTGGTGGTCTGAATTTTCCCAAAATGCCCTGCAATCTGTGGTGGTCCTTGTGACTATTTTGAGGCACCCGTGAGGCACCCGAAGGTGCTGTAAGTAATATTGCTGGACTCTGCCTCCTTCTGCCAGAGGCAGGCAGTCAGCACAGATATAGTTAATTAGACACATTTGCAATTTCATGTCTGTATTGGTTCCTTTGACTTACAACTGGATTTTTTTCATGAAAAATTAGCTTTGTGATTTTTTTTATCATAGGAGGAAGAAATACATTTCAGTCTTTCATCAGCACATTTGTGTGTTGCAAATTCATACAACAAGCAGTAAAACTGACTAAATAAAATACACCTCTCCCTGAGGTGTATTTTATGTATAAACATGCATAGAATATGTTTATAACATTTATATTCAACATATTTATATTAAATATATTTATATTAAACATAAACATATGTTTAAAGTGTTAACAATCTGCTAATTAAAGGGAATATAAATGCTAGGTTACCAGCAAAGGACTTTTTTTTTTTTTCTTTTGGGCAAATCTTTCCAGGCTACTTATGTTTAAAAGGAAAAAAAGTAGANGCCTTCCTTGGAAAAAAAAAAAAAAAAAAAAGACACCAAATCTATCATCGCTGTCAGGGTCAGTGCCTATTTTTCTGTCTATATTTCAATGAGAAACATCTTGAAGAGGCAAAATGCAGAAGAATGTTAGAACACCCTAGTCTACAAAAATATTTTTTGAGGATGTTGATACTATTAGCCTGTGTGTCCATTGTTAGAATCATTCTAGAGATAAGTACTGTCTAAATGGAGTGAAAGAATTTGGAAGGAACAAACAGTGACTCAGAATTTAGTCATTTATATGCTTCTTGGCTTGTACTTGCAAACTGTTGTATCCAAGACTCCAAATTCCCTTCAGCCCTGCAAAATTATAAGATGGGTTATATTCTTTCTTACAAAGAGTTGAAGAAACTGTTTACTGGACTTCAATCCATTAGACTCAAGAGCTTACACAGGTGTCAGAGGGCATTTTTTTGGCCTTGAGGCACTTTATTGTTGTTAAAGATGACTTAGGGGGGAGAATACCACGTAACCCTGGTGACATGCATTTATCAAACTGGCAGCTAAAAGACTCCAATTGTGTTGTATATAGATCTCTGGAAGATAGCAATCATCCAAACTCACAAGCTCGTTTTTGTTCTCTTTTTTGTTATTTTTTTTAAGAGCAAGGCTCTACTCCAAGGCTGGAAAATTTCTGTTACTATGGAGTTTCACAGGCTTGGGCTCAAGCCATAAATATTTCAGTGGAAATAATAAAATTTAAAACAAAAAGTCTAATGCCCAGATAAAACCATCTAAGGCCTGTATAAACAGCAGGTAAGACCCGTGTGACATCCAAGACAAAGTGAAGGTAATATTGCAATTAACACATTTTCAACTCCTATCAAAAAGCTGCACTTGCTTTCACAATGCAACACAACCTTTCTTCCAGCACTAACTTTCTTTTGACAAAAACAGCATTCAGTGAAAAATTTGGGGAGGGGGGTGGGGGTGGGAAATGTCACATTAAAAAAAAAATACTATAGAATGAGTCAGGATGTAAAAAAAATATTAATTTCAAAAGTCAAGTCTCTGTGTCCTAGTGGGAGGAAGTTCAAGTGTGCCAGTTTCCAACAGCTCTGGGTTAGGATGCTGTGAGCATGCATGGTGTTTATTGACTTCTAAATTAGAGTAGTCAAACTCAAGGAAAAGCAGAGAAACAGAGGCCATTCTTTTAGCTTCACACTGTGTGTGTAAAATAGTAATAATCAGAGCAGCTTCACTGACTGAACTGCCAACAGTGCAGCCGTAAGGCATTTTGGAACAAGAAAATGCAATTATAGGCAAATGTGCCACCTCTTCTTTGTTTGTCTTACTGCAGTGCTCTCTGTTTTCTTCACTGTATTGCTCAATCAAGCCCATCCTTCTCCACAACCAACAAGTAACCATACATATGGCAGAGGGGAGATTTAGACTGGATGTTAGGAGGAAGTTGTTTGCAGTGAGGGTGGTGAGACACTGGCACAGGTTCCCCAGGGAGGCCAGTCCACTTCCCTGAAGGTGTTCAAGGCCAGGTTGGAGGAGGCCTTGAGTGATCTGTACTAGTGGGAGGTGTCCCTGCCTATGGCAGGCAGATGGAACTAGATGATCTTTGAGGTCCCTTCCAACCTTACCATTCTATGATTCTATCTCTTGAATGGATTTTAACTTATTACTCACTTCAATCATTCTTCTCCATTTGTTAACTTTCTCCAGATGACTGTCAGTAAGACTGTGTGAATAAGTGTAGTGGAAGGGGTAATTAATTAATGCGAGATGATGTTTTTCAAAATTAATATTGTTTAATAATATTCAATATTCAGAACTCTTCCCACCCCAACCACTAATTTTAATAAGAATGGGTTCTTCACATCAGTCATGGAAGTCAGGTAATAACGGGTTCTAGCAATAACTAGTAATGATATATAACATTAATTGAACACAAACTGCCAGAGAAGGATTCTGTGGTCGGTGCACCACTTGTGGTCAGTACTCCGCTTGCCCACTAGGTGGTCTCAAGGAGCTCCTTTCTGCTTATGGCAGAAGGCAATGGTGAGTTACAATAGGCTTTAAGTATTCACTCACACAATGGTCTCCTGACTGGCAGGGCTGGGTGGAGCTTCAGACAGTACCAAAATGCTTTCAGGGAATTCTTGTCATCTGCTGAGAGTTCTGGTTCTTCCTGGGATGCTGGGGAAAGGAGGTAGACATCTCTGAGCTGCTCCTGATCTCCTCTGGATGATCTTTGTATCTCCAGGACTTCCTGTCTTGTCAGGAGGCTTTCAGGTGCAGGCAGGGTGTCTTGTGTTGTGCAGTCTCAGCACAGTGTCATGCTGGCTGTGCAGGCTGATTGCATGGGGGCATTTAGAGCCTGTTATTGGTAAACATTTGGCAGGCAGTTTCCAGGCAGTTCAGGATATAAGGCAGCACGAATACAACATCAGAGAGCAGATACAACGGCAGAGCAGAGTTGTGCAGCCTGCTCATCTCCTTTTATCCATATGGTCTGAGACCAATGGGCCTTTGGACACAGAATAGCCAATCAGAATGGCACCTAGCCAAGCTTGGCCATATTAGGTANCTTCCTGTCTTGTCAGGAGGCTTTCAGGTGCAGGCAGGGTGTCTTGTGTTGTGCAGTCTCAGCACAGTGTCATGCTGGCTGTGCAGGCTGATTGCATGGGGGCATTTAGAGCCTGTTATTGGTAAACATTTGGCAGGCAGTTTCCAGGCAGTTCAGGATATAAGGCAGCACGAATACAACATCAGAGAGCAGATACAACGGCAGAGCAGAGTTGTGCAGCCTGCTCATCTCCTTTTATCCATATGGTCTGAGACCAATGGGCCTTTGGACACAGAATAGCCAATCAGAATGGCACCTAGCCAAGCTTGGCCATATTAGGTAAAGCCATAGGTTTGCTTTACCCTTTTTAGGGCAGAACACAGCCTTGCACAAGGCAGACACAAGCTGAGCCTGCGCACCTTGTTTACCACAGGCTGCAAAGGGCCAGGGTCCTTAGACTCAGTGGCTCCAGGTTCTTTGTCCTCTTTCCTGCAGTTGCTTCTCCCCAAAACAGGAGGAGGAAGAGCAGAAAAACATCTCTGGGCAAGCCAGGACATGGATAAACCTATTTTGGCCTGCTTAGGCCTACCATGACTGTAAGTCACAATGAATAATTTACTGAGCAAATATCCCTTCTCTTTGTGTTCTGTTTTCCTCTAATGATTTCTTTGTTAGAAAACACTCAGCCACTATGGGCTGAGATGACAAATGAGTGGTTGCATAGCTACTGTTAAGTAAGTGTTAGAATCACAGAATTGTCAGGCTGTGTTCTGGTTGGTCAGTATGGTGCAAGGTGGGATTTTCCAAAATTCATATAGTTTATTTATTTTGATATTCAGGAGTCTTGCTACTGGCCACCATCTTAATAATAACAGATTCTTTGCAATGGTTATGCAAAGTATTACATAGATGAGAACAGGCAATCTAGAACACAAGAAATAACTAGCAACAATATAACAAACATTAAACCATTAGAACCAGAAAGAGGTTCCTGTAGTCTGTTGTACTACCTGCCCACAAGACAGACTCAAGAAGCTCCTTTCTGCTCAAGGCAGAAGGTTTGGAATCAGTTAGAGATTTACAGAGTTTCACTAAGAGGCTTTGGAGGTATTTACTCACAAAAATTGTATCTCTGGACTCCTGGGGCTAACTACAGTTTCCAGACAATACCCAAACACTTGTAGGGAGTTCTGTCAATGTCTTGATAGTTGTTAATCTTTCCAGGCATTAACAAGGTGCTGGGAGAGAAGCAGACTACCTCTGACCTGGTCCTGGTTCTTCTTGTACACCTCCAGACTTGGCAACAGATGTCTTGCATATGTGGAGTTTTGGCACAATGTCACACTGGCTAAGCAAGCCTATTGCATGAAGGCATTTAAAGCCTTTTTCTGACAAACTTGAGGTGGTTTCCAGATGTACAAACCCAAAATGTCAGGGCTTGTTATTATGTAGCAGGCAGAATGTTGCAGAGCATGGCAGGATGCAAGGGCAGGAAGCAATGAAGCAGAAGCTCATTGAGGCAGAGTAGTGTCAGAAGCGATACTAAAGCAGAACACTGCCAGAAGCAGAGAGCACATTGCCTTTCCCTGCTCATCTCTGTTTATCAATGCATCCCAAGACTAATGGCCCTCTGGACACAGATTAGCCAATCAGAATGGAACTTTGCCAACATCACCCTATTAGGTAAAGTGAGGGTTTGCTTTTACCCTTTTAGGGCACAAGTGTATAAATACATGCCGGTACCCTGTAAAAAAGTTGGGACAGACACAGAGGCACCAGGCCCTTTGTCTTCCTTTCCCATTGCTGTTTCTCCCAACAGCAGAGAGAGGGAGAGCAAGAAACACATCTGGGCAAGCCAGGATATGCTTAGGCATAATTTGGCCTATTTTGGCCTTCCACCACAGTAAGAAATTTAATAGAAGCCCCAGCCTTATCCTTCAGACAAAGACACTGTACCCAGTTATCAGGAAAATTAAATCAGTTGAGATGTGTGGGATACAATTCTTCCAAATATAGAGAGGAGTATGTCTTTTTTCTTTAACTAGTTTTCTCTTTCCTCTCAGACTCCAGTCCAGATCCTAAAGGCTCAAGTGTCTTTACTTATTCACACTGCACTACCAAGTATTTGAGACCTAATTAGTTCTGATTGTTCTTTTTCTGTCACATTATCATAGCCTAGTGTAGTTCAAGGGCTAACCTGCCTGCTTCCCCAACACAAAAGTGAGGGGAAGAGTAACACACACAACTCAGGACTGAGACAAAGAGAGAAGAGTTTAATGTAGCATGAAATATCATAATCACAATGCATAATTGCCTTACCTAATAATCTTATTAATCTAATAATACAATGCATGATCACTTTAGCTTAGTCTATTTGCAGAAGTGCAAATGGTGCAGCTGTGTTTTCAGCCCTTGGGCAGTCGAGTCCAGTGACTCCTTCTACCCCTCCAAGTGAAGGCACACTGGCTTCATTCTGGTGCTCAGCTTCCAACACATGGAGGAGTGGAGATCCTCTGTCACACCAAAAGTACAGATGGGCTCCACCTCTTCAACCTGCCAAGCCATTGTTTCCATATAGTCCACCAAACCCAGCTGCCCCTCTACTCTATCTGGTTGGAGGAAGAGCCTCTCTAGTTCTGATTGGAATCACCTGCATCTTGAGAAGATGCTTTGGGAGTCCTTTCAGAAGCACCAGAAGCAGTATCAGCTTGTCTCTTCTTCTTGGGTAATTCTCCACTGGGACTGAGGCAGCATTCTCCTGGGGAGAATCCTGCTGTAATTCACATACTCATGAAGCCAAGATCAAGGTGGGTTTTCCATCTCACTTAGTCAGGTCCTCCCCATGGTCACACAAGTTGAACCATAGGTACCCTGGGGCATGTACCTCACAGATTTTCTCTCTCAGACAAGAGACTATCTGTTCCTCATGGCAGAAACACTGGCTTGTACAGAGGAGCAGAGATTTTCCTTACCTCCCTGAGGCCTTTGATAGTTCCATCCACTGTCTTTGATCATCTTCCAAACCCCACATAAGAGCTGAGTGAGCAAACAGCAAACAGGTCTCTGTCTTGTTCTGTTGCACCCTTATCCCTTGCAGGATGAAGTGCTTTATGCTTCTTTTTCCCTGCATTTCACCACTGCCCTAAGATGACACTCAGCACCACTGAAAGCACATACAAGACCCTAGAACACATCAACCTCCAGAAAGGAAATACAGCACAACACAGAAAAGGGAGGGCAGGGGGAAGGGAAAACCAAAGAAAACTTAGATACAACTCTTTTAACAAGCTTCAAGCCTTAACTGAGTCCTCTAGTTATGTCATTTCTCATTTACTCCTTTATCTCAACCCTTTTTTCTCCTGCCAAAATTGACTGTCTTAATAATTAAGGCAGCTGATTTCACTGTCCTAATAATTTATACAGCTGCTGTCACTGTCCCATGATGGGTGCCAAAACATTAGAGCAAGGGCTGACCTGCCTGCTCCCTAACACGAAAGTGAGGGGAAAAGTAACACACAAAGCTCAGAGTTGAGACATAAAGAGTTCAATATAACACGAAATATCATAATCAGAATACATAATTACCTTACCTAATAATCTAATTAATCTAATACAATGCATTCGTTTAGCCTATTAGCAGAAAGGCAGTGAAACACAGGAAAAGTAAACAGCACAAAACACAAAACCAAAACCAGTGCTAGCTGACTCCCACTGCCATGCGTGTAGAAAAGAGCCAAACCAAGCCAAGAAGCAGGAACCCAGAAGCAGCCACTGGAACAGGAAGTCTTCCATGTTAGAATCATAGAATTGTAGAATGGTAAGGTTGGAAGGGACCTCAAAGATCATCCAGTTCCAACCCCCTGCCATAGGCAGGGACACCTCCCACTAGTACAGGTCACTCAAGGTCTCATCCAACCTGGCCTTGAACACCCCCAGGGAGGTTGTGGAGCACAGAATCACCCAATGTGATCAAAGATCGCATTGGGTGATTCTGTGCTCCACAACCTCCCTGGGCAACCTGTGCCAGTGTCTCACCACCCTCACTGCAAACAACTTCCTCCTAACATCCACTTTCAATCTCCCCCTGACACTTCAAACCCATTCCCCTTGTCCTGGCATTGCAAGACCTTGTCATTAGTCACTCTCCAGCCTTCCTGTAACCCCCTTCAGATCCTGGAAGGCTACTCTAAGGTCTCCTGGAAGCCTTCTCTTCTCCAGGCTGCAGAGCCCCAACTCTCTCAGCCTGTCCTCACAGAAGACCTGCTGCAGCCCTCTCAGCATCTTCATGGTTTCCTCTGGACCAGATCCAACACTTCCATGTCCTTCCTGTGCTGGGGGCTCCAGAACTGCACCCAGGACTGCAGGTGGGGTCTGAGGGGAGTAGAGCGAAGAGGGAGAATCCCCTCCCTTGCCCTGCTGCCCACACTGCTCTTGCTGCAGCTCAGCACACAGTTGCTGTCTGGGCTGCACTTACTCTGCAGCCTCATCTTGAGCTTTTCATCACCCCAGATGAAGAGTTAAAGTTGCAATCTGAACTTCACGCCCCATAATACCTTGCTCCAGTTAGCGCTTTCACTTTTTGAAGCTGGCATGACTGCAGTGTGCGTGAATAACAGGAGCAGATTCAACTCAATCCATGGCACCTAGAAAGGTACAATCCTGGTCGCAAAGCCTAGGACTTCTGTTTTCTGCCACAGTTCTGCAGCTACCTGCTTCCATAGTGAAGGAACTCATTACTGGATTACTCTAGGTCACCAAACACAGAACACAGAGGGGAATGAGCCATTTCAAATACTGCTTCTGTGTTCTCTGCTGCATACTCAGGTTTCTTAGTTTACTTTACAAAATAATTAATCTCCTATCTCTGTTACCTTCCAGACTCTGATAGAAGGGCAGGAAATGCTGCCCTTCTGGATGTCTAGAAACCTCACACATATCAGGACAGTCACATGCTGAGAGTGCAGGGATGTCCTATGATCTTTAAATGAAAAATAAATGCAGTTTACGCCTTCTTATTTGTGATGGTTTGGGAGTTCCTTGCAGTCCCACACTATGAAAATCCCCCAGACTAGACTCAGCCAGCTGGAAGTTAAGGACTGAAGCTCTATTTACAGCTCAGCACAATGTACAGCAGAGATAGACACAACAGACAGGAATAGTTACAGAAACACAATTCCCCTCCCAGAAATCAGAGTCCCCAGCTGGGGCTCCCAACCACCCTTCCACCTTCTCCCCACCCCTCTGCCTTACCCCAGGGTCTGCCTTATGAGCAAGGTGAGTTTGGAGGCTGGGCAAGGGGAGTTAGAAGCAGAGTGCTGAGTTGGGTTCCACAGCAGAAGCCCAGCAGCCACAGCAGCTCCCAGAGAGAGACTCTCTGTGTTATCTGTGTTTGTGTCCTTGTTCTTATACATCTCAGCAAGCCTATGAGTGAAGTAGACATCACCAGTGTTTGCTTTTCACAGTCTAGAATATAATTAAAATAAATATATACATTCCAATTATCCTGAAACCAACACATTATTTTACATCATTTACATAGACATTCACACAGGATTAAATTAGGTCAGGTTAGGGAGGCAGGCACTTAGACACCACAGGGCTCATGAGAGACAATCTTTGTGAGACATGAAGTGAATACTTGGTCAAACTTATCCTGCTCTCAGTCATGTTTTCTCATGGCTTCCCTGCACTTGTACAGATCAGGCAAATAAAAGGCAACAGGAAGCTGCTTACTAATTAACACACAGTGTTTTTTTTCTAATACAGTGACATATTTGATCTAATACCTACCCATGTGCTGGGCTTTGTGTAATGCAAATGGAGGAGAGGTAGCATATGCAAACAGTCTGGTTTCTACATGCAGCTGGATGTTTGGATTTCATAACACCTTGGTTTGCCAAAAGTCACACATCCATGAAAGGAGGATGGGGAATGGAAATCACTTCTAGGTCTCCCTTTAGGTAATCCTTCTCTCCTGCAAAGACTCTGCTAGGAGTTTAGACTGGAAATAAAATAAAACCAACTTTTCCTCATCTTGATTCCTTGACCTCTTTTCTAAGGCTCACATTCTCTATTTTTGTTACAAAATAATACCAAAATCCTGAAAGACAATTGCTTGGGTGGGACCTGGATGGTACTCCATGAATTTGGGCAATTTGTTGACACAGAAGCTGGTAAGATTCGCATTTATCAGCAGGTGAAGATGTGGCTCGATAGGACTGCTATCCTGAGATTTGTTGATTAAAAAGTTGGTGTGAATTATGTTGCTCTCCAATTACTTACAATGTATATAAAGAAAGTAAAGAGTATACTCAACAAGGCAACAGAAACATAGCTGGTCCAGCAGGTCACAATTTATCTCATGTACTACTGTATTAAGTAAACCACAAAAAATGCTTTGCAGAAGGACAGACTTCTAGCTGTGGTCAACATAAAAGTTCCAGGGAAGGCAGCAGCATCACAGGTTGACAGGATGTCAGGGGTTGGGAGGGATCCAAAGGATCATCCAGACCACCCTCCCTGCCAAAGCAGGACCAGACAATCCAGCTCAGAGCACAGAGGAACACATCCAGACAGGCCTTGGAAGGCTCCAGAGACAGAGGCTCCACAACCTCTCTGGGCAGCCTGTGCCAGTGCTCTGGGATCCTTAAATCATTTCATATTTATATGAAGGGAACTTCAAACAGACTTCTGTTTTTAGAACCTTTAAACTTGATGTGCGTCTCAGAAGCGCTATTGGCATTTTTACAGACATATTTTTTGCACAGGAGTCTGTAAATGGTAGAGAATCATTTCTAGAACAGCAGCAACCCCTTCCAACCCTGAGGGCAGAGCAGGAGGAGGAAGTGCTCCAAGTTTTAGAGCTCCTTATCTTGACCTCTGTAGTGGTTTTGAGGCTTGGGTGTCTTAAAGATGACCACAAAGTCCTCCAAGTGATAGAGAGAGTCCTAAGGGGATGGACACAGACCCAGGGTATAGGAATATGTTATCTATTCTGATTTCCAGTATCACACTATTCAAAGTAGTGCCTAGATGATAGTGCTCTCTTTTTCTCCTCCCTCTTCTCCTTGAGAGGATGCACATCTCTCCTTATCTCCTTCATGTGAGGAAGAGAACTTCTAGTTGGCAGAGACTTTTGAGTTGTGTCACAAGGCCTGCTGAACTTGGATGGAGGGGAGGAGAGCAGTTTTAGCCTGCTCTTGAGTCTGCTGAACTTGGGTGGGACGGAGGATTCTGGAAGGTTTTGGTCTGGTAGGCTTAGTCTAGTTTGTGAATGTACCTGAATGCCTTCTGTATGTATATGCCTTCTGTATATGTATTCTGTATATATATGCCTTCCAGGATCTGAAGGGGGCTCCAGGAAGGCTGGGAAGGGACTACTGACAAGGTCTGGGAATGCTGGGGCAAGGGGCAATGGGTTTGAAGTGTCAGAGGGGAGATTGAAAGTGGATGTTAGGAGGAAGTTGTTTGCAGTGAGGGTGGTGAGACACTGGCGCAGAATCACCCAACATGATCTTTGATCTTTGATCACGATTCTGTGCTTCACAAACTCCCTGGGCAGCCTGTGCTTCAGATACTGGAAGGCTACTCTAAGCTCTCCTGGAAGCCTTCTCTTCTCCAGGCTGCAGAGCCCCAACTCTCTCAGCCTGTCCTCATAGCACAGCTGCTGCAGCCCTCTCAGCATCTTCATGGCCTCCTCTGGACTGGTTCCAACACTTCCATGTCCTTCCTGTGCTGGGGGCTCCAGAACTGCACACAGGACTGCAGGCGAGGTTTGAGGAGAGCAGAGTAAAGGAGCAGAATCCCCTCCCTTGCCCTGCTGCCCACACTGCTCTTGCTGCAACCTAGCACACAGTTGCTGTCTGGGCTGCATGCACACCCTGTGAACATGGAGCTTCCTCCATGTATATGATGTCATAAAATGTCACATAAACTCTTCTTGTGAAAGTATACATTCCATCTAGAGTGATTGTATACGATGCTTGATAGAAATCCTGCAGCTATCTGATGTCCACCTTCTGCTAAAGGAATAATAATTTCCATGTTTTATATTATTATGACTTAAACAATTTTGCTTTGTATGAAATTCATACACTGAGTGGATATACACAACATTTAGAGTGGGAATGACTACTTGAAGTCAGCTCTGTGTTAGAATGGGAAGCACTATGGTAGAACTAGATGGTCTTTGAGGTCTCTTCCAACCTTACCGTTCTATGATTAGTAACTAAACATCTGAGCCTGTTTTCACTTGAATTAAGACATTTCCAGGGGCCCTGATAAAACTCAGATAAACTCAGTCCTTGTTCAGTTAATAAAAAGTGCTGCACTTTCTCTCCTGGCAAATCTAATTCCTAAGTGCTTGCTGACACATGTCACTGCACCAGTTTACTTTTTACCTTCCTAATGAAGCCAAGACTTTGGAATATCAATTTATTGAATTTTCTTTATTAAAATCCCACATGCTTATGTTTTTTAAACAAAGAAGTAGTCTCAAGATCCACACTTTTAAAGACAATTGATGTATAGATTTGCCAGGCCTATCACTTCAGCAAAGAGCTCATTTTTGCCCCTTTAATATCATGAGTATGTGAAACCTACAGCCATAAACCAAAATCTAAATAGGACTAACAGTCAAGTTTGTCTACATATTTTCCCCCCTTAGAAAAAGCATTCAGTGGATTGCACAAAAGTTCTACTGAGCTCTGAACTGCTGCAGTATCAACGGACTGGTGAATTTCAAGGAAACACACAATCCTTTATTTTAATCATCTTTTCCTGTGCACTGCTTACCTTTAAGCACATATTTGATTTGGAGGCACTCACAGCTTCCATACCTTCATTAATCATTTGAAATGAACACTGGGGAGCCTTTGGGAAATACAGGGGGATGACATCATCACTGGGATTCTGGAAATAATAATTGAAGATGACAGGTGAGCACAAATGGGAAATAAAAATAAATTGATAATATGTTCTGACTAATCACAACCTTTTAACCCACAAATCAATGTGAAGTTGTTTATATGGTGCTGTGCAGTTTCTCTTCTATGAGTATAACTTCAGCACAAACAGATATGGAAGACAGGAATACAATGGACCTGGTAAGGAAAGGGTTAGCATCTTGCTGCTGCTGGCTACCCAGGCAGAGTCACTTGACTCTTTCCAGTGAATTTATGAAATGATCCAAAACTGCATCCACCTTTCTGGTTCTCCAGAGGATAAAATGACACTGCATGCCTTCTCCCTGGCCTCATTGTTAGTTCCATGGAATCTTAGAGCATTCAGAAGGAATTTAAAAAAAAAAAAACAAAAAACCAAACCAAACCAAACCAAACAAAACCAAACCCCACAAACAAAAAACCAACCAAACAAAACCAAACCGAATCAGAACCCCACAAACAAACAAAAACCCCAACCAAACAAAACCAAACAAAATAAAAACCCCACAAACAAACAAACAAACAAAAAACCAACCAACCAAACCAGACCAAACCAAATCAAAACCCTGACATATATATCACAGTATCACAGTCTCACAGCATCACCAAGGTTGG
>VWZE01015477.1:1596-80834 GCA_013396675.1 Eubucco bourcierii | reverse complement strand
CCTTACCATTCTATGATTCTATGATTCTATGAAAGTACCTCAGGACACAGGTAAAGCAGTTTTTCTAATTGTCCCTTCAGCAGAACTTAAGAGGAGGTGGTGATATGTGTTCTATGAAATTTGCTCTCTGTTTTTAAAATTAGTCTTTGACTACAGCTACTGTGTCAGAGCTTGCTGTAAGATGCCAGGGGCCCAAGTTTGTCTCTGTTAATATAAGCTTACTGTTTAATCTGTCTTTGCACTGTGGCAGCAGCAAAGGACCCATGCCTGGAGCTTCATTTGCTAAACAGAAAAACTTCACAACTTTTACTGAGTAGAAAGTTCACAAGTCAGGCAGAAAGAAAGCAGATTGCAAATAAGGGAGTGTGAAGTGTGGATGAACTTAGGTCATGAGATGCAATAGCAAAGCATTCTCAGCTCCAAACTGTTTTTCTATTGGAAGACCACGTTTAATGAAATTGTACAAAGTGAATTAACTAGAAAATAAAGCCCAAATCTGAAAAAAACTTTCTACCCTGCCTTCAGAGACTTACTCCTCAGTGATGGGATAAGTGACACTTCCACCTTGCTTTGACTTTCCCCTCCCAGATTCCACCTATCACATCTTAGCTATGGATCTTTTCTTTCCACTACAAGGGCTATGTCACTCTCTTGTTATCTAAATTTCTGCTTTTCAGAAGCATCATAAAATAAATTAGAGAAGTGGCATGAAATAAGAAGTGCTAACACCGGTTCCTTGCACTTCTCCATGTCCCAGATGTGCTTGCTGCCACACCTGCTGCCCACCTCCTAGGAGCCATCTCTCCTCCCCAGTGGCTGCTGTAACTCTCTGGGCTGTCCTGTCTCTGTAACACTCTCCTGTAGAAGTACGACTGCTCTGGTGACACAAACTTTGCTGTGACATTGACAGGAATCTGAAGCTGTGACAGACTTTGTGTCAAGGCTTCAGAAACTGGGTTCCTTGTCAAAATTCCTCTGCTGTGAGCATGCAGAGGAATGAAATACAGTGTAGCTAACCTGAAGGAAGCAAAGACTGTTTTATTGTCTTGTACAGCTAAGACATTTGAAGGGAATATCTTTTAATGAGCCTGCAGCAGAAGGTCCTGGATTTAACTTGGCTGCGAGAATCCTCTCACTCTTTCAGGTTCTTATTGTTTTTCTCTATTTCATTCTCTCTTTGTTTCTCTGTGTCTGTTTAAAACATAGAATCATAGAACGGTAAGGTTGGAAGGGACCTCAAGGATCATCTAGTTCCAACCCCCTGCCATAGGCAGGGACACCTCCCACTAGTACAGATCACTCAAGGCCTCCAACCTGTCCTTGAACACCTCCAGGGAGGGAGCAGCCACAACCTCCCTGGGCAACCTGTTCCAGTGTCTCACCACCCTCACTGGAAAGAACTTCCTCCTGACAGTCTAAATCTTCCCTCTGCCAGTTTAAACCCATTGCCCCTAGTCCTGCCATTACAAGACCTTGTAAATAGTCCCTCCCCAGCCTTCCTGTAGGCCCACTTCAGATATTGGAAGGCTACTATGAGATCTCCTGCAAGCCTTCTCTTCTCCAGGCTGCAGAGCCCCAACTCTCTCAGCCTGTCCTCATAGGAGAGCTGCTCCAGCCCTCTGATCATCTTTGTGGTCCTCCTCTGGACCCACTCCAACACTTCCATACCCTTCCTGTGCTGAGGGCTGCAGATCTGTACACAGTGAACTGAGCAGTCTTTGTACATGCTTGCGGTCTCCCCCTAAATTCCTTAATTCACCACCTGTACTTCCTCTTATGGTTGTGAGAAAGCTGTGCTGCCTTCATACTTTCCTTTATATTCAAAGTCACGGGAGGGAGACTCTTCCCAATGGAAGAAATATTCTGCCATGACAGGTTGGTGCAAGGATGGGTCTCCTACGTGGTAATAAGTGATATCAAAAAAGACCTTGAATATGAACACAGAGGTGCACCCAGCTTAAAGAAAAGCCTGTACCATGAAACGCACAACTCCTTCAACTGCTCATTTCTGCTGCTGCATGTGAAGCCTGCGCTGCAGACGAGTTTTATGATATTTGCTTGTTTGTGTTTTTGCCTCTAAATTCATGTATATTATCTCCACAGCCACTAATTCTTGATATAAATGATGCTAAGCAGTAAAGTATGGTCCATTAACTTGATTTTTTAAAGTATCTAAAATTTACGCAGTGATTTAAATAATAATATAAATTATATTAAGTATGTGCAGCAGCAGAGGGTATGGCCTCCTAAACAGAATGAATTTCTCCTCGGAGAGCACTGATTAGTTCATTTTTCCTAATGAATCTTTCGTTATAGTCAGAAGTTCCTTTTTTTCCCCCTCACTGTCTCACTTATGAAGCATGCATATGTATATATGTATGTTCCATTTATATATTTGATAGCTAAATTAAGTAATATCCTACTTCACCTCCAAAAAGGGCACAGCACTTCTCAAGGAGGAAGCTGCATTTCTTAGGTGGGGGAAACTGAGGCCAAGGTAGCCCATCCATGAGTCCTTGCCCTGCTGAATCTATTGGCCAGCCACCTCCAAGTGTGTGATCCATTGCTAAACTACCATTTGCAGAAAAGCGAATGAAACTGCTAGACCTGATAGTAGCCTTCCAGTATCTGAAGGAGGTCTACAGGAAGGCTGGGAAGGGACTATTGACAAGGTCTTGCAATGACAGGACAAGGGGCAGTGGGTTTAAACTGGGAGAAGGGAGATTTAGACTGGATGTCAGGAGGAAGTTCTTTCCAGTGAGGGTGGTGAGACACTGGCACAGGTTGCCCAGGGAGGCTGTGGTTGCTCCCTCCCTGGAGGTGTTCAAGACCAGGTTGGACAAGGCCTTGAGTGAATTGTACTAGCGGGAGGTGTTCCTGCCTATGGCAGGGGATTGGGATTAAATGATCTTTCAGGTCCCTTCCAACCTTACCATTCTATGATTTGCTCTGCAACTCTTACTGCTGAGGCCAGGCAGAAGCTGTTACCCATTATGACTGATACAGTTATTACTGCTTCTGCCCCTTCAAAGGAGTGAAGCAGATGGCTTTGCAATGCCTCCACCAGCATCTACCAATGGCCCTGTGCTATAGTTCTCTCCTCACTCCACGTGTTCACACTGTTGTCCCCCAGGGTAGTGTGAAGGAGAGAAAAGTCCCCACATTCCCTCACACATGCTTTACATGCTCCTAGAAGACAAACTGCCATCTGGCCTGATGAGTTTTGAGACAAACTGCCCTTAAGATAACTTTGTTTTACTTTCATTGATGCTCCTTTGGTGGTTGTTTACCAGTACCCTGGTCATTTAGACTGCAGTTTAAGATGCATCATGGTTGTTGATTTTTTTTTCCCCTAGAAATATCAATCTAGTTAGTGCTTTCCAATAAGTGGACATTAATTCATGCTAAATTACATTGGGATTCCCAAGAAATTAGATATTACATCCACATGAATATTGAAAGAAATCATTATGATTAATGGTATAATTTATATATGCATGTTGATGAAAGAATCATAATCTAGAGGAAATTAGTGGAGATTTATGTACTAATAATTTTGTTGTGCTCTAAGGTCCAGCCAAACACCAACAAAGTGAACTTTTATTGACAGCCAGTTCATATTAGCATACCTTAAAGAGACAGTGTAACAGCATCAAATAACAATTCCTATTATGTATTCATTCCATTTAACCTTTGTTGCCAGGATCTCTATTTATAGCATTGCTAGGAATAAGGTTTCACATTTTTCATCTTCGCATATGTACTAAAGAGTTGATGTGGATCAGATTAATAAAAATATTTTAAAATAAATTAGCTGAGTCCTTTAAGAGAGGAAAGCAAAATAACTCACCTGGCTCCATCCATGTGCTTCTGAGGGCATGCAGGCCAAAGGAAGCTGGGGCTGTTTAGTTTGAAAAAGAGGAGGCTGAGGGGAAACTTCATTGCTGTCTACAGCTACCTGAAGGGACATTGTGGAGAGTCTGCTGCTGGCCTCTGTTCACAGGTTGTGCTGGTTTGAGGCTAACTGGAATATTTTAATAGAAAAAAATATATTATAGGCTGTGAAAGGAAAACAATGGTGATATCTACTTCACTCATAGGCTTGCTGAGCTCCTTAACTTCCAGGCGGCAGAGTCTAGTCTGGGTGCTTTTACGAAGTGTGGAGGGGCAGGTAACTCCCAAACCATCACACAGGTAGTTGGGAGACAGAACAAGGAGGAATGGTCTCAAGCTGAGACTGGGTAGGTTTGGATATTAGGAAAAAGTTTTTCATGAAGAGAGTGGTCAGGCACTGGAATGAGCTGCCTGGGGAGGTGGTTGAGTCATTCACCCTGGATCTGTTTAAGAGTCATTTGGATGTGGTGCTTAGGGATATGGTTTAAGGTGAATCTTATAGAGTAGGGTTATAGGTTGGACTTGGTGATCCTGAGGGTCTTTGGTAACCTGGATGTTTCTGCAATTCTGTAATTTCATGCCTTTTGAGACAGCTGTTACAGCTCCCCCACAGCCCATGATGCCCCAGGTCACCACTCAGGACAGCCATGACAGCATCCTTAAGCACACCCTGGCCACCCACAGCACTATGGGCTGCCACACCACACCTGAATCCTTCACTGTGATCCTTCCTACCACAGGTGCAGTGCATGAGATAAGAATACCATGGCATTTGGGGAGCACCAAGTCCATGAACTGCATTCATGTTTGATTTTCCATGCAGGAAAACACCAGTAGAAGCTTAAGTGTTTATTGCTTAAGCTGAAGCACAACTGCAGCTGAGGGTAGTGAGGGACCTTTTCAAAAGTCAGTCTGTGTTGTACCAGTGTCACACAGTCACCTTGTGGGATTTGAAACACCAGCTGACGGTAAACATGCGAAATAAAGAGCATTACTTAATATTCTAAAGAGACAGTTGTGAATCATTTTACATTAATCACTACAGCAAATGTTTATAAAATGCATCTCTCTGTATAATCACTACCTGATCTCACCTCTGTAACTCCTATGGGAAACAGAAAGTGGAAGGCAGGTTAAATTGTCTATTTCAATTGATTTTTTTTTTAAGCAAGGATGAACAGCTGACCTAGCAAACTGTGCAAGGCTTTTTCCTAGTGTACTCTTAGTACATCATCCTTCTCAAATATTGTTAAAATAAATGGTATAATCAAGTCAAAATAGTCTTAGTATTTTTATAATAAGCTAGTTTATCAATCTATAGCAACTCAGATAGGACTCCTCCCCAAGGAGTTTAGAGACTAAACTCCAATTTCCATGAAGAAACCACCTCCTGAGCTACGTGTCCCAGACAGTAGTGATATGTCAGAAGCAGCACTACTGCTGTACCTCAGTAATTTAAACAACATCCAGAACATTTCCCCATGAATCTTCCATTTAAAGTTAGATATTTTAGCTTTTTGCCGCTGGGCATGTATGTACTTTGTAGCACAAAACTGAATATTAGAGGCAGTGTTCTAAATTTTATACAAGCCTGGATATATCTGCTTGTAACAAAGCCTTCCTATGTTTGAGGGGTAGGAAGTTTCGTGTAAACATGAGGAAGAATTTTTATACTGTGAGGGTGACAGAAGACTGGAACAGGCTGCCCAAGAGTGTTGTAGAGTCTCCCTCTCTGGAGATATTTCAAACCCACCTGGATGGGTTCCTGTGTGATCTGGTATGGGTGATCTTGCTCTGGCAGTGGGGTTGGACTGGATGAGCTTTCGAGGTCCCTTCCAGCCCCTGACATTCTGTGATTCTGTGTGATTCTGCTGAAGGATTAGCTCACTTCTATAACGGACCCAACATCAATCTGCAAAGGAGAAATTACAAATAACATTTCCAGTGACAACCAGCCCGTGCCTGTGCATTTCACCTAGCTACCACTTCATGGAACCTGTAGGCACCACTATACATTATGCAGAACACCTAACTGATTTTCAATATCCTCAGTTAAACCCTAATTCAAGGGAAAGACCTCTTGATCTTACAAAAGGCATTATTGCCGGAGATTAAACTGCTTGATGCTATGTATTGTTCTAGCTGCAGTCAGAAGGGAATATTAATTGAGATGTTCTGTGGATTACAGTGTGTATTCCACAGTGGTTCACATGTTTCCTGGTGGTCTTTCCAACAGGAATAGCACAAATGAGGGGAATGAGACGGATCATTTTGAACCTTAGTTGTTAAGCCATTGTTCTGTTGCACACAAAAGGTAATGCTTGGTTGATTTGCTTTATTTCTGAGCTGTTCTGATTTTTTTCCTCTGCACCTAATCTCTGCCACTTCCTCTGTGAGTCATCAGCAGCTGGACCCAGTGAAACCACAGGAACTAGCTCCTGGTAAAGAGCTCTAATAGTGCTATTACTCAAGTTCAATTCTCTTTAAGCCCAGTAAAGAAGCACCATGAGTCATATGGTACAGATGAGTTCTTTTGCATTCACTTCTTCAGGAAAATCAGAATCCATACTTTGCTTTTTCAGAGTGATTACAGTGGGTGTCTCCTATCTCACTTTGTCCTTTGTAGCAGAGATGAAATGTCATTTTCCTTTCAATTCCTCATTATTTTCTCATGTGCTTACCAGTTGTCCTGCCTACAATTTAAAGCAAGTTCTTCAAAATAAAGAAAAAAAAAATTCAAAACCATTTAGCTTTCTCCTCTCTGCTCATTTTCATTGCACAGAAGTGCAATGTGATTCACACCTTCCCCTCAGCTGATTTGATTAGTTGTTGCTGCCATACACCTGCTGCTGTCACGGCAGTAGTCAGTATTTGCGGCATACATTCCCGCTGTCTGGCAGAACAGGTGGATATTGTATGGTAGATTGAAAAGAACAGTTTGAATGGCAATTGTTCTTCATCTCTGCTTACATAAACCCAGCAAAAGTTTGTTTCATAAAAGAAGTGTCACGATTTCCTTCCAGTAAACAAGATGGTCAGATATTCTAATTCAAAGGCAAATTTGTCACTGCACAAGAGAAAAACCTCATCAGATGAACTCTGCAGTAAGATGGTTGGAAATTTTCATAACCTTTGTTCATTTCTGATTTTCAATCGTTTCTATATATGTCTGTAGTCTCATTTCTACATATGAGACTTTGAAGACATGGGAGAGCTCTGGGAGGATCTCTGACTCTTGGTAGAAATTTCTTTCCTCTCCTTTGATTAAAACAAGTAATTCTTAAGGTTTAAAAATGGTCCTTATTGAAATAACGTCTCATAGATATTATCCTCTCAGACAGCCTTATTGCATGCTGGTGGTAGGGTAATGCTGCTCTGGGGCTGATAATCTCTGAGAGTCTGTAACGCTGGGCAACAGAAACAGAGTTTATTGTTCAGCCTACTGAACAGTGAGCTATATGGTTGTTGACAAAGATCCACTTGCAAAAGTGAAGGGATACCTCTGACCATACAGGTCTTTGAATTATCTTTAAAACGTGATATCTTTAAATTATTTAAATTATCTTTAAAACAGAGAGGCCCTGAAACCCTACATGCTACACAAGTTGAGAGCATTTCAGTAAAAGTCAGAGGAACAGTACAAGTAGCATTTAACTGGTAGGAAGAACTGAAGAAACCAAATGCAGAAAACATGAAACCTCCTAAAGAGAGGTAAAATGAAACTGCAATCTGCAAAACACATTTGTTAATTTATTGGAATAGTTGTATTTAAATGGATTAAAAGCTCCAGTACAGGCATTCCCAAGTTGAGATCCACACACCACAAGTGGTACACAAATGTCTGTACTACGCCACGTGAGCTTGCTTAGGATAGAGGCTGAGGCTGCTGTCACCACCTCTGCCAATTGCCACACTTGGCAAGAAAAACTTTGAATGTCATAGTCCAAAAAGATGAACAAATTTCCCTTTTATTGAAGATACTAATTTTTAGGGCAGTAGTGTGTCTCAACTAAGACCACACAGTATTCCTCCAGTTTGAACAAAACCAAATGTTTTGATGTTTTCATACAATAAGTGCAATCTAAATACCAATTTAGCAGCAGTGCCAAGATTTAGAACTGACAATTTCTGCCTACACAAAGGTAGTGCTGTTTCTCTTGATGTATTTCTCCAGATAACTATTAAATTAGTGACAGATTGTTTTGTAGACTACAAGTCCAACAAACATTTGAAGCCAATATTGCACACATTTTGAATGTGCACTTGTTCAAATCTGCCCATCTGAATTATCTGATATGGGTCAAGAACTGGCTGGAAGGTTGGGCCAAAGTGGTGGTGAATGGTGCCACAGTTGTCAGCTGTTTCTAATGGTGTCTTCCAGGCATCAGTGCTGGGCCCACTCCTGTTCAATATCTTTATTGATTTTCTAGACCAGGGGATTGAGTCCATGATCAATAAGTTTGCAGATGACACCAAGTTAGGAGCAGGTGTTGATCTGTTGGAGGGCAAGAGAGCTCTGCAGAGGGACTGGGACAAGGTGGATGGGTGGGCAGAGGCCAATGGGATGAGATTCAACAAGGTTAAGTACAGGGTTCTACACTTTGGCCACAACATCCCGAAGCAGCACTGCAGGCTGGGGACAGAGCAGCTGGAGAGCAGTCAGGCAGAGAGGGACCTGGGGGTACTGGTAGGTAGTAGGTGAACATGAGCCAGCAGTGTGCCCAGGTGGCCAGGATAGCCAATGGCATCCTGGCCTGGATCAGGAAGAGTGTGGCCAGTAGGACAAGGGAGGTTATTCTGCCCCTGTACTCAGCACTGGTCAGGCCACACCTTGAGTGCTGTGTCCACTTCTGGGCCCCTCAATTAAAGAGAGATGTTGAGGGGCTGGAATGTATCCAGAGAAGGGCAAAGAAGTTGGTGAGGGGCCTGGAGCACAGCCCTGTGAGGAGAGGTTGAGGGAGCTGGGGGTGTGCAGCCTGGAGGAGAGGAGGCTCAGGGGTGGCCTCATTGCTGTCTACAACTACCCGAAAGGAGGTTGTAGCCAAGTGGGGGTTGGTCTCTTCTCCCAGACAACCAGCAACAGAACAAGGAGACAGAGTCTCAAGTTGTGCCAGGGGAGGTCTAGGCTGGATGTTAGGAGGAAGTTCTTGACAGAGAGAGTGATTGGCATTGGAATGGGCTGCCCAGGGAGGTGGTGGAGTTGCTGTCCCTGGAGGTGTTCAAGAAAAAACTGGATGGGGCACTTAGTGCCATGGATTGGATAGGTCTGGGTGATAGGTTGGACTGGATGATCTTGGAGGCCTCTTCCAACCTACTTGATTCTATGGTTCTATGAAATAATTTCTTTTCCAAAAAGCACAAGCACATAAAATTTTAGGCAACTGTGATTCTACGATTTGGAAGTTTCTATGAAATTTGTGGCATCTATTTAAAAACAGTATCTTGTACTTCCATGTGCAATCTTTAAAATTACACATTTGTTCAAGTTTTACCCTTTTATACAACCCAACCCACAGTGGCATTTTAAAATTGTGCTACTGATGATTTTTCAAATTTCAGGTACCTAAGAGGATAAGATGGAACCAAAGATCTTTCAATCTTCATCCAGTTCTAAGAGATATGTCTGATGCAAAGCAGAAGCTGGTTTCATGTTCTTAAAATCTTGCAACCAATTTGCAGTTGCTTGATTTTTTTTTTAATTTAATGCCATCATAAATATTCATTATAATTTCCAAGATCTACAAATATAAGGTGACCTTAGACAAAAAAAAAAAAAAAAATCAGACTTGGGTGGTATAGAGTCACTGCTTTTTCAGCTTTCTAGGAGATAGCTGGAATGACTCTGCCTAACATCACATGCAAGGCTTACAGCAAATGTTTTTCTATGTATTTTAAACAGAACCAGGGAAAAGCCATCACACTAATGCTGTGCTAGTGTAGAGTCTAATAACACAGTTTGGCACAAATACAGTGGCCCTGCAAGAAGTCACTGTGTGTAATCAATAGCTTTGAACAGGACTTTTAATCACCTTAGTACAAATCTGTTAGTGTGCAGTAGCATAGTTTTCTGGTCATGAGAATGAAAAGAAAATGAAAGTCAGCTAGAAAGCAGATGGAAGAATTAAAACCAAACAACAATCCCAAACAAACAACCTGATAGTAGCCTTCCAGTATCTGAAGGGGGCCTACAGGAAGGCTGGGAAGGGACTATTGACAAGGTCTTGCAATGACAGGACAAGAGGCAATGGGTTTAAACTGGCAGAGGGGAGATTTAGACTGGATGTTAGGAGGAAGTTCTTTACAGTGAGGGTGGTGAGACACTGGCACAGTTTGCCCAGGGAGGTTGTGGCTGCTCCCTCCCTGGAGGTGTTCAAGACCAGGTTGGACGAGGCCTTGAGTGAGCTGTACTAGTGGGAGGTGTCCCTGCCTATGACAGGGCGTTGGAACTAGATGATCCTTGAGGTCCCTTCCAACCCTATCATTCTATGAACCCAAAGTGGCAAAGGTAACTATTCCATTTGCAAAATGATTAATTGTTTAGCAAAGAAAACTGACATTAAAGCATACAAAAAACATATTATGGCATGTGATATTTTATTACATGACAGGATGCTATATTATCATAACTGTATGTAACAAACAGGTACATTTGGCTTACCCTTCAGCAAAGTTCTCTCTTTTCCCTCCCCCCTCCCCCTCAAGTTTTTCTCCTTCAGTATTTCCACACACTATCCATAACAGGCATGTTTGTGTTTCAGGTGAAAATGTTATCGTTTTAAGACGAATAATAGAGTGTGTCTGGAGACAGTAATTGCATCAGCACCACAAGCCAGTCAGATAAGCCAGAGATGGGAAGGTAGGGGGTCCAGACTAATATGAGAAGATGTAAGAAAATACTTGAGAAGGTGAAGTAATTCCACTCAGGAAGATGCAGGACTTTGAGGGGGTTGATCTTCAGTGGCATATATTGTTTAAAGTGATGCTGAATTACACCAGCTTGCTAGAAATATTTGGGTCATCTGATATGTAATTTAAGTATGGCCTATGCAACCCAGATTTCTAATGATACAGATCAGGAAGTAATGACTGAAATTAGTGACAAAACCCAGGATTTGTCCCAAAATTTATAAGAACACATTTTCTGCTAAAGCACTACATCCAACACATGTTTTTGGTGGTTTGGTGGTTTGTTTTTTTTTTTTTTTTCTCTCTCCTTCCCAGGGTATTCACAAGGTTTAAATAAATTACAGGTAATATTTTCATAAGTACACATATGATTTAGAAATCTATGCCCCATTTTTTAAATTGAAGGCAAATGTTTAAAGTGATTTAAAAGGGATTGAGGCGATAAAACACTATTAAAAAAGAAAAATCCTGCTAGGTTCCTCTTAAATTCAGTATCTGACCATAAATGCTTAGATGTCCCTTTGAAGGTCAGTGAGATCTAATACACTAAGCATCCAAGCTGCTTTCAGAACTGTGAATTAGACCCTGCAATAACATAAGTGCTTTTGAAAATGAGATGGAGGAAAATCCTGTGTATATGTTGGTTTTAGCAAGAGTATCTAAAAGACTTAGCCATAAATTTTAAGAGCTTTAGGAATCCTTGACAAAACCCCCATATTCTTCATGTACCAACATCAGAATGCAAATTGAGTCCAGCCCTATAAACAGAAAAAATACATTGATCTGTTTTTCAGTGTTTATTTCCTGATCACCACACACCTGTAAGAAAAGGCAAGAGAAACCCAAATAAATTTCACTGACTCATAGAATCATAGAATCACTAAGACCTCTAAGATCATCTAACAACTCTATGCCCACTAAACCATGCCCCAAGATGCCACTCATATATTTTTTGGGACACCTTCAGTGATGATGAGTCTGCCACTTCCTGGGCAGCCTGTTCCAGTGTTTGACCACTCTTTCAGTAAAAACAAAACAAAACAAACCAAACAAACAAACAAAAAAACCCCAAAACAAACAAACAAACAAAAAAACCAAAACCCAAAACTTTCCCTAATATCCGATCTAAATCTCCCCTGGTGTAACTTGAGCCTATTTCCTCATGTTGTACCACTAATTACCTGGGAGAAGAGACCAACTGCCACTTCACAACCTCCTTTCAGGTAGTTGTAGAGAGCAATATGGTCTCCCCTCTCTTCCAGAATAAGCAATCCCAGTTTCCTCAGCTGCTCCTCACAAGACCTGTTCTCCAGATCCTTCACCAGTTTCATTGCCTTGTCTGGACACACCTCAATGTCCTCCTCCTTGTATTGAGGAACCCAAAACTGAACACGGTGTTCAGCAATGTCAATGTCATTTGGCTGGCTCAAAACCAAGCAGCACAGTGAAAAATGCACCACCAACCGACACTATGGATCTCATCACTATTTCCTCTGTTTCATTTTAGAAAATATATATTGAGACTAATGCCAAGCACTTTAAAACCATTCACTCCAAGGAAACAGATAAAGAATAATCTACCAAGAAAACCTGCAAGTTTTCTTGTTTGTTTGTTTTCTGATATGAAGTCTTTTGAGAGAAGTCAGTGACATATGCATTATACATCCAACTGATTATTCGTCTTTATAGGACACTACTCAAAATACAACAAGCCTAAATTTCCTTTTTACAGTATCACCAAGGTTGGAAGAGACCTCAAAGATCATCAAGTCCAACCCGTTACCACAGACCTCAAGACCAGACCATGGCACCAAGTGCCATGTCCAAACCCACCTTGAACACATCCAGGGATGGTGACTCCACCACCTCCCTGGGCAGCCCATTCCAGCAGTCAATGACTCTCTCAGGCAAGAACTTTCTCCTCACCTCCAGCCTAAACTTCCCCTGGTACAGCTTGAGACTGTGTCCTCTTGTTCTGGTGCTGCTTGCCTGAGAGAAGAAAGCAACCTCCTCCTGGCTACAACCACCCTTCAGGTAGCTGTAGACAGCAAGAAGGTCTCTTTTCTTACCATACCTTAAATAAAGTTTGTCTTATGCCTATAAAACCTGGAGAACTACTACAATAAATTAAGGAAACACATTTCATAACTAGGTACATATTTTTCAAGTCAATTTTTAAACTGTGGATATGGAAATACTTCATGACAGTGAACACTATCTAGGCAACAGGATGACCTAAGGAAGCTTTGTTGTTGGGATGAAAATAAAGAAATACACCTGCCTGATTTTTCTTGAAAACATTAGTCAGGTCAGTCTTATGCAGTGCTGACGATTCTCTAGATCTGTGGATATTTTACTTGCTAATGCTTTAACACAGGAAGGCTGGGAAGGGACTATTTACAAGGTTTTGTAATGACAGGACTAGGGGCAATGGGTTTAAACTGGCAGAGGGAAGATTTAGACTGGATGTTAGGAGGAAGTTCTTTACAGTGAGGGTGGTGAGGCACTGGAACAGGTTGCCCAGGGAAGTTGTGGCTGCTTCCTCCCTGGAGGTGTTCAAGGCCAGGTTGGATGAGGCCTTGAGTGACCTGTACTAGTGGGAGGTGTCCCTGCCTATGGCAGGGGGTTGGAACTAGATGATCCTTGATGTCCCTTCCAACCTTACCATTCTATGATTCTATATGTAGGCAACAAGAAACAATGGAGTAGATATGCAGTTGATATGAAACCATGCCTGAGTACCTTTTTTTTTTCCCCCCTCAATTAAAGCACCCAATCCCTACTTTTATGACAAATACATTTGGAAATGGATAAACTTCACAGGGAATGATTTTTTTTTAAAAAATTAAGAAACCCCACATTTTCATGCCTGCTTCTCAGCAAGTCACATGCTTTTTACGTCTCACAGACATGATGTGTCAATAAGAAATGTTGGTACTCTCAGTTCCATTGGCATGTCATGTTTCAGTGCATTAGAAAGCATGATGTGCTGACATGACCATTATCCAAGTGACACATTAAATCCTGGCAGTTCAGAAAGAGGCACATTTGGTTCTCAGCACACATATTCTGTATGTATTGGAATCTACACATGCAAAGTGCAAAAGATTGGGAAAAAACCCAAGGAAACAGAGCAATCACAAAGCTGAACCATGCTTTGTTCAGCATTTATCCAAATTCATGTTTCAGTCCCCCCCTTATATTGCACATGCAGAGTATTAAACACAGCCCCTGATTGATCATTTATGCAAAACAAAACCAAAACAATTACAAATAGCTATCTTGGAATGCTAAAAGAAAACAGAATCACTTTTCATTACCTCCACTGCTCCTGCAGTTCAACTTGATGTTTTATTCTTTCTCAGCTTTCTGTGTGTGCAAACATCTGGGACTCATCACACTGTCCAGCATTTCAACAAAGATGATGTCACTGGTGCCAAAATACTTTGACAAACGTGGCTACTGCGTACATCTAGAGAACTGAAACAGCAGACAAATTATGTTTACAACGAGAACAAAATATCAATCGTTCCTACCCTGATTTTAAGCACGTTAAATGTAGCCTTTCCTTCCAGAGGGAAAGCCCTTGACTGCAAAGTGTAAAAGAAAGCTAAAGAAAGCTGCTGCTTCTTTTTTTTTCTTTTTTTTTCCTGTCTGAGAGTTTGGAGGATCTTTTGACCTTCCAGTGTCCATTATGACCTTGCGGAGGGTTAAGTTAACCCTTCGAACAAACACTGCTACTAGTATCCAGTTCGCTCAAGCAAAGTAACTTAATCGCCAGATAAAATGAATTCAAATTGCTCTAAAGAAAATGAATTGATGTAACTTAGTTCTGATTGCAAGGAAATGAAGAAAGAGAGAATTTGCTGCTTACATACACTGAAAGGTACAAACTCTTAATTCCACTTTTGGAGGCACCAGGTGATGTCATTTTATTGTACAGAAGTGTTGGTGCACAGCTGGCCAAGGTGCAAGCAGTGTACCAGTGACACCACCCCTTGTAGTGCCGTTTGAAGGGCAGCATGGGGCAGGACAGCAACAGAGGACAGCTCTGTGCAAGTCTGTCCTTTCCCACCCTGCTGAGGAAGCCGAGGCGGCAGCTATGGAAAGCACTTCAAGTACCCTCTCTCTTATCCAGTCGAGCATTGGAAGAGGAATTTCTTTCTTGCCCTTTCTTCCTGTGCACCCATCCGAAACCTTGCAGGCCTTTTCAAGGATTGTTTTGTTAAAGATACAATTCAAAAGGGAATTATTCAATTCAGTATTGACCACTCCCACCAAGAATTCATAAAAGCAGCATGACTTTACCAGTCTGATTGGGAAGGGATGCCAGAGACTTCAAGGACACAGGTTTATCAAGTGGAATAGCATTACAAGCTCTGCATTTCTCTGCTGCCATGTGTACCTACAATTACAGGAACTGTGATCAGTGGTTCCTCCAACGAGTGTGTGAACAAAAAAGAGTGATTAAAGGAGGCACAGACGCACCAGTTCTTGATATCAGGCCTAAACCTGGCACTGCAGCAGTTCCAAGGCATGATAACCACACAAGGAATTTCTGTGACAGAAAATAATTCATGTTACATTCAGCTAAATCATGTAACCACCAACCAGCCATAAGCAGTAAGAGAGGTACATACCAATACATGCCTACTACCTAAAAAAGACAGAGAATGATCTTAGATAAAACTCTTCATTCCCTATTCAGAAATTCAACAGAAAAGTATATTTCAATGGAAATACACGAAAAGTGAAATTGTAGATAACACAGAAAATGTTAAATTAGCAAATCACAACATGGCAAAGGTGTCAGGTAAGTATTTGAGCCCTTCGATCACACTGCTAATAAACTTGAATAAAATGTATTCATTTTTTACACCAGAGTACGAGGTCAAACGAGTACGAGGGACTATTGACAAGGTCTTGCAATGACAGGACAGGGGGCAATGGATTTAAACTGGCAGAGGGAAGATTTAGACTGGATGTTAGGAGGAAGTTCTTTCCAGTGAGGGTGGTGAGGCACTGGCATAGGTTGCCCAGGGAGGTTGTGGCTGCTCCCTTCCTGGAGGTGTTCAAGGCCAGGTTGGACGAGGCCTTGGGAGGTCCCTGCCTATGGGAGGGAGGTTGGAACTAGATGATCCTTGGGGTCCCTTCCAACCTTACCATTCTATGATTCTATGCTTAAGCTAAAATATGATTAACTCAACTTTTGGTTGGCTCCAGAAGCATTCATCAGTACTTGATATTGGTGAATACTTTCACACAAACAGCTATTATTTTCAGCCCTCAGGTATAACATCTTGCACCCAGAAGTAGCAGGAACACGTTGGTATGTTCTTCCCATACACATGAATATGATCCTGAATACAACTACATTATCTCATTATGCTTAGCTCTGCAAATAATCCCCTTTTGCTTTCTGCCACATGCCTTCCTGTAAAATCTCTCCGATAAAATTAAAAGAACAGGGACTTTTATAAAACAGAATAATCCTACTGAACACATAATCAATACATGGATATTTTTTGAAATCTCCTTCCAGGCTCTAGACAAGCACAGTGAGACAGCAATGGCAAATTGTTTGGCGTACTAATTGTACCAAAAAATACTCCATTGTATCAAAACATCCTCAGGAGGATGTCAAGACTTTTAAAGTAAATGTCTTTTGTCATCTTTCTACTGAAAGAGGGTCTCCGATAAAAATAAAGCATAGCAGCCTCTCAAATACGTAGGTATCACAGTATCACCAAGGTTGGAAGAGACCTCAAAGATCCTCAAGTCCAACCCATCACCACAGACCTCAAGATTAGACCATAGCATCAAGTGCCATGTCCAAACTCGCCTTGAACGCCTCCAGGGATGGTAACTCCACCACCCCCGTGGGTAGCCCACACAGACACACACACACACACACACACACATATATATATAATGAAAAACTGATTTTTGAAAATGCAGCTTGAGAGGTACATTAATAATTTCACGCATCTGGCCAATAAACATTCCTGCCAAAAGAATTATGCAAAATTACATAAATCCTTTCTAAAGAGAATATGTTTCAAGGAGACATAAAATTCAGACTGAGTTACTTCACCTCTTTTTTTTTTTTTTTTTTTTTCCTCACAGCTGTGTTCTCCTGAAAACTTTTAGTGAGTAAAGTCTCTCTCCTTGTAAAATAACCCAACAAGAAGCCAAAATCCAAACCTGACTGCAATGCATAATACCAAACTGGCATATAGTGCAAACTACAGAAAAGTTTAGCAGTGAGAAATAAATAAACCTAAACAAAATAAGAAACCTTTTCATATCTGAGGCAACCGATAAAATAGCAATGAACAGCTAAAGGCAAATACCCTTTCATCAGGGCATCCTTTAACTTTTAAATATAATACATATTCTAGCAGAACTGTCAAAGCATTCCTAAAATGTGGATTGCAGTGCTGGGCTTCTCTGCTGTAAAAAAGGGGAAAAGAGTTAAAAAATTACATATTAAAGAAGAATTCATGAATCACAGCAATGTATCCAATCTTAGAATGTACATTAGCAAATTGTTCGAGCATATTCCTATCCAAACTATACAGGAGAGCATGGTGTTTAAACAAGTAAAATTAAGAAAATTAAGGATAAGCACAATTATTTGGCAGATTTGTCCCCAGTAGTAAATAAATCTGTTCTTCAAGTTCACCAAAGATACTGAAAGATAACTTAACTCCATCCAAACAAATAGTAAATTTTGCATTCATAAATGTGAATAGAAAAGCATCTGCTGCCATAGGGCCTTGGCAAGCACTGTGCATAAAGCTACAGGGAATGTCAGCCTCTCACAATGCTGCCACAATTCTTTGTTGGGATTTATGAGAACTCCCAGTAAAAATACAACTTAAAAAAAAGACTGCTCTATCACAACTTCATTTTCAGAATCAAAAAGCAGATCCCTCAAATTTTTAATGGAAATCCTTCTCACCAACCTGCAAAAGGTTTTCCTTCCAACCTACTCCAGAGAAGCTGTTAAAGGAAACTCACACGAAGTTTTTAAGGTATGGGAAAAAATTAGAAGAGATTGCTACTCACCAATTCATTAATTTCCCTTAGCTCTCTATCAGCTCTGACATCTGAGAACCATGGGTGCAGGAAATGCTTTTAAAACTACTGTAAAAACAGATATAAAACACTGAGACTGTAACTGGCTGGATTACCAGCTTCGGTAAGGCAGAGATGCCATAATATTTGTTCTCCTTAATTTATTTTCCTCCTTCTAGGCAGTGAATAAGCCATAAACTGAGAAGCAGAGAAGCATGAAAAGAAATAGGAAACTTTCTTCTGGTCCTTTTATCCTTTAGAAATCTAACTATCTGCAGAAAACAGAAGAAAAATCAAAGCACAACATAAAAGTTTTAGCATGAGAACAACCAGGCTGGATGAGACCAAAGGTCTTTCAAGCAGAGTTCTGCTTACAGGAGCAGCCAGTGGCAAAAGCATAGGGAAAAGCAGAGGAATCAGTCTCGTACTTAGGGATCCTTCTGCTTGGCTGTACCGCTCCAGCCACTGGTTGGCAATATGCTTGGAGGTTGTGGAGGCAGCTGTAAGCCAGGGTGTTTGGTAACTCTCTCATGGTCCCTTTTTGTATGCTCATTAGCCTGCCAGTATTGACAAAGTATAGCGTGGGGAAAACAAGAGAGATGATTATCAACAAGAATAAAAAGTGTGAAGAAATTCTCTAGAAGAGCAGTCACTGCACTCTGCTGGTTCAAGGACCAAACCAGAGATGAGAGGTTTTTAACTACACATAAAGAATTTCAAAGTCCCATCACAACTGCTTAGTTACTGAAGGCTGATCTAAAGGTCACATGGATTTAGTTGTGTGATGCCAAAGCATAATTAACTGTAATGCAGTTCAAACTATAATAATTGTGGTTGTACTTAAAAAAAAAAAAAAGTAAAGTAAAACTTTGCACACAAAGTTCATGAGTTGTTTTGGTGGAAGCATAGAAGCTGAGTGGCACGTGCAATGGACAGTTCAAAATGTGGCACTAAACCATAGTAATGAGGAATTAAATGATAGTTAAGGGTAGGACATTCCTAGATGAATGATAACAAATGCCATTTTCAATAGATTTGATTAACATTTCATAAAAGAAAGTCAGCAACAAATGGAGGTCAGTCACAGCACAGCTTTTGTTTCATTGGAGCTGTGACATGGCCAAAAGAATGGGATAATATGAAGTGGGTTCCTCCTATTTTATTTTTTTTTTCCCACCCCCAAGATCCAGTTTACTGTTACTTCTTACAAATCTGGTGTTCCTTTTCGGACTTTCCATCTAGATCAGAGCTATGAGATACTCAGAGGTTCCAAGAGACTATCAAAATACTTACCTAAGTTCTGGTCTAAGTGATTTTACAACAGATTTCACTACACATTTCAGTTTTGTAACCAACAGCAAAACTCTAAGCAAAACTTCACTAGAACATAAAACGATTGAAGCTTCTGAAAGAAAACAAAACACATGCTTTCAACTCTGTGAAACAATAACTTAATCTTCTCATATTTAAAGAATTCATTTGGAGCAATCATATTTAAAGAATTAATTTGGAGCAATCATATTTAAAGAATTAATTTGGAGTAATCATATTTAAAGAATTAATTTGGAGTAATCATATTTAAAGTGTGTCCAGTTCTGGGCCCCTCAATTTAAGAAGGACATTGAGGTGCTTGAGTGTGTCCAGAGAAGGGCAATGAGGCTGGTGAGAGGCCTCGAGCACAGCCCTATGAAGAGAGGCTGAGGGAGCTAGGATTGTTTAGCCTGGAGAAGAGGAGGCTCAGGGGAGACCTTCTTGCTGTCTACAACTACCTGAAGGGTGGTTGTAGCCAGGAGGAGGTTACCTTCTTCTCTCAGGCAAGCAGCACCAGAACAAGAGGACACAGTCTCAAGCTGTGCCAGGGGAAGTTTAGGTTGGAGGTGAGGAGAAAGTTCTTGACTGAGAGAGTCATTGACTGCTGGAATGGGTTGCCCAGGGAGGTGGTGGAGTCACCGTCCCTGGAGGTGTTCAAGGCGGGTTTGGACGTGGCACTTGGTGCCATGGTCTAGTCTTGAGGTCTGTGGTAACGGGCTAGATTTGATGATTTTTGATGTCTCTTCCAACCCTGCTGATATTGTGATAAAGAATTAATTTGAAGTTATCTTTTCTACTATTTTTAGCAGATTTTTATTTTTCACATGTCAAACTTGTTTAGAGCATAAAGTGGTCTGATTTTGGCTGGGACAGACAATGATCTTCCTAGTAGTTGGTAAAGCTCTGTGTTCTGGATTCCGTATGAGAATAATACAGACAATACAATGATGTTTTATTTGTTGCTAAGTAGTGCTTACCCTAAAGCAAAGGTTTTTCAATTTCCCAAGCTCTGGAAGCAAGAAGGTATACAAGAAGCTGGGAGAGAGGATGGCCAGTACAGCTAAGCCAAACTGGCCAAAAGGATATTCCATGCCACAGGACATCGTGCTCAGTATGTAAACTAGGGCAACAAGGCCAGGAGGGGCAGATGGCTGCCTGGGGACTGGCAGGGCATCAGTCAGCAGGTGGTGAGCAGCTACATTGTGCATCATTTGTCTTTTCCTGGGTTTTCTCTCCCTTTTTGTTATCTTTCTTTTGATAATACTAACAATAACAACAACATCATCAACAATAATAATAATTTTACTTTGGTTATGAAACTGTTCTTATCTCAACCCATGAGATTTACTTTTTTCCCCTGATTCTCTTTGCAATGCCACCAGGGGTGGAGGGAGTGACTGCATGGTGCTTAGTTGCCAGTTGGTGTTAAACCACAACATATAGTTTTGTAGGAAATAAAACCCCTTTACTGTAATATATGGAATTAGATAAATTTACAGTAAACAAGTATTTGCTGGCACCCAAACTCATACACTCACACATTTCCATTTCCTACTGGTTCCGAACTTTATTATCACAGTATCACCAGGGTTGAAAGAGACCTCAAAGATCATCAAGTCCAACCTGATACCACAGACCTCAAGACTAGACCATGGCACCAAGTGCCACGTCCAAACCCGTCTTGAACACCTCCAGGGACGGTGACTCCACCACCTCCCTGGGCAGCCCATTCCAGCAGTCAATGACTCTCTCAGGCAAGAACTTTCTCCTCACCTCCAACCTAAACTTCCCCTGGCGCAGCTTGAGACTGTGTCCTCTTGTTCTGGTGTTGGTTGCCTGAGAGAAGAAAGCAACCTCCTCCTGGCTACAACCACCCTTCAGGTAGTTGTAGACATCAATAAGGTCTCCCCTGAGCCTCCTCTTCTCCAGGCTAAACAATGCCAGCTCCCTCAGCCTCTCTTCACAGGGCTGTGCTCGAGGCCTCTCACCAGCCTCGTTGCCCTTCTCTGGACACGCTCAAGCACCTCAATGTCCTTCTTAAATCGAGGGGCCCAGAACTGGACACAGGACTCAAGATGTGGTCTAACCAGTGCAGAGTACAGGAGGAGAATGACCTCCCTGCTCTTGTTGGCCACACTATTGCTGATGCAGACCAGGATGCCATTGGCCTTCTTGGTCACCTGGGCACACTGCTGGCTCACGTTCAGGTGGGTGTCAATCAGCACCCCCAGATCCCTTTCTGTTTGGTTGCTGTCCAGCCACTCCCACCCGAGCCTGCAGCTCTGCATGGGGTTGTTGTGGCCAAAGTGCAGTACCCAGCACTTGGACCTATTGAATGCCATCCCCTTGGACTCTGTCCATCTGTCCAGGCGGTTGAGGTCCCACTGCAGAGCCCTTCTGCCCTCCAACCCAGCAACATCAGCCCCCAGCTTGGTGTCAGCTGCAAATTTGCTGGTGACTGACTCGATGCCCTCGTCCAGATCATCAATGAAGATGTCAAAATGTTGCAGTGAAATTACTGCAACAATTCTGCTATGAGACAGGGTTTGATTACCAAGCAAGAGAAAAATTTATAGCCTCTTGATTTTATATCCCTACAATCTAAGCACATACGCCAGCTTTAGCTGAAGAAGAGAAGAGTTACTGGCTACCATCACTGTACTTGATAGCTCAGCTTAACATGACATAAGGAAAAAGGTACATTAGAAAAAAATAAACATTTCAGCTAGAAAGATCAATGATAATGAACAATCATGTGTATTTGTATAAAAGTATATCTATTCTATAGACTTAAAAGGAACCCTAATAAATTAAACATAGCCATGCTACAATTAGGACTTGCAGTTATTGAGAACCAATCCCAAAATGTATAAACTTGTAAGAATTAAGGTCACTTTCTACAAAATGTAAGATACTTTATGTGAAGTTATTCTGGGCTGCTCCACAACCAAGAGCCTTCATCTCATACTTGATGGAACTTCATCAGCCTTCCAGCATTTCACAGGTTTCCCATTAAGACTTTGCATTTTCAAACCTTACACAGTCAAAAGCCATGATACAATACTAGAGCTAAAATATTATTAAGAATAAGACAGGAATATTATCTAACTTGAGATGAGAAGATGCTTTGCTACCATCTTTTACCACAATGTTTTGCGTTAAACTGTTCAAGACACTATTTGGAAATTCAAGCTTTTGGTGCTAGGTCCAAGCTGCTCTTTGGGCAAGGAAAAACCTGGGAAATACCACATCATAAAGTGAAAAGTTTTGGCAAGGGGAACTGATTAGTTAAAAGGTAATAGTATTTTCCTTACAAACTAATAGAAATCTAACTGCCAATAAGAAAATCTACCTGTACTCAGGTGGCATTCTTCCATGCCTCCACCATCTCAACCATGTTTGAATTCCTCAGGTAGACAGCAAGCAATCTGAAATCGTTCATTAAGACAAATTAGTACCACATTCTGCTTAAATTCATTCTAATCTCATTCCTTACTACATCAATTATTCTACTGCCTTCATTGCAATTAATCAGAGTCAGTTACCAGCCAGTGTGAGTGAAAATGGCAGAACTGGGCACAATGTAGCCTACAGGAGACAGACTTTTAATAGCTCCTCTGACCAAAATTTTGTCCTCTTTGCCAAAGCTTGGCAGCAATCTTTCAGTGTGTTTCTTTTTGAGGTATTTTATATGAATGTGACATGGAATTTTCTGGCTCAGGGACTAAAATCTCCTTCACTGGAAGGAATTAACACAATAATCAAGGAGCGTGTTCCAGTTTTAGTTTATATCATAAAACCAACCTGCTTCAATGAGCCAGTCTCTATGTTCTTATTTTTAGTTTTTTCTGGACAGCTGGACAGCTATATTCTGACTTCAGTGCTCCAGGCTACCTTTGCAAAATTGTGGTGGTTTCACCCTGGCTGGACACCAGGTGTCCACCAAAGCCACTCTATCACTTCTCTCCTGAGCTCGACAGAAGAGCCACTGATGGGATCAGCTTCGGCCAGCAGCGAGTCTGACTTGGAGTCAGCTGGCATTGGCTCTATTAAACATTAGGGAAGCTTCTAGCAGTTTCTCACAGAAGCCAGCCCTGTAGCCTGCGGCTACCAAAACCTTCCCATGCAAGCTCAATAAAGCTCAACATCCGGACATAATTTTCTGCCTTTTCTGCCTTCCCCTCCTCTGCTATATTTTGTTGTCCTTCTATTTGTTATTTTCCCTTCATTCAGTCTGAAGTACAGAATATAGTAGTCTCTCCATATTGAAATTAAAATGCATTTTAATAAATTAAGCAACAATGGAAATGCCTTAAGAATGCCCTGAGATGATTTTTTTTTTTATTAAGGAGAAAAAAAATATTAATAAGAATTCTAGCCAGAAACTGCCCCTCTGCTGCCATTGTGCCATCCTCTCCCTCCTGTTTGCTAGACTGTGTGTGTCAGCAAATGCTGCAGCAACCATTTGCTTCCTGTTTTGTTTTGGAATAGGTAAAGTATTTCAGTTACACTGTATGGTTGGATTGGAGGCATCTGCCAAGGCATAAAGGAGTGGTTTAGCTTGGGGGTACGTTTCCCTAGGAATGTAACTGGGTACTGGGTACAGTTCTAAGTGGTCACTCTCAATAAACCAGTCACGTGTTAGAGGTGGGATTCTGGATTTATTTTGCAGAGGCTTCAGAAATAGCAAAGAGAAATGATATTTCAGCAGGAGATAATGGGCTTGATGACTTTTCCCAAATTATTCCCCTTTTTAGTAGCCATCATCTTGTCGGGTGACATCTGGAATGATTAGAGGATGATATTTTAGACTGACAACTGGGCTGTCATTCACACTGTCAGTCAGCAAACATCCAGGTTGCCCAGGGTTACAAAGCTAGTTTATGCTTTTGTCCTCTAGTATTTAGTGCTTGCTGATTCTTTACCTTGATTTCAGAAGAAGCAGTTCTTACAGCTAGTGGTAGAGGCAGGCAAAGAGCTCATCTTAATGGTATGTGATTGTTTTAGCACTTCTGTGGCAGCTGGAATATTAGGGTGGGTCTAGCAAGTTCACCTGCTTTCAAAAAAAAAAAAAAAAATAGAAGGTCACTGCTCATCTGTGCCCTAGGAATACATCTAATTATTTTAGGTTTATATACCTGAATGGCAGCAACTTTGTTGTCTGCAGAATTATTGTCCTAAAGCTGACCAGAAAATGACCCAGCTCAAAGTAGCCTCGGGCTCCAAAGATGATCAGTCCCTGTGCTTTCCTCAGCACCCAAGAGCAGCCTCACCAAATTACAAGAAATATAAATGTTCTCCACAGCAACAATGTCACATTGCTCAACCATGCCTTGATGTGCAGTCTAAATTCCTCACCATTCCATGCACAGTCTGTGTAGATCTCTGATCAAAACAAAGGCTTCTGCTTTTGAATGTTTCAGTTTGGGAACCCAGCTCTGGGAATTAACTCCCTGATTTTCAAATGGAAAAATAATCTGCAGTTCTCAGAAAACTCAGAGGTGTTCTGGGCATGTTCCAGCTCTGACACCCAAGATCTATTACACAATAATCAGAAACCCAGGAATCGAAGCACCAAAGACAGGTTGCCTGCAGTTTCCCTTCATTTCTCTTTGCCTCAATACAGTCTTCTTTTAACACAAAAATAACATCTCTTACAGTCATACCGAGCAAATGGGATACTCACATTATAGAATACTTTTAAACTAATCAACTAGTTGATAAATTAAGGGAAGACTATCATCCAGTGTGTTAGCAGTGAGCAGGTAATCTGCCATGATTTTGGTTTCAGACAGGTAACAGTACAAGCTGTCTTAGCACACTGTGTTTCACAGACCTGTTTAAAACCCACAACATGGATCTGTGACATCTGCTTTCTGCAAAGAGGTTCGCAGCCTTGTCCTCACAAAACGTAAAGTGAAAGAGTGCGCTCAAAGCAAATTTGCTTAAAAATTCAATAAAAACGTCTTAAAACACTGGCAGAAGTTGCATAGCCTGGAGGCAAGGAACTCCTTCAGTAATGTTTCTAGCTAATGTTTCTGAAGCATACCAAAAAAGTAATAACATTTCAGAACCAGGTTGAAGAAAAAGGATGACTACTTTTGCTGGTTGTCTGCATCTCAGCCTCTACCCAGGGCTGTGTTCTGACTCTTAGGCATCTCATTCCTCATGCTTTGCAGGAAGATGCTTACCAGTCACAGGAGCACAGATGCTGAAACTGGAATCAAAGAAGTGTGTAGATGTGTGTGGACATAGTGTTAAAACAAAAGAAGAAAAAAAAACAACAACCCAAATGTTTGAAGCCTACTTTGGCAGTATTGCTCTGGTGCTCAAACCAACACTCTTCTAGAAGAGAGCAACAGGAAAGCAAGTAAATTACTATAATTCGTTTATATTAACTTTTTTAATAGTTCACTCTGAGTCTTTTCAAGTAGCATCTCACAAATATGCTTGTTAAGTACAAATTAAAACTATTCCAAAAGGTAATATTTGTAAGGCACTTTTGCATCCACAGATGAATGCTGATGTATAATATGAACATTGACATATTTGACAAGGCAACAGAGTTAAGTGTGATACAGAGTCAGACTAAAGATTTTCTTCTTGTCTGAAAAGCCCTTGTTTTGTTACTAATATTAGAGCTACAGAGGCTTATTTGACAAAAAGCACCTCCTAATTTGAGACCTGTAGCTCTTAAGCTCCATAGTAGCAGCTATTTACCTGGTTGGTTCACTCTTCACAAAATGTGCCCATTAAGCTCAGGGTATAAAGCCAAAAAAAAAGAAGAAAAAAAATAAAGGGAAAAAAACAACCCAGCTGCTCTATTGAGCATGACTGAACAGGCAACTGTGCTGGTATGTGTTTTAGAAGAGACAGGAGAGGAAAAGGAGATAAACCTTGGGGTGTAAGACAGGAGTTTGCATATTTCATTTGGAACAACGGACTAAGCTATCATTGACTTCATTGAGAATAACTCATAACAGCAGAAATTCTCCCTTGTTGAAGGTGTTTGGAAGCTATTCCCTGAGAGAAGCTTTATGATATAGAAACTTATACATGTACAACACTGGTTGATGTCAAGAGAATTTATGCATGCATTCTCAACCAAGAGTAAATTTTACCCCTTTTCTTGTTCACTGACGTTATACAAGCATTTTCCCAGCTTGGCAGGGCTAAATTAAATTGGGCAGTGTTCTGTGTGTGTTTGATGTCTGCTAAATGAAGTGAGCTTCCAATTCGTCATATTTACTCAAGCTCACTCAACTCTAGTAAAAATTAAAATGTTCCAGTTAATTTAACGAGATAATTTAGCTCCCTCAAATCTTTCTTGCTCAACATTTGTTGCTGTTTAGAAGTCGGGGGTATGTGCTGCCATGTAATTCTTTGGACAGCTCAGAGGACTTAATAGTGAACAGTAGACGTTTTAGACACTGGACAGTGTGTTTTATGTTAAGCAAGACCCTGAGCTGCCACTGGAAAGAGAAGTCTAGGATTGAGTTCTGTGGAATCATTATTTAAAGAAAAGCAGTCAGACACACAGAGAATTAGAGTATTTAGGAAAGAATCAGAGTGGTTAAGGTAGCAGTTGAAATAGCAGAAGTAAAAAATTGTCACACTGAGTAACTTGGATACAAACAGGAAGTAGGAAAGGACTCCAAGCACCAAAGTAATCAAAGTATCCACACATAAAGATCTCCATGCTAGATACTCAGAAAAAAAACAGTTCTTTATTTGAGATGTCTACCTTGACGTCACAACCTCATTTTATATCAATGCAGACACAGAAGCCAAATCATCATGCTATAGTACTGGTACACACATGATAAAGTCTGCTGAAATTAATAAAGACATTTTAAAAGACTGAAAATTTAAGATTGGGTATACCTGTAACACTGAGATTTACTCATGGGAGCTGCAGCATTGTCTCTCTGAAAACCAGCATCATAAAACCTTGTGGGTTTGAGCACTGAAAGACAGAAAGTCATAGTAACTACCAAGGCCAGAAATCCACTCGCTACTAAAGGGCAGCAGCCTAAGCAATGAACAGCAGCAGTGAAACCTGAATTACAGGTCCTCAAAGATCCAATGTACCATATTTCAGCAAAAAAAGGCAGTACACAAATATTGAGCAATTTAACCACAATTGTCCTAGGGACTTGAGCAAAATTACAGCTATGTGTCACTCTTGCTGCAGAATCAAAACCAATGCGGAGCGCACCTGGTTTCATTATACAGTCCTTGGCACAGACTTGTCAAAGGTATTTCACATGTGTCAAAAACCCTGCAGAGAGCTTAGGATTTTAAAGCAAAACTAGGGACAGCTAAATATCTCCAAGAGCCAAGAATGGCTATGGTTGGAGAGATGTAAGCTAGATGGGTGAAGAGGTACCGTGAGAGCAAATCAAGAGCAGTGTGGTCAGCAGGGCAAGGGAGATGATTCTGCCCCTTTACTCTGTTCTTGCCAGGCCCCACCTGGAGTGCTGTGTGCAGTTCTGGAGCCCTCAGCACAGGAAGGACATGAAAGTGTTGGAGCAGGTCCAGAGGAGGCCATGAGGATAATCAGAGGGCTGCAGCAGCTGTCCCATGAGGACAGGCTGAGAGAGTTGGGGCTCTGCAGCCTGGAGAAGAAAAGGCTTTGAGGGGACCTGATAGTAGCCTTCCAGTATCNCACTGGAGCAGGTTGTCCAGGGAGGTTGTGGCTGCTCCCTCCCTGGAGGTGTTCAAGGCCAGGTTGGAGGAGGCCTTGAGCGAGCTGTGCTAGTGGGAGGTGTCCCTGCCTATGGCAGGAGGTTGGAACCTGGATGATCCTTGAGGTCCCTTCCAACCTTACCATTCTATGAAATACTTACTTTTTTTTTGTTTGTTTCTAGTGAACCTTAAAATGTTTTCACTAACACCCATTCACGAAGACCAATAACACAAACATCAATAATGCTACTATTGAACCACAGTGAAAAAAAAAACCCAGCAAATACAAAGTGTGATGAATATGGTGGCAAAAATTTAAATATCATTACATTACCAATTACAAAGCCAATTTGAAAATCCAGGATTAATTCTGATCATGCTCTATCAAAAGAGATAATGCAGAGATAAATGGGGAACTGATTAAGAAAAAAGAATATAATTAACAAAAGGCAAGGACCTGAAAAAAGCTGAATAAATCAAAACCCTCACCTGAAGACAAGTTGAAAGCGCAGGGTTATTTACATTAGAAAGGAGACACATAAGAAGGGCATGATCCAAGCAGAAAAACTGAATAGTTGGGAAAGGTTAGGAGCTTCACCTGAGAACAAGGGATTTACTGAAAAGATGGCAAAAGCAACTATGATAAAAGGAAGCTTATTATTTTTGTTTCATAATTAAATCTATGCTAGAGTGTTCAACACAATTTCATCAGATTTCCACTGTATGGTACAATGTCATAAAAACGAAAGTGCTATAAAGTATCTATAGCAATGCCTACAAATGTTATAAACCTAAAAATCATTTTTCAGAGAGGAAAAATATTTCATTTAAGCTTCAATGTCTTGATTCAAACCCTTTCATTGTACCATACACTAGATAAAAGGTAAAAAGAAATCAAATGCTATCAAAGCATTTGAGTGACATGAATTAACATTTTCTAGCAACAAATTAAAAAAAAAGTGAGAAATGAGAATTCTTGAGATTTTATTACTGTAATTTTTGTACTTGATTTGTTACAGAATGGAAATTTTTGTTTCCTATGATTTTGGAGCTCGTCACCACTGGATTTCTTTTAGAGCAAAAATTTACCACGATTAAACTTTCTGCAAAGCAAAGAATATCCTCAGTGAAAAGAGAGAATGAGAATTAATTAATTTTGAAAAGAATGTTAAAATTCCACAACTTCTCCTAGTTTCAGACACCCAGACTTGATTCCTAGGGTGTTACATTGTGTTTATCTATTGAAAGGTTTTCATATCCTATTCCATAGCACCTGTAGGATGAAAGATGTGGGACTAGGAGGCTCTCCAAGCAGTGGGATTTCTGCATTAAGGCTGCAACAGGCTCGAGTACCAGCTATAGCAGCTCCTCGGCCCCACACCTCTGACAGGAATTTGCAATATCAGGATTTCCACCTGTCTTTTCTATCAGTACAAGGAAATGTCTTCCTGGAATGCCACTGAAACCTTGCACCTCTCCTGTGAATGGAAGGGAGGACTGATAATAGAGAAATTTGGCAAAAATGCTATCCTTTTGTACCCAGAACCTCAAATCTGGTAATGGAAATGACAGAATAAAACCAAAACGAAAGTAGAGGTAGCAGAATAAAACACATTTTCAGTTTCTTTCAGGCTGGAAAAAAATAATGTTTGGCTTCTATACTGAAGAAGGAAAAAGTAAACATGGGCATCGAGTTTGCAAACTGAGCATTACTTGCAGCTCTTTCAGAGGAAGAAAAATGCATAGGTTGGTAAGACAGCTCAGTCTTACCAGTTTCAGTATTAGTTGACAACAAACAGGCTTACTCTGGGTATTGCAGCACGAAGAGGTTGCCTTTCATACACAACAGAAAGCCAAATTAGGTCCACCTAACTGTTCAAAATTCCTTAGAATGGCCTTAGCTAAGTTTTGCTTCTGCACATTATGATATGTGATAATATAGCCTAAAGTAACACCAGTAGTGGTGGCGCTTTCTAAAACATTTCCAGTACTTGAAAGCTGCTGGATTTGCAAAAAAATTTCTAAAAGGATTATAAAAGGATGAAGTGGGTCTTTGTCTTTTACCTTCTCCAAGCCAGTATAATAGTATTACACAGAGTTTTTCACTTTCAAAGATCTTTACAAACCTTAACAATTCACAGTAACTGAACAGTTACAAAAAAAATAATAAAACTAATTTTTGCCATCCTGGTAATTTTTTTCATACTACAAGAATTAACTTTTAATGGCAATAACTTCCTTAATTGGACTGGTGGTGTAAGTGTAACATTAAACTTATTACTGAAGGAGTTTGAACAGTCACACCTCCCATACAACCATCAGTCATAGTAACAATAAAGTGTTTTCCGCCTGCCTGCTCTTTGAAAAGAAGATGGCAGCATTTTTCTCCTTCCAATGTACCTATAACTATCTGTGGCAGACAAGAATGCGAAGAAGTAATTTTATTATTCTCCTTTTTGTTTCCACACATATAACATATAAATGCTCTAATGACATATAAAACGTTCCCACAACTTTCGAGTCCCTGATATACAACCAGATAATTTCTCTACTTAACCCTAAAGGTCTACACTTGCCAAGTGGGGGAAAATGTTCTCTACTCTATGACTTCGGTGGATGCTGAAGACACCCACCAACTGCCAGGACTGACTCTTCAGGGCTTTACTTCATATTAAAAAAAAAAATAGAAAAATTACACTGTATGAGCTGCTTCTCAGTGCAAAGAAGGGTATCTACATCCAGGCCTTGACAAGCAGTTCTGAGCACCTAAAGACTCACATGCACCTTTGCCCACTTACTCCCAACAGCATGTGGGAAGCTCAAAGGCTGTTAGCTTGCTCCTGGAGACCTTACCAAGGAAAAATGCCTATTGAAGCTGGAGCACCTTCTGCTCCTGGCACTATTAGGAGTGTCCCAGTTTGAGCAGTCTAATAATACTTAGCAATAACTTCTTTGAAGCCAGAGAAGAGGCCAGGCTTTCTGATGGCCCAGAAACCTTGCCTAATGGGGGCCTAATTCTGCACTCCTTTCTCACACTGAGTAGCACTTAGCTGTCCCAGTGATGCCAAGGTGACAGCTTAAAAAGATTTGTCACTGCAGAGGCAGACAAAGAAAATATAAAACCTAAATTTACACTTAGTGATTACTAGATAGAGACCAAATACCTGAGTCTTAAACTCACTCATTCTTCTGTCGTTGCTTGCCCCACAGAAGAGCTTTCAATCACCAAATTGTCCTTTGCACAGGGATCCAATAAGGTCCCATGAGCATTTCACAAACGACAGAATTCCTGCTCTAGAGAGAAGGACACTGAAGTATCTTCTCCTCCAAAGCAAGTAGAGTTAAAGCAAGGAGGAATGAGACAGGATCTCTTGGACCAAGACTGGTTTTACAGCTAAGTGTATGCTCTGGAGAGTAGCTGAATGAATAGTAGACTATATATCTGAAATAACAAAAACCAGAAGAGTGGGAGATTATAAACATAAAGAAGTCTGCAAACTAAAAAATATTGATATTTTTTCTTCGCAATATCCTTGCAGTATGGGCTTTTTCCTGCCAACCAGTTCCAATACTGAACACTAAAGCCTGGGTTCTGACCTCCTGGTAATCAGTAATTTGCAAGAGTCTGGTCACAGAGTGGTCAGAAAACCATGTAAATTGCTTGGATGGGAAAGCCTCTTTCACAAGAGGAAGCTGCAGGTGGCAGAAAGGCTCCATGCCACAACTTTGCATTCCCTAGACATGGTGGTATAGAAAGCGACAGAGCAATGCTGATCTTCTCCCATCAGCTGTCCCCTCTGTGGCAGGGATGAATTGCCAGGTCTCCAATAGTGAGAATGGTTTCTGCCACTTCTAGCAACAACTTCAACGTGATGTTTTAGCTATCAGGCAAGTAGTATTTTGAAACAGGGTCCTAAGGTTGAAAATGTTACAGTGAGTTTCGCTATATAGCCAGTTACACAGGTTTAACTTTTAGTGATGTACCAGAAAAGAGATGAGATGATGTATTTTAAAGTACTTGCCAAGACTTCCTTCTGAGGGATTTACTATGTTGTCTGCATTTAATTTCACTATGAATACAACTTTATCATGTGAGGGAAACGGAACCCAACAGAACACATTCTGGGAACTCTTACTTCTGCAGCAGGAATTATTCTCAATCACAGGCAGAACCAAGCTGATGGATTGACCTAGGGTAGATCATTAGAGAGAATAGGTCTAATTTGCTGAGAAGCAGCACTCCTTCGTGATTTTCACTTCTCATCTACCCAAGAGGACCAGGACTTCCTTCCCATGGGTCCCCTGTCCTCTCCTGCACCACAGTGTACACCTCCAACACTCACTCTGCAGACCCCCTCACCCCCAACCCCCAGAAAATGTATGGGTCAGCATTAAGTGAAATACTTCACTGCCACCATGCACACAGCCCTCCACCCAGCAAGTCATGCAGCTTCCTTCCACATGCCAAGCAAGTATTTCATATTGAGCATATTGCAAAATGAGCACTCGGCTGTGCCAACTCCATTGTTTAGCTGCATGCATCTCAAATCCTGCTTGTTTGTTGTTGGAACCATAACAACCTTACCAAATGAAATTAAAATACTTCTACCTCAGATATACATCCTGAATATTCTGTTGTAGATCTCCCTAAATACACAAGAAGCCACAGAAGATTTTAGTCAGCGTTACACATGATGCTACTCTCCAGGCACAAATGTTAGAATTAAATGTAGTTGCAGTGCAATAAACACCATCACATCTCCCTTCCAGAGACATTTTTCAACCAACCTTTCTGCTGAAATCAACATGGCTGGCGTGCATTATTCAATTAATATCTAAGCTCAACAATCATCCTTTGCCTGCCTTTAATCTGAAAAAGGAAAAGCCTTTTTTTTCTGGATTAACAAAATATTAAACGGAAAGGCTGTGAAACATAAAGGCCATGGGTTGCATTTTGCACAGGCTAGGTTCTGGTTGAATGAGATCTGGGACGTGTGCCAAATTAATAGAAGAAAAAAAAAAATCCTGTTCTTCCTCTCCAATAGCCACAATGTTCATTATTAAGAAAAGCATATGAACCACAGGATTTGATTTTAATAACACCAATGTCTTCATTAATCTGTACTTTCCATTTAGCCTCATTATTGAGTAAATACTGAGTTAATGCAGTACCTATTATCCTTGGATTTTCCATGGAAAACCTCCTTTCCCTCTTCTTTTTTATCCATTCAAGGACTATCAGGTGTGTGTGTCATGTTTTTAAACAGGCCATCCACTGTCAATGGCTGTTTTCTTACCTCAGGTCTATGCAGCTACTCCAACGACGTGCCGTCTACAATGCAGATACTAACAAAAAAACCCAAACAACTCAGCAATCCAGGGGAAGAAAAGCTCAATAAAGCCACTCCTAACTCAAAACCATATTTGTTTTGTTGTTGTTTTAAATGCTGTCGTGTCAAGGAGTCTCTTACTATCACCTGTAACTGAGCTGATCTTTCCTGGATGCTCCATGTGGCCTCCTTCTAAATCACGATTGCTGATGGCCAACACTGCTTTGTATCTGCCGAACAAATAGTGGCCTTTTGTCCAGCACAAGTTCCTAAACAAACTTAATCTCTCTAACACTGTGACAGATGACATTTAGATGTCCTTGTTACCCTTAAAATGAGTTTTATTGACAATCAGAGAACAAAAAGAAGGCCCAGATAAAGCCCAATGTTTTATAGGCCTGCTAACAACATCTTAGTTCTTAGTGCAGAGGGTGTAGAGAAAGCCCAGAGTTGCCCCCATTTTCCCCTGCTTTGCTATATCACCATGACAACAGATATAGAAATCACTTAGTGACTCCTAGAAAGAAAACACAGTGACACAGTACCCCTTGTATGGCGAATCAAACTAAAGCCTTCATTCAAATGGCTATTCAGCTTGGGCATTCATGTAGAGGATGGGGTGGATTTTACACAGGTAACAACAACAGAAAGGCCAGCAAGCACTCCAGCCACAGCATATGGTAAAGTCTCTGTTTAATTAATGCATCCTCAATAGAATTTATCCATTTTAAATTTGTTTTCTTTTACTTGAAACATCATTAATGTAAAGGGCAACATTAATCAACATCTTGCAACTTAAAAGGGCATTAAAAAGTGATCTTCCCCCACCCCCCTCGCCCCCATGCAACAGAATCTTTTCAAGTACTTCTGCTTGCTGCCACTGATTCAGGCAGAGTCCTTAATCATAAGGCAAATCTAGAGAGGCCTCTACTGGCCAGCCTCTCCATTTGCAATTTTTCTATTTTTAAGTGACTCCTTCAAGCAAGCAGCCGAGTAACTACAAGCTTTTATCTTAAAGTTGCACACAGAACGGATTACTGATAAATATATGGTGCAAAACATAGGATAATTGTGCTTTTTTGAAGCTATCATGTACGGTATAACTTTGTTTTTTTTAAAAAAAAAAAAAAAAAAAAAAAAAAGAGTAAGAAGACTAGAGAGATTTATCCTGGCTGTGATGTATTTGCCTCCATGACATTTTGAGACATTTTAAGATTACAGGTTCTAAAAATTAATGAGCAACCTTTTTTTTTTTTCTTTGTGTACAGAACTCCCCTCAACGTTGAGGCTTAAATGTATTAGAATTTGAAATTCTTGTACGCGTGTGGCATTTTGTATATGTATTTCTCACAACTAGAGTGAAGCATACATCAAAGCTCAGAGAAATTAAATCAGGAGCAGGAGAAAAGGAAGTTATTGAATGATAGAGGAACCCTGCTTCTCCAGGCTTTCCACAGTGACAACAAAGACAAAGAACTTCAAAATCCCCCATTTAGGTAAAATTTAATATTGTAAAGCAGCGTGTTTTGTGCTAGTATCAGCAGTTCTGGCCAGTGAGGGGAAAAAAAAAAAACCCAAACCAACAAACTAAGAGTTTCTGCTGTATCATTTTAATAAACATCTGAAATGTGAGTTTGAAGATGCTTGAAACTAACTCGACTCACTTTCTTTAATTCTTGTTATACTAGTTACCAGCTGAAACTTACAGGAATACAAAAAATATCAGCTAGGCAAAAAATGCCTTTTGCTAGATCTTAACTTATTGCTTATTAACTTATTAATTTTTAGGAAAATTCTTAGCATCAAAACTCATGCAAAATGGGAGAACTGACAGAACTGGTGAAATAGATCCTCAGGTTGAAGGCTGAAAAAATACTGTGTTGCTAGAAATAAAGTGCAAAAAGTTGATGGCGAATATAGTTAACCGTTAAAGTAATTCATCTCAGGCTGTGTTTAGCTGCTTCGAAACCTAAGCCTAACTTAATAAGATTTTTTTTTTTCCTTCCCTGTGTAGGATACACTTAGTGGTAATTTCTAATCTTAAAATTAATTTTTATTTTTTTCCTCCCCCTTTAAAGTCTGCAGTCTCTGGTAAGTCCACAGGAAGTCACGCAGATTATTTACATTATAGTTACACTTTAAATCCCTGGGTGGATCTATAAATATACTTTTTTTTCCCCCCTTTTATTTCTTTCTTTGATAGAAAAGGTCTTAGTAAATACAAAATACCTTAAGATATTTTATTAAGATACCTAAAATACTTTAGTGAAATCATAAACATTTACAGAATAAGTCTGACATTGCATAAATTCATTTGTCCTTCACATCTCAGGGTATTAAAATGAATAAAAACTTAGAAAACAACAATTTCTCCCTGACTCAGTATAATTTACAAGCACTGCAAAAACAGGGAAATAAAAATATTTTAAGAAGCCTGGGTTAGTTTGTATTTCTTAAGGTACTCAGCACTTAATATCTTTAAAAGAAAAAAAATATTTGCCCACACCTTCACATAAGCCACCAGCTAATTTTACCTGTTATTACCTTTCCCCAGAAGGGCTGGCGGGAGGGAAGGAGATGTAACACAGGTCAATTCCTACCTCATGGTCAATGTAGCCTTTAAAAAATAAACAGTAGATCTGGAGCTCACCCTGCTAGTCCCAACAGTGACACCTCCTGGGACAAGCGGGCTCCAGACAGCTGCAAGATTTTCTCTGCTTTGAAGTACAGTGAGAGCTCTACTCTGCAAAGCTGCACCAGTTCCAGTCTGAGAGTTTCTTTGAAGAAACTTTCCAGGACTGAAGCACTGCAGGGAGGAAAATGAACAATCCTGTTTAATTACATCAGTTTAGTGAGGAAAGCACAGGAGCCTGCGGCCATGTGGACGGACAATATGACACACTAATATTACCCTTCAGGTATTTAATTAAAAAAAAGGGGGATTCAGTTTTGGAAGTAGTGCTCCAGAAGCAGCTTAGGGGTATGTCAAGCTAATGTGCCCATGGCGTGTGTTTAACATTAGACACCGTGGCATTCTTGCTTTCAGTTTGTTTGGGTTTTGGTGGGGTTTGTTTGTTTGGGTTTTTTATTTGTTTGTTTGGGTCCTTTTGTTTGGTTGGTTGGTTTGGTGGGATTTGCTTGTCTGGAGCATTTTGTGTGTGTGTGTGTGTGTGTGTGTGTGTGTGTGTGTGTGTATGTGCACTTAGCACAAGCTCACCTATGCAGAGAAGCTGGAAATAATTAAAATGACAATTTTCACTGGACCCAAACCGTTTCATTCCAGATTTAAAAAAAAAAAAAAAATTTAAAAAAAAAAAATATATATATACACACATATATAAACAAACCCAAACTCAAAACCAACTATGGGTCAAACATCTTATAACCTACAGGTCCAGTCCTGCAAAGTCTAGGTAACAGAGTACAAATGTTAAAACTGCAGGAACCCAGTAAGGACTGGTCATCAGAATTAAATTTCTCTAATAAGCCACAATATCCTGAAAGAAAACTGCTAAAAATTGACTGGAGAAAAAGATATTCTAAATATGCCTACATTTAGAATAGCATTTACTAGTCAGCCACCAAGGGTTTGAATTAAAACAGAGTATGTTTTCAAAGCTGAAAATTAAAAGCAAGGCCACCTCTTTGCAAAAGGAGCAATCCCCTTCCTTCAGATTCTTACAGAACTAATGGTGAATAAAAGTATTACCAAACAGTTCATTGTGGCAAAGAAATCCACAAGAATCTTTGAGGCCAGCCTAGAAAAAGAGATTTTAAGAATCATACATTTCTAGGAATACGGACTGCCAGCATTTCATAAAGGAATCTCTGGCATGCGTTCATTTCCTGACAGAGATAGAATTACACAAATTTGGTGACATCAAAGTGTAAAACCTCACACAAATTGGTTGAGAGGGTCTTTGTTTTCTTATTTCTAGTGAGTTCATTATTTCTACTTAAAAATCCAAACAAACAGTGTATGAACAGCTAATTAAGAAACACTTTCAGTAGATGAATTTCCAGGAAACAATTCTGTGGACAAAAGTAACCTCAGAACGATACACATTTCCAATCAAATCTAACAAGTGTTCTCACAGCTTCCTGGTAAGTAGTACGCTGAAAAGAGGGAGAAAAAAAAAAAGGGGGGGGAAACAAAAAACTCTCAAGATCTGTTTTTTACAGGTGACGCGGCAATACAATTTTCTGCATTTTTACTTAGACCATTTGCCAGGTATGCAATGTACTAATCAGAATGAAAGCTTCAGAACTAATAAACTGGAAGTTAGAAAGCTGTGAGGGAAAATTAAATCACTACTCAAGAAACTTTTTGTTTTGTTTTGTTTTTCAATGCAGCTGCAAATGAAGGACAAAAAAAAAGGAAACGCCACAAAAACATTTATAATATTATATTTCCTAACTTACTAAAAAAATCCCAAGAGGCATCCTTATAAACCTTTTTTTATAAATAGAGTTCTTCCAGTTTTGTTCAAGAAAATAATAAATATGCAAAAGAAATGTTGTACATTGACTGCACACTGACAGTATCTAATAGATGGAATAATGTTTAAAAACACTTCAGTTGTATCCACACATACTCAAGACTGAATGTGCAGAATGACTTACAAATAGCTTATCTCACATACTTTTAAAATGTATTTTAAAGCATAATAGAGTCATGGGTAACCTCGGTGCAAAAAAATTGCCATTTCTGCCTAAGGTGCAGAACTTGTCTATTTTTTACTTTTATATTTGAGGTACTGTAATTACTTTCTGATTGTGTGGGGTTGTTAATGTATCATAAATGAGGTACTCTTAAAAAGATTTTGCAAAAGACCTCTGTATACAGGAGCAGAAATACAGGGCACAGTAAAAATAAAGAGGGGGCAAGGGTGGGAACAAGTTAGACCAACACCTGGGCTTGTATCTAGTTGCATATTTCTATCCAATTTTACAGCTTAAAGAAATCACAAAGTTTCCCTGAGTACCTGGAGTAGTAATTCACCTAATGTCCACAGCAGCCAAGAAACAGATTCCCTTTCTGCCTTGGAAGAGAGCCCATTTACCCATTTCACAGGGGATTTGCACAGTGTAAAGCTCCAGAAAGCCCATGGGCTTGACAGAGGGAAATGGCAACCAGCAGCACAGGGCAGCCCAGGCAGCCCATCAAGTGCAAAGCCACAAAACAGAGCCAGAGGCAGATCCAAGGCTGCCAACACAACTGCCTACAAAGGCTGCCAACGAGCCAGAAACTGCTTGTGGGAAAATATCACTTACCCTTAGCATCTGGGTCCCATGATTACTGTCCAAGGAAACACAGACTGGTAAGACAATGGCAGGATAAACAGTTCTTCCTTTTTCCTGTATTTCCCCTTTTACTTCCACAGATTTTTAATACACTACCCTCAATGCTTGCATATAGTTTTTTTTCTTTAAACTGGTTTTAATCTTTGTGTTACTCATGCAGTAAAATGAATGTTCCTGCTTCATCTTTAATAATAGCTTTTGCACACTTCCCCTGGCTCTTGATGTACGACACATTGTGAGGTTGTTACCACTACTGACATGTTTGTGGTGAGCTGTGTGTTTACGGTAGAAATGAAGGTTCTTCTCTTTTGGAAGTAATCTGGGGTGCCTAAAAGACTCATGGCTGTCCTTGACATGGAGTCTCTAAAACAAATTTCTGTTCCAGACAGAATGTTAATTTTGGGGTCAAATGTTTATATTTCCCTCCTATTTCAGGAATACAGCAGATGCAAAAGTACCTGACGGTTCCAGTGATAACACCTTGTGCAAGCTCTCTTTGAGGATGAGGAAGAATGGGTGGAAGAAAGGAAGAGAAGGGCTTTGCATTTACCACTTGCACAGTAATAGAATGAGAAATGGGGCTTTTGTGACAAGTAAATAGGGCAAAGTGAGAACTGGCTTCCTGAGGTGATGGGTGTCAAAAATGCTAGGGAACCTAAAGACCAGAGGTGCCTTAGGGCTAGGAAATTGGCCCTAACTTCCCCCCAAACCATGCCAATCATTGCCCAGAAAATTTTACGGACATTAGCTTCTGGTTGGAATCGATGGATTTCCGGTTTCATGTAGTATCTGCTCACTCAAGAGGGAAAACAGTTTCTAATAAGCAGTATTATAATCTTACCAACACAGGTTGTTTTTCCTGCAGAAATTCACTACAACTTTAACCAGGGTTGTAGTTTGCACATTTGCGCCACACTGGAACAGACCTGTACAGTCACTCGTTAAAATAGTCCGTTTATGTGTAACATATATTGGATTTTGCAACGTGCCAGGTGTTAAACAAAACATGAGGTGACATCATTCTGTGAACTGTGGTATAGAAAATGTGATCTCCTGGCAACTTACAGGAAAAAAAACCAACCAAAAACCAAAACCAAAAAACACACCCCAGTGGCTGGTGAACTGCATACAAAAGAATAAAAGAGTACGAGTTGTGATTCTCTCTGTCTTTTGAAATTGGGCAAATCTCTGAGTGCACAAATCCACGTTTATAAGCAGAAGGCCCATACTAAATCTTTCCAGTATAGAGTAAGGACGTTAGAACAAAATAAACAAAATTTATAGGAATATTTGTGGGCTGCAGATATATTTATGTGTACAACCAGCAAGAAAACATCCAAGAGAGACTAACCAATAACACGAGAGGAAACTGTAAACTAGAGTTCCCGAATAATAAACAGAGTGATACGGATTCAATGGGACAACCAGTTTCCTTTTTTTTTAATTCTCACAGACAGAAAGGTGTTTGATTCCAGAAATGGGCTCTTCTGATTAATGGATTATTCGATCAAATGTTGCCAAGAGATCATTATTTCTAGTCCTATGTAAACTAATGAATTCCAAAACCCATTCAAATTTACACCTTCACTAAACAATCGGCAAACATTATTGCCCAACAGTTCCTGCTCCTCCTTGTTCATTGGATGAGCTCTATATTCAAAGCCAATTATATCTTCAGTGTGAGGCTGAGCTCTTAGAGGAAGGTACTGTGTACGTAGTTAATATTCACCAGCCTTGTACTTGGAAATAGGAGAAAAACGGTTATGTGGAAATGCTTTCAGTGAAGAAAGGTACAGAAAATGAATCAAGGTACCTGTGATGAGTTATGTGTTCCTACCTTCAGTACTGTGAGAAGATGAGCATAGAAAACCACATTGGCTAGCTCTGAGTATGGTCAGAAGGAAACATTCCTTGGACAACACATATATGCCAAAATATGAGAGGTTAACCCTGTTTTACATTAAGCAAAAAAGTTAATAGCTGTATAACAGTATTAAAAGGTTGTAGCTGAAGTCAGACTTTATGTGCAGGCTTTTCTATGCCTTACCTTGCAATATCATACTGCTGCCTTTAATTTTTTTTTTTTTTTTTAAGCAAAGGAGGTAATTTGTTCTTTTTAATAGGAGAGGAAGTACACAGAATGTTTTGCTTGCATTTTCTGTCCATATTCAGTTTGTTTATTGCTTTGGGTTTCTTTTCAGCTTTCTTAGTGTCTTGAATATTTAGAGGCATACAGATTTGGCTCACATTCAAAATTTCTTATTTCATTGTGTTTTAATTACTACCAAATCTCATGCACAAGTTGCATTACAATATTACTTGCTTCTGCCACGCTGAAAATCATGTAGATTTTCTTGAACATGGGAATATTTAAATTTTTTAACATGAATTGTTTGAGGAGGCATACAGTTAGAGCAGCTAGGTCCAACATTTCAAACAGAACATGTCATCTGTGTTTCAGGAGAAAAAGTGGTCTTGTAGCTTGCTTATTTTTTTAAAAACAATGCCAATGCCACTTCATCCTTCACGATTTTACAGCTGCTACACAATCAATGGAAAAATACTGAAACTGTCATTAGTAAAGACAGTGTCATTAATCTATTTAGAAAAAAAGTTTAAAATTGTTTTTCCTGTAATGTCTGGTTTGTTTTTCTATAGGAAGACACTTATGCTTTTGTACAGGCAGGTATTTTTCTCTTAAGACATTGGCTGAAACTATGGAGAACTAGTTAGCTGCATACACACACACACACACACACACTCTGTGCTCATCCTGTATTCTTTGGAATAACTGTCCAAATTTTATTAGGATTTTTCTTATAATGATGTTATATGATGTTCTTGTTGTGATACCTGCATATGTAGAGATCTTAATATTGATTTACTGTGTCTTTTGCCCATCCTTGAGCAGTGCAGATAGCAATTACAGCTGTTGGTGGTATCTATTTTGTCTTTTCATAATTGTCATTTCTGGTTCTACTTAAGATTAAAATATGAAAATTGCATCACGTGTACACGAACAGGGCATCAGCTAAGTTACCAGTAATATCATGGCAACGTCATCATTTTAACCACCATCCTGTCCATCTCATTTAGCAAAAGTGCATACTGTAATATAAACTTTTACAAGGAATGCATCATTACATGAGCTCCCCTGACTAGAAGTTCTTATTCAGATCATTAATATTTCCCCCCCCCCTCCAAGCTGTCAGGGACAGAGAAACACCTGTACAGCTGCACCAGATGTTTCTGAATAGTTTTGCTTGAGCTGTTGTCTGAGATAGATCAGTTCAACACCGCTCCCTTACCTAGACCTAAAATCACTTGCAAGTTCCTTATTGGCAAGGTTTTGCACAAATGAAGTTGCAAAAGTGCAGTGGTACATGCACTGTTTTAACTGCCCAATGGATTCTGAAATAGCAGTAAAAAGTATTAGGATGAATAGTAGATGACTGTTCATGCTCCACAGTAACCAAAATAAAACTGATGCCAACCACGTGCTTGGAAAAGCAGCAGGTAATTTATACAAAGAAACAGCAGAAAATATTTCCAAACTGCCCAAGCCACTGATTTGAGAGCAGTGACTCATTTAGGAGTAGAAAAAGTAATCCTTGTGCAGGGTCGACTTGGTGTCGATTTCTTTTATGATCTGTTCACGCACAACACACAGCTGAGATAATGGAAAGAAAACATCACATTGAACATCCCTGTAAGCATCAACATTTTCTACCAGTCCTCCCCCATAAGGTGTTCTATCAAGTATCAATGAACTGAATCTTGTAATGAAAATGAACACACACACACACAAAACAAAACAAAAAAAGAAAAGCAGTATGAGTATGTTTGGTTTATGCTTTTTTGTTTTTTTAATAAATTCTGATTGGTATTTTAAAAGATCTTTTGCACACATATGAGTACAGATGAGAACAATTAAATCCCCTCTAATAATTAATGTATATGCAATCTATAGCATGCATTCTCTACTTATTAGAGGCTGTGGGGGTTTTGTTGCAATCTAGCTAATAAAGGCTTTCTTTTCCACAAGAGAATTTTGACAGGGTTGACTCCAGACGGCTTTCCAGCTGAGGTCTGGGGCCTTGCTGAACCTTCAAAATTTTCCCATTTGAGCTGCATCAAAGTGAAGGAAATTCAAGGATCACTAACGTCTCAGATGGTAGCACTTGCCCTAACAACCAAGGTTCAGGAATTCTTTGGAGCAGGCTGAGGTCATTTTTCTCCCCTTTTCTCCTAATGCTTTTCTCTATTAATCAGAGCTCACAGCTCAGATTGGTCTTCAACTTCCTCCCAATCCTTGCTAAGCCTGTCATTTCTAGCTATTATTTACTTTAATGGACTTTGGCTGATCCCTTATGAAGCTTTGGATCTGAGAATAATAAGGCTGGAGAGTAACGGGCACAGACATGGGTGTGGGTTTGCCTGCAGATTAACCGTGGCAGATGGGCTTTATTGCGGTTTCCTGTGTGCCGAGTGTTGATTGAGAGGGTATAATGAGAGAGGTGGTGTCTGCACAATGGCTGCAGCCACTTCATTGCACCTCGCGTCTAAACAACCCCATTTTTCTAAATCTTTGGGTTGTGAAATTTTAGGAAGTCAGAGCACAAGAACAAGTACAAAAACAACTGTAAATAACCATGAATGTTAATCCAACCCTNCCCGCCCCCTCCCTTTTCTTTTCACAAATGAATGATACGGACAGCTATGCATACATTTGACTTTTATAACAGTTTAACATAAATAATACCTCATCTCAACATATTTGATTATTAATATTAATGTGCCATCATTTTTTGCATTTTTAACAGCAGCAGCAAAAGCTCACCTCACAATCATCCTGCTAGGCTTTAGGGTTGGGGGGTTTTTTTGTTTGTTTTTTTTTTTTTTTTCATTTTGGGGAAATTTGTTTGAATTAAATTATCTATTGTCTAGAGAGTCGGAAAAATAATAGGAGGAAAATTGCTTAGTATCTGGCAAAACGCAGCAAAACTATGCTTTTCTAAGTCTAAATGCCATTAGCTTCCAAGAGTAATTAGATGATAAATTATTTTCAGATATAGGTACCATCAAAAGAACTTTTACAAATTCCCCATTTTAAGGATTTTACGTAATTCCTCCCTTTCACTGATGGATTAAATCACAACTATTGATTCTTTTCTTCCTTTGGGGCTTTACCCATCTGGCCTAATGCTTTCATCCCAGCACCCCTTGGGTTGAGAGAAGTGTTCTACAAATGAACCAGTGAAAACCTGGAGAAGATTCCAGGTCAAGTTTGTGTACAAGAGTTTAAATTTTTAGTGACAGTCTTCCCTTACTGCAGACGAAAGTTTCCACACAGAGCCACACAAGCTAGCCCCACCAATTATCCTCCTCCTTTGAAAACCATTATCAAGTTTTTCAAAACTTCTTTCATTTCACTGTTGTCACTCGATGAAAAGGAAACTAACCACCATGTCAAGACAACTCGGCTGCCTGGCAACCAAGGGCCACATTTTAATTCTGACTTGCTTCTAGTCTTGACTAATGGAAAGTGACTATGTTAAGCCAGTCAGAAGAGTTGTTTGTCACTTCTGAAATGCAAACAAAACTATATTGTTTCCAAAGTCCTGGGCATGATTGATGTAAAGATTTACAGTAACATCATTCATTTGCCCTTGTGTTTTCAGGGGGATTGATGTCATATCTTTTCATGCTTTGCTAAATGCTTTCGGAGAACTCAAATACATGATGCTTTTTGTTCTAAAGAATCTAAAGAGATTTTCCTTACACAAGTAAAACTAGACTTCAACTTGTGAGATTTAATGATTCAACTCAACATATGTTTGTAATTTAATCAGAAACATCAGCTGAGAAATGTGAACATATATCAAACTGACAAAAAAAAAAGAGCAAGGTAGAAAATAAACAAATAAATGACCTGGTTTGGGGAGGGAAAGGAAAGATGCACTACTAACTGGTCCACAATAAAGCTCCTTTGGGCAAACTTTCTCACTGCTGAGTTAATTTTTCCACACTTCTAATAGCAAAAGGAGAAGTTCAGATCCTGCTCCCCATCTCTTTAACAGTAAATATATGCAGTCATAAATGTAAAACATGTGTTCCCTCCTCTAAATTGTAACTGAAAGCATTATAAGTAATATCAACACCAATTATCCTGACTAACTATGACAGATTCAAATAGGTTTAAACAGTTTGTTTTCAAAGACAACTAAAAAAAATATCCCCTCTAAAAACAATTACAGTGAAAATTATTTTTGTAAAGGCCATATCAACTTTTCTGTGAAATTAATGATTTGGAGAGGATGAATGAACCTACAGAGGTCTTCTCCTCTGGAGCAGGGAGACAGACACACAGACTCCATGCTTAGATAGAATTTTTTGTCATTGCCCCTGTAAGTTGTGTCTGGGTATGTATACATACGAAACCAAAAATGGAAACATAGTTGTTGCAGTAGTCTCTATTCTATTTCAATAGTGTAAATGACTTTTCAAATGCCTATTAGTAATTGAGGCATTAATTTAACAAATATTCAGGGTAGTTGGCTTTTGCAGGTATTTTCCTGTATCAGTGGCATGCTGGAGCTGTTTTCCACAGTCACTACGGTTCCATTTTGCTGGCAATAGCCATTAATAATGAGGTACTTGGCATTAGGTTTTGGGTTTTCTTTTAATAGATAAGAATTTAAACACAGTAATGACGCTGTAATTACAGTTGCCACGTGTGATTCATAGGGACGTTCTACAAGGTGTTCAGTACACCAGTTGTCTTGGTAGAAATTTAGAAGTTTTGATGCATGTGAGGTATATGTGGAGAAAAGAGAAGCCATTAAGCCTACTTTGAGTCCTGGGCCTTCTTGGGTCATTGCAGTGATCCTAGTCCAAGCTTTCCCACAAAAAAAGTTGTCCTATACTCAAGTCATGCAATACAAAATCCCTGCCTACTGTCCTGAGCTTATGACCTGCGGGACATTATCCCCCATGTTTTCTAATCTAACCAACCAAATGGTCCAAAATATGAGCAGTCAGCTCAGCACCACTGCTGAATCCTACAAGGTAAGAGGATAATGGATATTGATTGTAGGTGACTTGCAAGGAGCTATCATGTGAATCCAGTCCCCAGAGTATGACAGTATCGATATCAGTGGTATAAGCAGCTGTCAGAGGCACATAAGCAGGTTTTCAGCTGAGGGCCATGCTCCAAGTGGTCAGAATATCCCACAGAGGACAAGCAGAGATAGTCCAGTGCTGATAATGTTCCTTCTATGTAGTTGGACTCAGCAGAGGAGGCTGTGGGACTTGTTTTACTAGCACTGAACCTGTTGGCTTGTTGACGCAAGGCTGTGTCTAAGAGCCTCCCTCCCTACTACAGTCAGAAATCACCAGGCTTTGAGCTTCTCTGGGAAAAGGCAAATCCCTTCTCACAGGCCATGAAGCCACAGCATTTGCTCATTTTTGAGTCCAGGCCCCAGCAGGGACCAGTACAGAACTTTGAAGGAACCCCAAATAGTTGCACTAGATCAGAGCCAGGAGACCTAGATGCTTCCCTAGCTATGTGAATTTCATTCTGTGCTGCTACTGTAGGAAAAGGGTCAGTTATTTATATAAGGGTAAATTTATAGATCTGTTATGTAAGAAAGCTCTGCAGACAGATGAAATGGAGAAATAAGGAAGTGTGCCTCTCCACCTTCCAGAAAATAATTAAGATCTCTGCCTAGGCCTGCTGCTGTAGGATCTCTCAATGCATGATTAAGTTNCCATTGACTCAGGAAAATAAATATGCATTCATTCCAAAGATTATCTAATCAGTCTAGGTCTAGATATTAGGCCAGTGGATTACCTCAGCTTGCTATCAGTCTCAGCAAGCCCTGCATCTCCAAGAAGAAACAAATTAAGAACATGCACATTCCAGGATTGCAGCATTTTTACAGTCCTCATCACAGCCAAAAAGCAAAAGCTGGGTGTAAAACTGTCTAGCTATAGCCAAATTACACACAAAGTGTGCTGTAAATCAGTTTCACCCTAGGGAAGGCAAGCTGTAAACTACCTATCATTTTACACAGCTATGTATAACCATCATGGTAGAGGAAGCCTGAAAAGGTCAAGAGATTTTTCTAAACTACCTACATCTCCGGAGTAGCTCAAGAAGCCACATAATGTAAAACCCTCAGATAGTATCTCTGGCTGCTGGGTTTTTTTTCCTTATGGTAACGAATGTGTAGCTTTCTAACTGCCTTCAGCTTCTGCTGAATTAAACACATTTCAGCATCTCTAGAGCAACACTTAGGCAGTTGCACTCCGCCTTGCACTCTCCTGGGTAATCCTTCTGAAGCAAAGAATACATAACGCAGCCCTCAGCTGACAATTTGGGAGGCCTGCCACTGCTTATTGCCATCAGTTATTTTTCAACTGATGCAAAAATAACACCAGGGCTGAAAGCTTGTAACTATTTCTTTTGAGAAAACAGAGCCCAAACAGTTCTTCTTAATCCTGGGGATTACCTGAGAGTTTCCAGTAACCTGCCTTAGACCAAGCCAAAATTTTTAAAAAAAAAAAAAAAAAAAAAAAAAAAATTGCAGTATTGGAAAGTTTCTGTTCCCAAAAATGAATATGCAAATGGAATTGCAGTGCAACTAACTGGAACTTTATACAATTGTTTCAGATTCATAAACATTTCATGAACTCAGATTAAATTTCAATTACAATACAAGTACTTCCATGAGTGGCAGAATGAAGGACACCTGGTCTCCCTGAATTTCTGCTAACATTAGATCCCCTGGGACCTCAGTAGGTGTAAAGCTTCAACATCAAGTTCTGCCTCAGGTGGGACATTCTCTGTCCTGCAAGGGCTCCTGATATCTAAGAACCCTTTCCTGCAGTGGGAAGAATTGCACCTCTTCTCTTGCTACCACTTTCCACAAAGCTTACAGAAACTGGCCAGTGGATTCACTACCTACAGGGCACAGCCTAACAGACACAAAACATACACAGATATGCGTGATCATACAACACATGTTTAAAACAGTATAAAAACTAGATCCTCTTGGGTCTATGCAGAACCAATAGGGAAAGGCTAATGCTGCATATGTGGGGATTAATATGTCTCAATGATGAGTCGTTAGTGATCTTGTTTCTTTGTGACAGAAAAGATCTTTTCTTCCTAAAGTGGAAAGGTTAAAGTGCACCTCTATAGCACTTGCTTGCCTTCCCATCTGGTTTAGTCAAACTCCTTAATATTTAACCTTATCTGCTGCTGTTTTCTCTCTTCCGGTCCTTTCAGCTGCTGCTGAGCTCACCTTCTCCCTGCACCACAGGCACATTACCTATTCTGATCCCTTGCTAATTCTCTTCAGTGACAGTATTCACAGCCCACACCATCGCTCCTGGGAGAGTAGGTAGACTCTCCCCAAACCCTTCACCTCACTTCTGGGAGAACAGGGCTCTTCAGCTGGGCTCACACTGCCCCCTGTCCCAGGACAGGCCTCTTTCCCCTTGTCTTTTAAAATCCTTGTTTCTGGGAAGTGGATCACAACTTCTAGCTATGCCATATGATGCGTCAGTCCCTCACACTGTGCCTATTTGTCATCTTTTCATTGTATATTCCTTTCAGCAGTGAATACAGCTTATTTGTGCTGCACACAGTGCCATGCAAATTTAGGGCACTATTTTAATGCATGATAAATAATTACTATAATTAACAGAAAAACAAAATGCCTCCTGGCAATTTGTCAGGACTAGACACCTCTTTCCCTGACAGATATTTTCATATGTATGACATGTACATATAAGATCCCTCTTGCCCTGTGTAGGGACATGCATCTCCCATTAACAGTAATGGGAATTACGTGTGTTCACTGAGGGGAAGCTATAGTTTACCCTGTCTGGTGTGTTGTGTTAGTTGTGCTTTATTGGATCATATGAGGCATGCCAAATAGAAGAAAAAAGAAAAAAAACAAAGTACAAAGAAAAAGACACCTTTCTATCTTCACTGTATAGAGAGAAAGATACGTGAAGCCTCTGTACACAATCATGCTTTCAATTTAGCGCTATTTGCAGGTGCTATTTCTCTCTCATATCCTTTGGCCCTTTTGAAAAGAGAAATAACAAAAACAGACTGCAAAGTAAAGTGATTAGGGATAATAATTAGCTAGAGTTACCAGACTGATAAGAATTTTTTTTTTTAAATGAGCGGTTTAGTAAAGCACATTTTGAAATATATATAAACATGCCTGTATTGGTAGATGCTACACTGCAAAATGCTAAACTCCGTTTCACTATCAATTTTCTGATTCATCTGAAGAAGTTCATTATCTGTTAAATTGAAGGCAAGCCTCCCACAGAGGAATGCTATCTAAAGATGGATGTGTTTGTGTGTGAAAGGATAGCCTTTCTTAGCTGTTTATCAGAAGAGACATTCTCGGACTAGTTACTACACTACTTTGTAAATATAAAGTACAATGCATGCATACAATCGTATGTCAACGCTTCGTTTTCGTCATATGGTTGTGACACATTAATACAAATTTAGTCCAAACATCCAAAGTTATGCTGCTAGGAATGTTGCCATCTGGTTTTAATGAATATCTTGGGGTCCATTTTTCAGTTAAGCTTTTCTTATTGTGTTTGTGTGTTGCTTTTTCCAAGCTATCTGCATAATTGCTTAAAGATTTTACTGCAAAATTAATATCCTCACTGTGATTGAAGGAGAAGGGCAAAAACCAGGATGACGAAGACTGAAATGAGGTGAAAGGCAAATTCAATTTTTCCTTGCACCATAGAAACCTCGTCAGGACTAGCTTTATCTGGTAATCCACATTTAAACTTTAACCTGTAGGGGGGCTCTTTGTGTTAGTTAATGTAAGCATAAAAAGAGTCTGAACCACTAATCAGATTAATCATATTTTGTGAGACTCAAAAGCTTCATTAAAAGGACCTTGTTTCCAAGCTACACATTTCAGAAAGGGGGAAAAAAAAAAGTTGGCTGTGAAAAGGAAAGAGTAACACTAAAATTCAAAAAGACACAGAGTGTGCGTCTCCTGGAATTAAACCAAACAGAGTTATGAACTGGAAGAACATCCACCTCCATAAAGTACACCTTGATGTTGCAAAACTAATGAGGATATTTTACGATCAAATTATGCATTCCCTGCATTTCCAAAGCTTTACCTTGTGCACAAGGGAGAGCTAGTCGTTAGATAAATACATTTCTTTCATTTCCTTACCTTTACGGAAGCCTCCCTCTCCACTGAGGCAACCATATTTCCTGAATACATCAGGTGACCCCTCAGAGACAAGCAAATATGAACTTTGGAAGGATAAGTACTGGAATCCATCATCTGTAGTCAGGTTATTCACATTCACACAAGAACCACTCCAGTTCTCTGAAGAGCATGAGAGTGAAAGAGCCGCCTGCCCTCAAAAGTTGGTGCAGCTCTCTTTCAAAAACCACAAAGTATTTTCATAAAACACAAAGGGCTTTCCAGTTTGTCTATGCCTATGGCACAAAGCCTGGTTTACCACCAGAACCCCAACTTCAAGGTTTTCATCACTATGTTCAACAGGAACCATCTGCACTTAGGAGAGTATGAAAGCCGTTCAGATATCAGTTTACCTTGTATTACCCTGCAGTTAGCAGGTCTCTGAAAAATCAGGAGACACTTAGAGGAAACAAAGATACAACTGAGTATCAAAGCTGAAAGTCTCATATTCAGAAGATTATTCAGTACTGAGCAAATGAAACAATTTAAAGCAGTTACATTCTCCTAAAATGTCTTGCATTTGAGAGGCAGGGAGAGAAATCAACACATAACATCACTGAGGCAATCATTTGAAACACAGGCTCACCCATTTTCCTACCATGGGATTGGGGAAGTGGAGTTACCCTCACCTCTGCTTTCCAAGTGAGAAGGAATATTTCTGTACTGCATCACAGCCAAACTATGTGCTTGTTTTCATTATGTTTTCATTTTTCTTTCCCCATAACTTGCCAAGACCTCTTCTTCTTGCAGTGAGCTACCTAAAAGGACAGTGCGAGAGGTTGGTGCTGGTCTCTTCTCACAGATAATTAGAGACAAAACAAAAGCGAATGGTCTCAAACGGCAACAGGGTAGGGTTAGACTGGGCATTACGAAAAACCATTTCACAGAAAGAGTGGTCAGGCACTGGAATAGGCTGCCCAGAGAGGTTGGTTGGTTCACCAACCCTGGGTATGTTTAAAGGTCATTTAGATGTGGTGCTTGGGGATACGGTTTAGGGGTTAACTTTGTAGAGTAGGGTCAATGGTCAGATCTGATGACCCCAGGGGTCTTTTCCAGCCTGAATGATTCTGTGATTGAAGTTGCATGACCCTCTGCATGACCGGTGTTCAACAGGTAAAGTTCACTCCTGAACCAGCAGTCAGGTAACCCAGAATACATTTTTATGCAGCGATTGAATTCTTCACTCTACCTGAGGTTATACACAAATGAATAACTTTCCAATTGTCTCTTTGTAAGTTTTGTCCATAAGTGCACTGAGACTGTACTGCTTGTACTGCTTGGAATAGTCAGTTATACCTAAAGGCACTGTTTGTTCCCTGGGTAAGGTGACAGCAGGTGAGGACTTTTCTGCAATAAAAGACCAGTCACCAAAGAATTGTTGTCAAACTGCGAGGCTCAGAAAGGAAGGACAGAGCTTGGGTGGGCTAATTCCCTCTCTCACCTTCATGCTTTCACAAAGCTGATGTTGGTTAGTTGCTGCATGTGCTGCAGAGGCTTTAAAGAAAACAAAGCAAAGCTTTCTGCGCTTCATAGATCTTACACTTCACACAAACTTTTACCCCAAGTTTTCACTGTATGGCTGCATTTCTGAGTGTGTGCCATCTTGTGCCCTCAGGTCTTCACTGTTTCTTCATCAAATCAAGCAGCTGTCGAAATATGCCTCAGGTCCATCCTGCACACGTTCCCCAGCTTTCCCTTCCAAGGAAGAGAAGGGAAGAAAGCCCTGTGAATGCCAAGGTCTTGCTCCAGTGAGGACCTGGGATGTGGCCAAGGACAGGCTCCCAGGTTCCTAGCGTAGAGGTAGACTATGATACCACTGATATCTTCAGAAAAGAGCACATAAATCTAAGTTATTTAAGAGCTGACTTCAGCACATGTTTGCACAAGTGTAAATCAGGAGCGACTGCACTACCTTCAGCAGAACTCTTCTAAGTCTAAGCCAAGTCTAAACCTAAACCCAAATTAAAGGAGAACCTGGCCCTTCAGTCGGGATAATAAGGAAGAAATGCTGCCTGAAAAATACAGACATAAAGAACTTCATGTGAGTATTTGTTCATAGGTCTGACACAAAGCTATGAATTTAAATGACTGAAATCTAACTCTAAAAAAAATTACATCTTTGAATTAGGAAAATTAAGAAAAGCACTAAAATGCATTAGTACTATTTATAATCATTTTGTATTGGATCAGGTTTTCTCAGCCTTCCTGATGCTGTCTTACCTTCTATAATCACAAGTTCCAGTGACATCCATATAAACACTCTCAGAGTGCATTTCTGTGCACCACAAACAGCTGTAGTAAAAAATATCCCCCATCAGCTTGTCATCTGAGCTGTGGTACTTCCAGTCCTTAGCAGGACAGAGTCAAAGCCATTAGCTGTCAGCACTGCTGTCAGTCTACTATAATTGCTGGAGATGGCGTGCTGGCCTGCTTGCCTTCACCCTGAGCATAGCTGGGGCATTTCCCTTACACTGAGGTTAATGAATAGCTCAGAGGAAGCAAACTACTGCAGTTGTTCTGAATACACTCTGGGTATGTTTCTTATTTTATAGATTTGGAAATTGAGTCTCGGAGACATAAAAACCATGAGCCTGTGCCCAGAGAAGTTTGTGGTGGTGACCTTCACAGAACCAGTCTTTGACTGTCACATTTGCAGTTCTTCCTCATGCCTGTGTGTCATTTGCACTCCAGCTGCAGCCACTCAGAGCAGAGTGATGGTTGCCCCTGCAAGCAGTGCTGGTGGGGTGGTAGCACACAAAGCTCTCTTGCTTCTTGCCCAGCATCCTGGGGACTCAAGAAGGCCAGTTCTTTTCCTGAGAGTTGGAACTGCAGTGGTACAGCAAACATGCTCAGCAACTGAGTTCGAAGGTTGAGAGGATTCAAACCGTACTCACCAGCTCACACAAAACCTATCAACGTTTCTTCCCTAATTTTAATTCTAGACTCAGGTGTGATGGTTTGGGAGCTCCCTGCACCCCACACTTTGTAAAACCACCCAAGCTAGACTCAGCCAGCTGGAAGTTAAGGACTGAAGCTCTGTTTGCAGCTTAGCACAATGTACAAGCAGAGATATACACAATAGGCAGGAATAGTTACAGAAATATACAAGTTAAAGGTAATACAGAAACACAACTCCCCTCCCAGAAATCAGAAACCCCAGGAGGGGCTCCCAACCACCCTTCCACCTTCTCCCCATCCCTATGCCTTACCCCAAGGTCTGCCTCATGCGCAAGGTGAGCCTGGAGCATCGGCATGGGGAGGGGTTAGAAAGTGGCTAGTGAGGTTACGCTGCAGAGAGGAGAAAAGCCAGAAGCTCCTAGACAGCCTGAGACACTATACCCGAGTGCTTATCTTTGTTTTGTATTCTTTCTTAAACATCTCAGCAAGCCTATAAGTGAAGTAGACATCACCATTGTTTCCTTTTCACAGCCTGTAATATAATTTCTTCCATTCAAATATTCCAATTATACTCAAACCAGCACATCAGGTAATGGGATCCCTGTTGAAACCTTGTATAAAGCTAGACATAGCTCCATAACAAGCAAAAACATCAACCTGTGTTGTCAGAATCATAGAATGGTAAGGTTGGAAGGGACATCAAGGATCATCTAGTTCCAACCCCCTGCCATAGGCAGGGACACCTCCCACTAGTACAGCTCACTCAAGGCCTTGTCCAACCTGGCCTTGAATACCTCCAGGGAGGGAGCAGCCACAACCTCCCTGGGCAACCTGTGCCAGTGTCTCACCACCCTCACTGGAAAGAACTTCCTCCTAACATCCAGTCTAAATCTCCCCCCTCTGCCAGTTCAAACCCATTGCCCCTTGTCCTGTCATTGCAAGACCTTGCCAATAGTCCCTCCCCAGGCTTCCTGTAGGTCCCTTCTGGTGAATGCACGATTCTTGAGAATCTTTGTGAAAATATGATGGTAATCACTTATGAATGTCTGACCCTGCCTTACCTTAAATTTGTAGGTCTGTCAAAATCCAAGCAACTGCTGAGACGGCTGCCTGAGTTGGATGAGGTCCACATTCCCTAAGCTGCACAGCCATTCGTCTCTGTTCATTCCAGAGCAAACTTTTACTTTTCCTTTACTTAAAAAAACAACACAAGAGAACAAAACAAACCCAACCAAATAACAAACTCTCCCCACCCCCCCATTTAATTTCCATAATTGTTAAATAAATTAATTTCAATAGTAGAACACACTTTAAAAATGCCAAAGAAAGGCAGAGTTGGAATGCCCACCAGTGGTGCCCAGAGGAAAGCAGCCAATCCGAAGCTTTTACCACTTCAAATAAAAATTTCTGTTCTGCAAACAGAAAATCCCCTCTCCTATAGTTCCAGGCTCTACAGATCATTAGGTAGGCAAAGCAAACTTCTGATCTTTTGATCATTCATAACTCTTTGGAAAGAAGTTTCCCACAAGGCTAGCGATGCTTTAAGTCACTTTTGTTTCTGTTCTGCAGCCTTCCTTTCTCCAAGTCAAAACTCACACAGAGTAAAACAGTACTGCTGAGCTCAGCAGAGTCATGAAGGAGGAATCTGTGGCACCCTAAGGCCTGATTGTATAAAAATGTGTAATGTTACCAAGAAAATGGAGTGGGGAAACATTCCCATGACTGCTTGGTAGGGCTTCACGCCTATGAGGCACGTGTGAAGATAGTTTCACACCTACGAATATTGCACGGAGTCCGACCCTCACCTCTTCCCTGAGATCTTAAATAATGTTCCAGCTGGGCACCCAGCTATAAACATTTTTACACTTAAGAAGCAATAAAAAAAGAACACATGGGATAGGAAACACTTGGTTAAATTTGCAGCTTTTCTCTACATTATAAATAATGAGGATGCATTTTTCCCCTTCCTCCTCCTGTCAGCCACCTTCTGTTCCCTTGTCCGTGATGCACTACCACTAAGCATTCCTATCTCAAATCTTTTAAATGCATGGATTAAGTTATCGCATCGTGCAAAATGTCATCCGGCAAACTCTACATCTCCCTTTTCCATATGGGTTGCCCCAGTTGCAGTGAGCATCCCATTCTTTAAAATTTCTGGTATGTGTGACTCTGCATGGAGAACTGTAAAATCTTTCCTTATCATTCAGTGAGATACTACAGAGAAAACTAAACCTGCACGTTTGCCTGGACTGGGTTTGAGTGCACATACGGCACAACAATGTAGAAAGTGATTGTTCATTGAACGTCATAGGGCATTTGAAGGGGAAGGTCAGGACAGATCCCTAAATTATTTGAATGCAACCTCCAGTCCTCAGGATTTCTGGTTTACTCTTGCAAATTGAACGAGGCATTTCACTAGAGAATCTGTTGGTTTGCTATATTTCAGAATGTTATTTCAGCTGTTTTGCAGCTGCAAACACGTTTAGCATCCGAAGGTTTTAGAGACAATGTAGCATAGTATCTTTAAGACATTATATTGCTATAGTATAATGTTTTATTCAGATGATCTATTGTCTGAATGTTGAACCAAACAGCTCATTTTGCTGCCTCTAACTGAAGAGAACAAGTTGTTTTCCCAGTGTTTGGCATGAACAGATTATTTTTAGAATGTTCCCAGTTATGACCCATCAGCCTCCTGTTCCACTGTTACTGCACAAAGAGAAGCAGAACTGCACAGTAACAGAGAAGGGACAAAGAAATAACTCGTAGCATTTCCCCTTCCCTTAACATGAGAGCATATTGACAAATATTATCACCTACCACGTCATTTGAGAAGCTGCATTTCACCAGAGATGACTTTGCTTTACCAAAATCATAGTATGGACACATTGCTAACTCATATTTGCAAGGCAGCACCACCTGAATTTCAGTTTTATGATGCAGTATTAGAAAAAAAAAAGAAGTGATACACATGAAAACTGATTTTAAGTGGGAATGTAGTAATCAACTTAGGAGAGAAATGTAGTGACTGAGGGAAACATGCTTTTAAAAGCCATATCATCCAGAGAAGCAAAGTGTTATCTTTCAGACTTTTTTGTGGGCCTTAATAACAGTACTTGACAACCAGCTCTTTTTAAAATGAATCAGGCATTAACCCACATCCATAGATGTGTTGCACAGAGGCCTCAGTTGCTGTGTGACAATCCCACTGCTTCTCACTCATCTCATATAGCAACTTTCTTGCTCTTAAATGGCTAAAGTCCCCTATAACAGATTTGATTGCAAGTATACGGAACACTTTCTAATGCCATGCTTCACCCACAGGTTATATCTTGCACCCACTGTTCACATGCAGAACTGAGGCTCCAAAAGACTGAATGAGTTCCCTAAACTCATACAGTAAGTTGACAAAAAAAGTAAAAAAGTTAGTTTGCTTTTTTCAGCTCTACACATAAATCACTGTTTATGTTTCTGTCATAACTTAAACAGAAACTATGCAGAGTTTAGACAAAAATCTTCTGTGTTGGCCTGTTTATTCTTTTTTAAATGGACAGTGATAATTTCCATCTGTTTTCTAAGGGTACAGGTTGAGCAGAAGACTCAAAATACATGCTGAAGATCAGTGCCACTTTTGTGAACTTCCCCCAAACTGTCATGTGGTTTCACTGTACCCTGGTGAGGTCAAGACACTGCAATCCCTGATATTAGTAGGTGAGCCCCCTCTTCTGCCTGCACCACCAGCACGCTTCTCCACCCTTCATCAAGAACTGGTGAGAGCCATGCTACAGTCATCCCATTCCAGCAGAGAAACAACTCTTTCTGCCAGGAAAATGTGGACTTACAAATTAAACAGGACATGTGCAGAGGTGGTTAAATGACCTGAGTGAAAGTGTGCTTAGCTTAGAACTAATGAAGTAAAGTGCTACCTGAACATTCAATGTTGGTTTAATAAAAGGGAGAAATATAGTCTTGGATCTAATGAATTCTTCTCTTACCCTTCCACCCTCAGCTCTCCAAAAAGATGGCTCTTCTGACTTCTTGAAACAATTAACAACATGGTTGAAATTTCCAGTAGACTTCCAAATGATTGCAAAGCGATCCCTTGGAAAATGTGTAAATGATCTTCACTGCAGCATAACCTTTAACATCCACTAGAAAAAAACAAATACATTCCAGTGAAAATCAAGAATTTTACAGTCAGATGTGAGCATTGATTTGCTCATCTGACTGGAGGGTCTCTGTGCTTGGACTGGAAAGTTAGGATTAGAAATGTGGGGATTGGGGGGAGAGAGTTTTAAGCAATTAACTCTGCAAGCACACAAAAGTGAAGCACAAAGAAACACTAATGGGAAGAGATCATTAATGCAATCCATCCACATTCTCCATCTATATGCTCATTACCTGCTGACAACACCAGTAGGATTTGCCTATATGAGGAAATGGACCAAAATAGCTATTGCAGAATAAGCCATTCTTCAATAGCTTTCTGTTTTTCCCTGTGTGGACACTGTAGGAATAATTAGTGCACTTATTCTGTTCTAGAATAATCAGTGTACTAATTATTCCAGACTAAAGTACCTTTTATTCCAAAACACTTTCTCCACAAGGGGAGCTATTGTGAAATAGCTTGTGCTTCTCTGCTCAATTTCCATGTATAAAAGGGATGTAATCCATGCTCTTGGAATATCTGTACCCCTGGACTCCAGGAACAAATGAAATTACAAACAAGTTCCAATTCTCCCATCATTGAGGTCAGTTTGTTAGAGCAAGTGAATACGCAGAGTTGTGGTGAAAACAGGATTCAGCTGCTTGGCAATGAATGAGTTCTTCTTTTAGCAGCTTTTTCTTTGTATAAATATTTTAGTCACATTTGCGTCCAAGCTTCTTACGGGATTTAATGATTGGAGTGTGTATAGGTTGACATGGTAGATGAGACTTTGCACACTCTTTTGTGAAGTGTGAAATGCTGACATTGTAGGAGCCTAGAGTGTAATTAGCTAATTTGATGAGCTAGCTTTACCCAGTCTGCGTTCAGAAAACCAATCTTGCAGTTTTCAGTGATGCAGCGCAGTCAAACTAAAGACTCATATGCCTAGACTGTAACCCTGCTCACTGTCAAAAACCTTTCAAAATGAAAGATGGAAATGATAGCATCAGACCTTACTCAACCGGTAGGAGGGTCCCAATACTCTAGTCTACCTACTGTTCTTCTTCCAGTAGCCCAGCACATCAGCTTTGCACAGTAAACTGCATAGCAGATTCAAATCTCTGTCTGGTTCTTGTATTTAAATCTTATCTGCTTATCAAGGAAAGGGGAACTCTATCTGAAGAACCACTCTCCTCATTTCCATTCAGGAAATGGTAGCACAACACACTGGAGCAATGGGATCAGACTTCTCTTTTCTCCCAACATGTGATTCGGCCCAGTATTTGACAACTATAATGCTCAGACCACAAGGTTGTCTCACGTCCTGCTTTGTGAAATTGGATACAAGACACATACAATAAATACTCCAATTCCACGTTTCATACAGGTTGCACCTTCTCACCACCCATCCTCTGCCTTTGTCTCACTAGAGGAAATTAAAATGCTATTTGAAATACGTTTCAAACTAAGTGGCATCATTGTTTAGCATGTATTTTCAATACCATTTGTAATGGTCATGGGATATGATATGCTTAAGGTGTTGCTAATCTTTCCTGTGCCTGGTTAGGATCTAGGAAGGGGTCAAATATTTCTCAAGAGACATTCATTGCTTTGAAACATTCAGTATAATTTTGCTAACAATTCCTCAGCCTTTGATCTTGAAGTTTATTTAACTCCAAGTGTACTGTTAGCCAATAACTGCTCCAAATAGACTCCTAATTTTCTGTGATGTGTGGAAAATGGACTAAATTACATTGATTTTTATTGTATCACAAACACAGATTTTTGCACAGAAAAAAAAATTATTAAACAGAACCTTACCAAAAGAAAATATTGATCTATACATTTGTAGCTTCAAAAGTCTCTGCTGACAGATTCATCATCACTTTACCGAATCTATGGAACAAATTTAATTTGTGACAAATAACATTTGTCTATTTGAGACAGGTTTTTTGTTGCTAGTTGTTCCCAAAAGTTTCTCCTCAGTTAAAGTTCCTGTACCTTTATAAGATGGATGCAATTAGAAATACAAGATGTTCACTATTCTTAACTCAGACTCTGCTATTATCTTGTGTTCCTCATGTGCCACTGCATCTATTCTACCCTGAATTGAATCAGATTATGATTACTAGTTAAGAACTGAAAACACTGCCACTTCTACTTCTTTCTGCAAGATACTTTACAAATAAATACTTTCAATTACAAAATTGTTCTCAAAGAAGAGGGAATTATGTTGAAAGTACCCCACTGCTGCTATAACAGTCTTAGATTTATTGAATCCTTCTCACTGTATTACAATAGCTCCTGCTGTTTTACCTGGACTGCAGCAATGCCAGGCTCCAGTCTTGTACTTTGAAATATTTCAAACCATCTGAGACAAAAAAAAACCCAAACCCACAAACAACAAAAAACCAACCAAACAAACAAAAAACCACAAACAAAAAGATCCCACCAAAAAATGCACCACAGAAAAAACAAAATCAAAACCAAATCCAACATTCTTCCATGTTCAAGCTTTTGATTAGTATCAGAATGAAAACACTCAGAAGAAATTTTAAAACTTCCCTTTCTCCTTTCTGATAGCCTGGATAAAATCCACGCAGCTATATTTCTGTTTTACAATTATCTCAGATTTTACAGGCAAGGGTCTCATTTTATTTTGTATGTATTTATTAAAGACAACTCTAACATGCTGGCACAGATGAGACAGCTGAGTGAGGCAGATGAGAAGAGAAACATGTTCAGCATTAAAACAACACTGAACTCTGAGAGACACACTTCCTGATCTGCATTTATCCTACAGTTAGTGCAGTGCTCTTAAAGTCATTCTTATGAGGAAGTTTCATATAAAATTTCTTGATCTTACTGTCATAATCATTAAAGCAAGAATACAGGCTCCAGATATGGGTTTTCCCACTCTATGAAGGCATGCTGAAAATTTAAATGTTTGGGTAATTTCACCATCCTGTTGCTTTAGTACTGGATCATTCTCATTTCTTTTTCAGCACGACAGTAATTTCAAAATGAAAGCTGTGTGATGATACTCTTCCTTTGTACTCAAACTTTGCCTCAGTGTTTTCAATTGCTGCAGCTTTCCTTTTCTTGCACATTTATGTATTTACCCATTTTTTCCACAATTATGCATTTCCTCTTTGAACCATTTTGAGTGCAGATCAGAACATTTAGGTGACAGAAACTACGAGCTATATCTGGTTTACTGCCCTTTGCATCATAAACAAAAAAGACAAAAGCATGAAGTAGGAAATGTTTCAGAGTGAAGAAAAGCACTGACTTTGGTTTTACACTGAAACCAACCTCAGTGGACACTTCTGGTGAATCAAGGGTAAGACATGGTGGGTTTTATTTTTACTGGGTTTTTTTATTATCTTGGGTTGTTTTTTCATTTCTTTGGTTTGTTTTGGGGTTTGTTTTTTTTTGTTAGGCACTCCATGTATGCATGCATGGAAGGGCAGAAAATGTGTTACTGCTTAGTTCTTAACCATTCCAGCACCTAGTAATCTAAAGCCAAATACTACCCACTCATTTTGATTATCTCCCTGAGGTCAAAGGGATTATTTACTTGTCTAAACTGGTCTGAAGTAATATGTAAGGGAAATAAATGGTACTTAGAGATTGTTCCAAAACAATATAAACAAAACCAGATCAGCTGTCTTGCCAGTTGCTCACATGGAGATACCAGAAAAGCTATCCATAACACATCGAATTCTTTCTTTTTATATTCATTCTTGACAAACTATTCTTTCATGAACACAAGGGCAGGAAAAATCAGCTGCCAGATGGTGAGCTAGAGTATCAGCTATTGGATCCAATGGTACACTGAAAGCAGCCAACATTCCCAAGGAAAGATATCTAATGGTATCTGAAAGAAAAAGTCCCTGTTTCTGGGGAAAAAAAAGTAAAATAGAATCAGCAAAATAGGTAGTTGTAGAGTGTACCCACAAAGAAAATATGTAAGTCAAGATCAGCAAAAAAGTGAAGTAGATCCAGGAGAGCCTTTTAAAGAGTGACTTTTTAAATAAATGTCACATATCTAGAGCAAGTCCTGCAAATATCCAGCTTTTCATGCCAGGCAGACAGAGAACCTTTATATAAATTTATGTCAAATTTGTCAGAGGTAGATATCATCTTCAGCTTTTCTGACATCCTTGTCCCTATTCAGTACTATTCCCTTGCCAAAGTGTTAGGGAGTTGTGCTGGTTTGAGGCTAATTGGAATATTTTAATAGAGAAAATTACATTATAGGCTGTGAAAAGGAAACAATGGTGATGTCTACTTCACTCACAGGCTTGCTGAGATGTTTAAGAATAAGTGCTCAAAATATAGATAAGACAGTCTCTGGGGCACAGTGTCTCGGGTGGTCCAGCTTCTGGCTTCTCTCTGCCGATTAATCTTCACTAACCACTTCTCTTCTAATCCCCCTGGCCGATCCTCCAAGCTCACCTTGCGAGTAAGGCAAACCTTGGGGTAAGGTATAGAGGTGGGGAGAAGGTGGAAGGGTGGTTGGGAGCCCCTCCTGGGGTCTCTGACTTCTGGGAGAGCTGTTGTGTTTCTGTATTACCTCTAACTTGTATGTTTCTGTAACTATTCCTGTCTATAGTGTATATCTCTGCTTGTACATTGTGCTGAACTGTAAATAGAGCTTCAGCCCTTAACTTCCAGCCAGCTGAGTTCTAGTCTGGGTCATTTTTACAAAGTGTGTGGGGCAGGGAACTCCCAAACCATCACAGGAGTCCTTTCTGTGTTCTGTCCCTCACCACCTTTGCAGATGCATCCAGACTGTTACACATTACTGAAATTAGCCCTCAATGAGATTCTGGTAGTTTAGAACAGCCTCAAGCAGAGAAAAAGATAAACACTCACTTGTATAACTATGAAATGCTTCAGTTGAAGGTCAGTAAGGAAATTAGACGTGGAGAGTTCGTAAGGGGAATGCAGATCATAAAATCAACAGTCTCCCTGAGATTAAAGCAAGAAAAGACCAAGAGCTTCAAGCCTCTAACACATTGAAGACCATAGAAAATGAGCTTGGCAAAGTTCAATACACAGGACAGTCACTTGCAAACGCTACACCATGCTTTGATCAGGGAATCATTCCATATAACTTCACTGATTTCAGGAATTGTTTTATGATAGGCTACACAGTGAATTTCCAAATGCACCTTCAAATCATAACATAGTCCCTCTTTACAAGCAGGACTTCTTTCCTTTTCTGAGTTTACCATCAAATCCCAGCTCTTTGCCTAAGATTTAAAAGGGCTTTAGATTTTCCTATTGCAGTTAAAGGCTTCTTAACTATTTTCCCCCACTGCTCAAGAGTAAGCAGTGTTGTTAGATACCAGTTTTACCTCCATACCACTACTGTCAAACAAGAGTAACTCAAGTAACCACAACAGACATTGATTAGTTTAACCAACACAAACACTTGGCCTTTAGAAAACTGGGTGGTTCAAGTCACCCTCTCACAATCTGTTCTGAAGCTTTTGTTGAACATAACAGATACAACACAAAGATACCTCTAGATTGTGACAATAAGTCTGAGAAAGATGTAAACCTCATACAAAGATCCTAGTTCTGTCTTCTGAAAGTCAGGGAAAAACGTTCTGGGAGGACAGATTATCCTGTAACTGTTGTTACTTCCCTCTGAAGCAGGTGCTTCTGTTTCCTTCCAGTCATTGGACTAAATAGACGGCATGTGAAACAAAAAGGAAATAAAATACTTGTGTGCAACACCATTTTCATTTATAAACTTAACAGGCAAATGACCTTGTAAAATTATGTTCTTCCTATTGACATCTAATACTTTTCACTACTCTCTGCATAGCCCATACTAAAGAACAGCTGATGTCCATATGTCCCACAGATTTATCACCATCAGAAAATAGAGACTGGACAAGGTCCATTGTTATGACCTTCTACTACTGCACACAAACACGGGAGGACAGAAGAGGTGAGGGGAAAGCAGGAACACGACTGAAATTCACCTGATGTTTTAGCTATACTAACAGCAAGATTTTTCATCCCCTGAAGAGGAACAGCAAAGGCACAACTTCTTTTGGCTGCCAGGACACCTAGTAGAGCTTCTGCATTTTGAGACATGATTCCTTGAGGCAATGCGACTGAAGGGATGTGGCTCCCTCCAGTGCAGAGTTCTGCTTAAACGCAACACTGAGCCCTGGAAAAAGATATTAACTCATTCCTCATCTGAGCTGCCAAACGTACTGGGAATACCTGGCAGCAGCTCCCTGCCATGCTGCCAGCCATTCTAGGTACACAGCCTTCTATTTCAGTGATTTCAGAAGAACTCAGGATTTGCAGCACAACAGCAGTGCAGGAATAAAAACGTTTGATTTCCTTGTGCAAATGTCTCTTTCAGGCTGAAGTTAAGCCCAACCAGATACAAGCCTCTAGAATCAAATTATGTCCTCCATGGTCTCAACTCTCCCTCTATAAACCGGACAATTAAACAGCTGAGACCAAGAAAGTGCCTCTTCTATTCTCAGAATATTTTATGTTCACATCACAAGCAACCCTGCAAAGCCTTGATAGGTGTATTCATTATTTATGGTCTGCCATAATTATATCGGGTACTTCCAGCTTAGCCTGCAGGAGGCAGTGTCATGTGTGGAAAGCAGAACTTATCAACGCTAACGAAGTGTGGCAGGGGATTTTGAAAAAGCTATTATTTCCCTTAAAAACAAGAAACGCTAAATGGTGAGAAGTTTAGTAAAAACATCTGGGTCCAAAGTAAAACTAGGGAAGGGTGCCACTGGTTTTGAAACATGAGATTTTACTCTCAAGATTTTTCTCTGCAGTTAAGAACTGCAGTCCTTTCGGCTTCTGCTTACATGGTGTCCGTGCCCTCAGTTCTCTGCACAAGCTTGCACCAACTGCACTGGTATTTCTCAGTAACAAGTTGTTTAAGTAGAAGCAAGTGTCCACCTTCAGGCTGCAGCTAGCAAACAGCCACTGGTAGCATATAAACAGTGTGCTTTTTAATGTTTTATAACTAGAAGTGATAGATCCGGATGGGGATATCTCTTCATGTTTTTATTAATGTAATCGCAGTGAGTAAAAATTAGGCAAGTGGCTGGTATTCAAACTAACAGCACCATTCCTAGTGACATTCTCACTCCCAGGGGCGTCTCTAGGATTCTACAAAGTAATAAATGCCAAGGTCCAGAGGCATTGAGAAGGCAGGGGGCTTTGGACTACTAAGTAACCCTATAGCTATGACAGAAATGATGCACATGAAGTAACTGGCAGTACCACTAAAGTTTCAGATATAAACACTCAGCTTCAAATTGAATTAGTGAATGGAGAGATGCTAAAGCAGACACTCAGCAAAGGCACCTCACAGAATGCCAGGCAAAGTTTCAGCTTTTTTTTTGGGGGGGGGGTTTCCCATTTTTCTTCTTTTTCCCTGCTTCATATCTGGTAATTTGTGTTTATCAGCACAACGAAAGCTAGGGCATGGAAAGATACGCAGATCTTAAAAGCTAACACTGGACTGTCTACATTTCATTCTCTTTATTAACCATCAGCAAGTATTCTGCATAGACACAGCCCATGAAAAGTAATAATAGAGACTAATTAATTAGATGATGGAATTTCAATCATGGGGTTTCCTTCACATTTTATACCAAAAGAATGCAGTTCAAGCGGTTTCTAACTGACAGCAACGCCAAGAAATTGCACTACAGCCTTGATGATTATCCTCTTCATTATTTTTATAATATATAAAGAGATAAAGTACAGTATTCTGGTTTAATTGTATGCAGTATAATGGAAGCAGCTGAAGGAGGATGTTTGCCTCACAATGCTACCATTTAAATCTAGTGACAAGGAAAGAAGTATCCCATTAGTGATGCACAGAGAAGAACACTACAAGCAGCAATCCTTTATATACTTATATGCAAACTATGAGATAAATAATACTTTTTTACCTTCCTCTTTTCCCTTAATATTCAAGACATGCCAATGACAATTCAATAGAAGGATAAATGTATTAATGTCCTTTCCATAAACTTCATAGAATCATAGAATGTTAAGGTTAGAAGGGACCTCAAGGATCATCTAGTTCCAACCCCCAGCCTTAGGCAGGGACACCTCCCACTAGTACAGCTCACTCAAGGCCTCCTCCAACCTGACCTTGAACACCTCCAGGGAGGGAGCAGCCACAACCTCCCTGGGCAACCTGTTCCAGTGCCTCACCACCGTCACTGGAAAGAATTTCCTTCTAACATCCAGTCTAAATCTCCCAGTTTAAACCCATTGCCCCTTGTCCTGTCATTGCAAGACCTTGTCAATAGTCCCTCCCCAGCCTTCCTGTAGGTCCCCTTCAGATACTAGAACACACAACAAACTTCCTTCTTTGTTAAAAGCTTATAAAAAAGCAGATGACACAGGAAGGGATTGCCATTTGTTTTATGTAGCAGTATCAAGCACTTCTGTGATACACAAGCCCAAGAAGTGGGAAGAGTCCTTTTTAGCTCCACACTGAGAGGCTAAAGGGCCACAAAGATGATAAGAGGGCTGGAGCAGCTCTCCTATGAGGACAGGCTGAGAGACTTGGGGTTGTTCAGCCTGGAGAAGAGAAGGCTTCCAGGAGACCTTAGAGTAGCCTTCCAGTATCTGAAGGGGGTCTACAGGAAGGCGGAGGAGGGACTATTGACAAGGTCTTGCAATGACAGGACAAGGGGCAGTGGGTTTAAACTGGCAGAGGGGAGATTTAGACTGGATGTTAGGAGGAAGTTCTTTACAGTGAGGGTGGTGAGACACTGGCACAGGTTGCCCATGGAGGTTGTGGCTGCTCCCTCCCTGGAGGTGTTGAAGGCCAGGTTGGATGAGGCCTTGAGTGAGCTGTACTAGTGGGAGGTGTCCCTGCCTATGGCAGGGGGTTGGAACTAGATGATCCTTGATGTCCCTTCCAACCTTACCATTCTATGATTCCATGATTCTAAAGGAGTAAAGAATTTATCAAGTATTATCAATAATTCTAATTAGGAAGTGTATCAATAAAGCAGTAAAAAAAAAAAAATATCCATAATTTGACAAGCTATTTTAGCCATTAGTTGGAAAATAAAGGCAGGGAAGTCTCAGTTGGAACTGTCCATGTACAAGTAGATGAGAAGTTATAGTTTCCATATCTTCCACAATGTTAGTTCAACTTGGTATATAAATAACAGAAGTCAGCTCCAGATGGCTACAGAAGAAGTCAGTCTGTTACCCTACTAAAGCAGAGTCTGAGATCAGGATAGCTTCAGAAACACCAACTTTGCTGGTAGTTTCAGTAGAATGTGTAAAGACACAAAGCACTTAAGGCATCTGTGGAGTAGAGCAACCTCCTGCCTCTGAGCCTAAAGTCAGGATATTCTCTTGGTGTGACCCCTATAAAAAATAAAATTTATTTAGTCTAGACAACATCAGTTTCTTAGTCTGAATTAATTTATCCTAACATGATGATACGTGCTTCCTTCTGTGGGTTGCCTGGCTCTAGCAGAAGAGCTGGATTCTGAATGTAGCAAGACAACTTTAGTTACCCTAAGTAACACCCAAAAAAAGAAGATGGGTTGTGCATAAACTGCAAATCAAGAATTACTGATCCAATTGTTTTATATCACAAGAGGAATGCGAGACCATGATATTGTGAGCAGAGTTGTAGCCACAGAACGCAGAGTTGGATCATATTTGTTGCAGTATAAGGACATTAACGTCAGGGTGTCCGAGTGAGGCTCATTTTTTATTATCCTCATGGATGTGACTACTTTGTGCCACTTATCACATCAGTCATTTTCCCTGAGGTTTTGCCATGCTCAAACTTTATACAGATTTGTTAAAACCTGGGTGGGTGGGGCGGGGGAATAAGTCAGAAATATTCATCTGTTTGCCAAGGTACTGCACTAATGGTAAAATATATCTTCCTGTGTTTTCAAAGCTTCTTTTAAATATACTTGACACCTCTAAGAGTTTCAGTAACAAATATATCTTTGCAAGAGTTTTGGATAAATCTACAACCCTCAGCCATTCACCTGCCAGTTCTTGTGTCACACATTTCAGCTCATCTTGTAATTTGCTGGAAACATGGACCTCTGTGCAATGTCACAGAATCAAGTAGGTTGGAAGAGACCTCCAAGATCATCCAGTCCAACCTAGCACCCAGCCCTGTCCAACTATACCATGGCAATAAATGCCCCATCCAGCCTTTTCTTGAACACCTCCAGGGATGGCAACTCCACCACCTCCCTGGGCAGCCCATTCCAATGCCAATCACTCTCTCTGTCAAGAACTTCCTCCTAACATCCAGCCTAGACCTCCCCTGGCACAACTTGAGACTCTGTCCTCTTGTTCTGGTGCTGGTTGCCTGGGAGAAGAGACCAACCCCCACTTGGCTACAACCTCCTTTCAGGTATCTGTAGACAGCAATGAGGCTCTGCCCTGAGCCTCCTCTTCAGGCTGCACACCTCCAGTTCCCTCAACCTCTCCTCACAGGGCTGTGCTCCAGGCCCCCCACCAGCTTCTTTGCCCTTCTCTGGACATATTCCAGTCCCTCAANCCTACTACCTACCAGTACCCCCAGGTCCCTCTCTGCCTGACTGCTCTCCAGCCGCTCTGTCCCCAGCCTGTAGCACTGCTTGGGGTTGTTGCGGCCAAAGTGTAGAACCCTGCACTTAGCCTTGTTAAATCTCATCCCATTGGCCTCTGCCCACCCATCCACCTTGTCCAGGTCCCTCTGCAGAGCCCTCCTGCCCTCCAACAGTTCAACACCTGCTCCTAACTTGGTGTCATCTGCAAACTTACTGATGCTGGACTCAAACCCCTGGTCCAGATCATCAATAAAGATATTGAACAGGCCCAGCACTGATCTACACTGCACTGCTTGCCTCTTCAGCACAGGAACACAAACCACAGTGTAGGCAGGACAGCCTTGCAAAACATGTAACACATCTCATCAGTGCAGCCCCAGCACTGCCAGTGCATTCTCTGCACATACCCCATGTGCATGACAGATCTAGAGCTTCCTCATCACACAAGATTCACTACGTACGTGACGCAGGGGCACTCCAAATGTGTGCCATTCAGTACCGAATTTTCAGATTTCTTGTGCTCAGAGACCAGCTCCATGTTAACAGCACATGTCTGAGACATGACAAACCATTGCAGTCTTCCCTAGTGACACAGTGGAAGAAGCCTTGAAATGTATCTATCACCAGAGAAAAAGACTTTTCTGTTCTGAACCACACTGTGGTTATTCAAGAGTGTTCTATTCAGTCATGTACGTACTCTAGGTATTTTAATTGTTTTTCAACAGAACAGAGCAAACATATTTTAGGGTGTATAGAGAAGGAAGCAGTATTATCTTTTGAAGAACAAGAGACCTGCATTAATCTGTGTGCAAAGACAACAGAGATGAGAAAGTGTAGGTTGGGAGGGAGAGAATGTGTCAGATCTTTGAAGTAATACAAGGTCAAAAGTTTTCTCTTAAGAATATCTGAGCAATGTGAAACTTACTTTACCCAGGAAGCCACCTCACAAGGTGAACACTTTCAGAAGACAAACCCTAGAAACTCATCATAGGTTGAAATGGGCTAAGTGACAGCTGTTTTAGGGCACCTTTCCTTTGAAATGTCCAAGCTTTCTAAATATTCAGAGACATTTTAGAAATAATGACAACAAAAGCCTCGTTAGTACATACAAAATGAGCCTGTGCCTGTGGAATAAATGAAGGATTTCAAGCCAAGCTCAAAGAAAAAGAAAAAAAACGCAACAAGAATCACTCCCCTCCCCCCATAAAAAGTTAATGTTAAAAGAGATAATGTGACTTAAATATCAAAAATTGTGAGCTACCAAAATTTCCCATCAGGAAGTGCTTAAGAAACAACTGAAACATTGACAAGCTTTCCACCATCAGATGTTTGTTATTGGCATTAGCTGAATCGCCAGTGCAGCTTCCATGAACTTGCCAGTCCTGAGCCTGCTCACATCATTCTCCAAGCAGTTTATGCTGAGGCTACATTTGCACTGAAGCTGGTAGGGGGTGCTCACACAAATTCTTTGAGCAATTTAGCAAATGGTTACACCTGGAAGTATCCAAAACCATCCTTCTGTTTAAAAACTGTAGAATTTTGTTGCCTTTATGTACAAAATTCAGAAAATGCAGACTGAAGGGAACAGCAGTATAATGACACTTCCAAACTGTCACCTAAACATGCATACAGTGTTCTCATTTGCTCAAAACAAAGTCCTGATTTTCATTTTTCATCACCTATAGGATATTCAACATGTGAAAAGTTGTAAGTACACAGATAGGACCATTCTGTTCAGGCTATTCACACAAGTGATACAGCTTCACACTGACTTAAACACCTAAAACAGTCCCTACAGTTCGATAAGAAACAAAGAGAGGATGTTTCTAAAAATGAGATCTTGAAGGAAGGGACATAAAGCACTATCAGATTTCTTCATATGGAGACACCGCTGCAACAGTGTTGTTTCTTCAAAGAGGCAGCCCCTCGACAACATAAAAAATATACAGATTTTCAAACACAGGGAAATATTTTCTAATACGAACATCCTAAAAAGGGGAAATCAATAAATGGCATGAAAAACTTCAAAGACGGACCTCCTGTCAATGACAGAGGTTCTTCAGTGATGTAAAGTCTTTGAAGAAGGACTCCCAGTGCTGGGAAACCTTTGAAGTGACAGAAAGCAGACATTTATAATTACAGAAAGGTGCGGTGTCCAGCAGAGATAGTAAAAAGATATAACTGGGGTATGTGTGGGGGGAAGTTGAGCGGTGGCTTGGGCCCTGAGTGACCCTGTTCACTTGAAGCCTAAAAAGCTCGCAAGGTCAACTCTATATCCATATGAAAGAGACAATTTGTGAAATGGAGATGTGGGCAGGTCTTAGAAACAAAATGACTGCAGCTTTCACACTTCTGGCATATGTTTATTAAACAAGGCATCTATCTCTTTCCTCCCTACCCCAGATTCCAGCACACACACAACCACACAGCCTGTTTTTACCTTGCAAGGGGATGTCTGGGCTTGTGCCCGCTGTCTTGGAAACTGGTTTGTATTACGAAGTAGTCCAGCTTTACAGATAGTTATCTACATGTTTTTCACTCTTTCCTGAAATTCTTACTTCACTCTTTTCCCCCTGTGTCTGGCTAATTTTTTAATAAAGTGACATAGAAATTCAGAGAAGTGAAAACATATTCTGAAAGAAAATTGAACTTTCTGAGTTCTGGAATGGTTTGAATTCTTGGCTAATTGAAAGGAAAAAACACAGAAGTTAAACTTATAGGAATACAATTTTTTGTGCCTTCTCTAACTACAAAGCTGTGCTTTTGGAGCAGAGCAGGGTCTGTCCATGCAGAAGTAATTTTAGCACAGTATTGAATTCACATTAATGAGAGCTGAAAGAGTTAAAAGCTCACAACTGTCTGAAGCTGTGCCAGGGGAAGTTTAGGCTGGAGGTGAGGAGAAAGTTCTTGACTGAGAGAGTCACTGACTGCTGGAATGGGTTGCCCAGGGAGGTGGTGGAGTCAGCATCCCTGGAGGTGTTCAAGGTGCGTTTGGCCGTGGCACTTGGTGCCATGGTCTAGTCTTAAGGTCTGTGGTATCGGGTTGGACTTGATGATCTTTGAGGTCTCTTCCAACCTTTGTGATACTGTGATAGTCCAATACAGTCTTTAAAGCATTGCTGAAGCTTATTTCATTGAACCCTTCTTTTGCTGGTCAGGCAGCAACCATGTAACTAGGATAACTATGCATTAGTGTTTTTAAGGCAGTGCTATAGAGAAAAACCCAAACTACAGTACATATAAAACTGCGGTATTTGTTTTCTCACACATCAACAATTTAGTTTATCTTCTGTTCTGGAGGTTGGCCTGAAGGAAATAAAGGAAAGGAAATCACAAAGATTATTACCGTTTTATAACTATCTTTCTAAAAGCTATGGCATTTGCTACATGAGGTGCATAGTAAAAAGGGGGAAAAAAACAAAACAAACCTAGATAGCAATGGAGAGACCGTATGGAAATTCAGAAGCAATTAACAAGTAGACAAAATTTTTTAAGAGTAGTGCTGAAAATAAGTATTGTTGCCAGAAGATGTTTACTACTTCAAATAAATTTCAGGTCTCTCAAAACATTGCTTGGAGGATTTGGCATGACAAAGAAAGCAGATGTCAGATAACACATAACACACCAAGGAAACAAAAAATATATTCTGAGCTTAAAAGTCCTGCTGGTGATATGGGATAAAAGTAAGCCTGGGCAACCTCAAACAGCATTCAAATAAAACAAAACCCAAACAAACTTAGATGGTATTTTTGAAATGCCTGCGCTTCCAAATGTGCATTTCATGTAAATTTTGTGCTATAAATGGTTAGTCAACAGACAGGATGAACTCAGCAAAAATTGAGATTACCTTAAATGAAGAAAAAGATCAGTGGAAATTCTTTTCTGATTGTGATGGTTCGGGCGTTCCCCACCCCCACCCCCCCAACTTCGTAAAATGACCCAGACTAGAACTCAGCAGGCTGGAAGTTAAGGACTGAAGCTCTATTTACAGCACAATGTACAAGCAGAGATACACACTATAGACAGGAATAGTTACAGACATAGACAAGTTAAAGGGAATACAGAAACACAACTCCCCTCCCAGAAATCAGAGACCCCAGGAGGGGCTCCCAACCACCCTTCCACCTTCTCCCCACCCCTATACCTTACCCCAAGGTTTACCTTACACACAAGGTGAATTAGGAGGATCAGCAAGGGGGGTTAGAAGAAAAGTGGTTAGTGAATATTAATCGGTAGAGGAGCCAGAACCAGAAGCTGCTAGACCGCCCGAGCTGCTCTCCCAGCAAGAGACAGACAGACGCTCACTTACCTATGTTTTGGTTATTGTTCCCAAACAATTTTTTTCAGCAAGCCTATGAGTGAAGTAGACATCACCATGTTTTCCTTTCACAGCCTATAGTGTAATTTTCTCTATTAAAATATTCCAATTAGCCTCAAACCAGCACACTGATGTGCAGTATTCAGTAGCTTCATCATACACACCGATAAGATTCAAAACACCTGAAGTATGGTACCTGGTACTATTTATACCAAAGTGGTTTAATGCAAACACTTTCATTAAATAAGCACCCTGAATTCACAGCTGGACATTGCTACAAAAGGGAGGCTACAGCTGTAAAGATGATTTCAAACTGAGAAGCAAGGATGTCTTCCTTAAGGCTGCTGCACTATAACCCTTTTGCATTATCAAGCTCAGTATGTTCTGAGGTGTGACATAACATGTAAAGATCTGCAGCTGTTGAGACCTATCTTTTCTCCTATTCATCCCTGTTACTGGGATCCCTTAGGAGTCACATTATCAGCTGTTCCTCACTCTCACCTCCTAGATGCTATGCTATTTCTCTAGTCAGGTCAGAAGAGCACAGACTACTTGGAGCAGTGGTTTTTGCAGTGGGCAGAAGGAGGACATACTTTCTGCTGACAATTTGAACTGCAACAGTAGCTCACCTTGGACAACTGCACAAGACCAGAGGCAATTGTACCGTCACAGTCTTTTGGGTAATGCCTCATTTACAAATGAGACCAGAGGAAAACAAAATTATATTTTGTGCACTAATTACATCACCAAACTACATTTTGTGCGCTAATTACATCACCTCAGGACATAGCAGGAAAGGGATCCAAATGACCATTCATAGAAGAACCAGCAGTGAGGCCTTAAAATGAGGACCAAACCACCCTGAATTTAACAACATATATTAAAACCATAAGCAAACAGTAGCATGATTCAAAAGAGGGAGATTGGAATACCAGTACCTGTATTTCTGCTAATTGGAAAGGTTTGAGGGCTCATTTCAGGGGCAGACAACTGCTGTTGCTTGTCTTACAGGTAACAGAAAATTGAACACAGGCTCAGCTGGCAGATAGGACAGACTACCTTATTCATGCATTTAAAAGAAAAAAAAAATTGTCACATTTGGCCATAATCTAAGGATCAAGAGAAAGAGTAGTACAGAATGACACGAAGTTGATATTCCAGGGTTTTACAGTAGACGATAATAAGTTCAGTGAGTTTGCCAAGATGTCATCTTTGTCATATTCCTTTTTACTGTTCTTTCCTTCTATTTGTGCCTGAGAACACAAGATTCAAATTTATGAAAAATGTATGCTGTTGTCAAGTACTTACAAGTAGTTTCTGTGAAGTGTTAACTAAGAAGGACTTACCTGCCAAAATTTAAGTATATGTTTGTTTTTAAGCACTTTTTATTTTCATTCTTCTGTGGGAATCATCAAAATATGATAATGCATTGTTTAAATTCTAAACTTCAAATATAATAAACTAACCTGAGACAAGACTAATGCTGAGAACTCAGTAATTCTTCTTATATCTATTAGGATTTCAGCACCTCTCAAGTGCCCAAGTACCTTTCAGATCCCAGAGATATCTCACAAAAACAACCTGAGAAAACACCAAAACCAATACCCAGGCATTTAATTTCTTTTCAAATATCAATCAGAATAATTTGCTTACTTCATTAAATAGCTTCTTCCAAATATAAAGAAGCTGCATATAATGAAACCTTGAAATGCTGTATTAGCAGCTGACAGCATATGTCTGTAAAGACCAAACATCAAAATGGATTCAACTGCTGGATTCAACTCTATGGAGTAAACAACTACACAGTGTTTCTATAATAGTTTCATTTGGGTTATAATATTGATAAGAAAGCAGGGCATAAACCAGGAACATGGTACCTCCACGGTATGTGGAGGCCCAACTCTGAAGTGCAAACCAGAAACTGTAAGTACCTGTAAGTACTGATGTGTTCTATCTGCAAGATTCCCAGGCACACCTTAAAACTTGCCCCTTAAACCTGGGCATGTCAGTGCTTTGACTTAGGATCTTACTTCCTTAAGATGACAGATCAGCAAGCCACTATGTTTATGCAGGTCTGGAGGGTAGTAATGATGCCCAGCGAGGTACCCTAGCCACAGAGATTGCTCAGAATTAAGTGATTATCCACCCACGGATGTCTAAGTCTTCTTTTGTGCTTTTATGGAAAGCACAGGGGCCGGGGGGCATCAGCCTCTAGTGGTGACCTCTGGGTCCCTTAATGCTGTGCTGCTCCCTGAGCTCCCAGTTCAGTGATCAGCCAGGTTTGCTTCACCCTGGCTGCAGGGTCATCCCTCTCTCTAAACCCAGGGTGCAGCCATCACATGACAAAAGCCTGAATCCCACATCCTGCATGAGTCAGGCATAGCCTGAGCATCCACTTATGCCTCAGAGTTCAGATAACTTCTGACCGTCACACTGTGTCTCAGCAATGGCAATTGCTGCCCTTCCTCAGGCACACTGGAGTGGGTACAGACCCTAACAATTAGGAGGCTTTAGCTACTGTGATGAGAAGGGCTGGCTATGACTCAAGGCAAAAAGAATTCAATTCCCACATCTGCTAAATGACAAAGACTTCAGAGATATGACTCCTTCACTTTGAAGGCTAGCAGGATACAGAACAGGAGGGGAAGAGGTGAGCCTCATCCTAAAGGAAGGATGGCTACTTAGAATCTCCCCTTTGCTATGTTGTGGGTTTGGTTTTTTTTTTTTTTTTTTCCCTAAAGCCTCAGGGAAAAAGGAATGCAACAAGGGAGCAGATCACTGTCCTTACTTCTATATGCTCTAGATTTCTTGTGAATAACAGGGATTTGTTGCGTTGCAGGAAAATTGAGCATCTAGCTGGAGCCCTCCTGCAGAAAAATCAAGGCCTGAAGTGTGTAGGTCTTGGACCTTACTTGATTTTCAAGAACACTTTCCTTAGCTCTTTTGCAAACTTTATTATGCGAGCTTCAGTGGCTGTATCAATCTAAAAATCCAAGGCACGAAATTCGGGTACCTCCTCTGCTGTCGGTTTTCATTGTATTTTTCTATCAATATGATAATAGAGCATACACAGAGACTAACTTGTAGAGGGTTTGGTATAGTTTGGATAGCAGCATTGCTCTAGGGATCGGCTACCTCTTGTATCCCTAAACTATGCACAATATGCTTGGCTGGGTAATAGCAAAGGAAGCACATCTTTTTTCAGTAATATATCATATTCTGCAAATCAGCCTGAAAGGTATTTTTCAGCTCATTCTCATTTTTATGCTTTCTTTTTCCTGCTGCTTGACGCAAAATTGACAAAGTAAAACTGACAATAAGCTGCAGAGAGATGTAACCTTCGCAGTATTGAAGAGTAAACATTTCTCTTAACAGATGGAGTCATTTTCACTTTTATTATCATTAACAGGCTTCAAAACTGTACAAGTGGAGGAGCCAACTCCTGCTACACTGGTAGCTTAGCAGTATATTCCTGGATGTTGCTTTACTGTTGTATTTTTACAGATAATTGTGTATTATCTGTAGAAGATCATGCCAGACAGTATGAGCACCCTCGAGGTTTGCAGCCCAATACTTTGAGTAGGAATGCAACAACTGGACTGTGAAGGGTAAGACAGACTGCTCTGAGTCACTAAACCATTATCACTCATAAGCTGGTATTTTCTAACTCACAGCAACACTGGAGTGTAGTTACTGCTTTCTCTCTAGCACAAACCAGCTGCAATTTTCTACGTAGAACACAGATGACATTAAGAAAACAAACATATACAGGGAAAATGGGACACAAACACAAAAAAGGGCACTGCTGAAGTGGAGCAAGGAAATGCCTGGGGGAGCAAATCCTGGAGGGAGACCCAGTGCCCAAGTTGGGAAAGCTGTGCAGCTAAACTCCATTTGCAGTGAAAAAACAGCATCAAAACATCCCTATGATTAGTTTTGCTTTGCTCCAGTCTTTCTGATCCTTCCCCACATAAGCATCTCTGCCCTTTTCACAGCACAGTCATAGAAGAGGTTGCTACTCTCAGCTCACAATCTCTTGCTGGCAACCTACATCTTACTAGAAGCAGCATCATACCGTGATGAAATCTTTCTTTCAATTAGGAAAATTGCTGTAAATAATTTATTTTGGATGTAGAGTCTTTTTCTGTCAACAACATGTGGGGTTTTTTTTTTCTACCATACAAAGGCACCTAGCATTTGGAGTTGTTTTACATAAATTATTTTTGGGAGGAATACACATTACAAACCACAAGTGTTTTTAAACTACGCTTGCATTTCCAGGCACATCAAAACTCGCACAAGTTTACCTATAAAAGATCCTTGTACAATTTTTACTTTATGTTGGTTCCGCCCCCCCCNNTATTTTATACACTCAAGTAGCTGGCAGTAAATTGTAAATGCAGCCCAAACCTGCAGAGATCCTTTTAAAAAGAGTTTAAGAAGCCATTTAACATGTGTGCCACTGGACTGTTAATTTACTTCAGCACGTGTGAGCTGTAAAATTCTAGCTATACCATTTTGTTTTCATGTGTAGCTTGTAGACTTTAGTCACCACAAAATTATTTTTGTTTGTTTTCACAATAACTTTTTGCTCCACGTTTTGGGTTTTTTTTTAACCCATAGACTAATTTGTTTGCCTGAAATGGGTGGCAATTTAATTTTCTTTTGCTTCTTTAATGTATCAGCAGAATCAGTTAGATGCTGTAAATGACTAAGAAATACTAATATCCAGAGAAAATTACAGAAATAAAGAGTAAATAACTCAGTGTTAAAGAAGAATTAATATAATGAGATCACTCAGAAGCTATCAGGTTCATTAATGTAAGTATATCCCACCCTAATTTAAAAATTCAGTTAAAGGCTACATTTAATATTACTAAATGTCAGGAAAAAAAATATTTTAGTTCTGAAAATAATTACAGGCTCTGACTGGAAAGTACCCACTTACACAAGCCTAAAGTAAACCATTGAGTTTATATGCTCATGCTATATATTTGAGCAGAAAATTAAGGGTAATGGCTTATTTACTTTTAATTATAGTTACTATACAAATAAAGATACAAATACACTTTTACTGTATTATTGGTATTAGATCTATCTGACTTTTCTGGTCATTTATTTTACATTAATTTGATTTTGTGGAACATATACACTTGTACGTGTACTTAAGGAATAGATTTACCAGCAGTATGTAGGGTGATGAGGGAGTGATAGGAGCATTATCAAGGACAAGGCTGAATCCTGTTGGGTTCTTTGAGTTCCTATCCATCACAGAATCACAGAAACATCCAGGTTGGAAAAGATCCTCAGGATCACCAAGTCCAATTTATAATCTACAAGACCCACCTTAAACTGTACCTCTAAGCACCACATCCAAACGACCCTTAAAGACATCCAGGGTTGGTGACTCAACCACCTCCCTGGGTAGCCCATTCCAGTCCCTGACCACTCACTCTGTGAAAAACTTTTTCCTAATGTCCAATCTAAACCTCCGCAGTCTCAGCTTGAGGCCATTCCCCCTTGTTTTGTTTCCAATTACCTGTGAGAAGAGACCAGCAGTAGACTCTCCACAACGTCCCTTCAGGTAGTTGTAGATAGTAATGAGGTCTCCCCTCAGCTTTTAAGCTTACATCCACCATACATACACAGTTTACATACCTACATGACTGTCTCCAAATCACTCTACAAGGTCTTTGTCCAAATACCAGGAAATCTTTGTATCATAACATTTAACAATTAAAAAAGATTTTGTGACCATACTCTAAAACAAGGTTGGCAAATAGTCAAACTCTGAGAAGGGGTCCTAGAAAATCTGCTACCGGTGAGGGACTAAAGCAGCTGAAGAGATGATTAGTGTATGTTAGGATCACAAGGTGACATCTCAAACCCATGCACAGAAGATGGGATTTCACCCACAGTTTAGGAAGAAATCTGTAGACAAAAGTAAGCACCACTTACTTGATAGAAGCCACTGAACAGTTGAAGCTACAAAAGCTTTCTTTGCCTAATACCTGAAGGATTTCCCAGCCACCAGCAGGTTAAATTTGCAGGCACGCTTATGCAGAAAGTCTCAGCATTTTTTTTTCCCCAATCCTTTCTTTTAGGTATCAAGTCCAGTTCTGATAACTAATTCATATTGTTGATATTCATTGTGCTTCACTGACATAACACTACCAAATTTTAAAATGCTGCTAGTAGATCTGCTTTCTTCCCTATTGGTCCCATTCATTATCTATGTTTATCATTGCTCTGTGTATTTCCTATTTGCCCTTATTTGTCCAGAGCACAAAGGCATGTGTGGGAGAACTGAAATTGTCAGAAAGAGAGTTGAAAAGACAATACCCTTCAGAGGTTTTTATAAAATCAGTCCAAGGGGGACAATAAAGTAAGTAATCTCTCTGTGTACCATACATCAATTACAAACAGTATTTGTTGCCAATAGCAACTTTCTGGCCATCTCAAGTCCTTCCACAAGTGTGGCAAATTACAAAGACAAAACCCCAGCAAATGCTAAGATACCAAAGAATTGCTAAGACACCAAAGGATAGATGATGAAGTCAGCAAGCCTGTAAAATTTGAAGGACCTTGTTAACACCTCTGCTGGTTTGAGCTAAATGGAATATTTTAATAGAGAAAATTATATTATAGGCTGTGAAGAAGGAAACAATGGTGATGTCTGCTTCACTCATAGGCTTGGTGAGATGTTTAAGTACTCAAAACATAGGTAAGTCAGTCTCTGAGGCACAGCATCTTGGTCTAGCGGCTTCTGGCTTTTTCTCCTCTCTGCTGAGTAACCTCACTAACCACTTTTCTTCTAACCTCCCTGGCCGATCCTCCAAGCTCACCTTGCGCGTAAGGCAAACCTTGGGGTAAGGTACAGGGGTGGGGAGAAGGTGAAAGGGTGGTTGGGAGCCCCTCCTGGTGTCTCTGATTCCTGGGAGGGGAACTGTGTTTCTGTATTCCCTTTAACTTGTCTATGTCTGTAACTATTCCTGTCTATAGTGTATATCTCTGCTTGTACATTGTGCTGAGCTGTAAATAGAGCTTCAGTCCTGAACTTCCAGTCTGCTGAGTTCTAGTCTGGGTCATTTTACAAAGTGGCAGGGGGGAGGGCAGGGAACTCCAAAACTGTCACAACCTCAGAGGAGCTTTTCCACAGTTAAGACAGCAAAACTACAGCCAGAATTCAGATATACATTACAAATTACTGTAAATAATAACTTTCAGATGTCTGGGTAGATTCTTTAAAGCCTCTTCAAGCATAATCAAATGAATACTCCTGGTAAATGACAGCACTATTAAAACAACCAGAATCGTCAAGGTCTCTCAAATAAAATTGATTTTGTCCAGTTTGTGAAAAGAAATATTTTGGGAGAGAAGTCAGAGTTGAGAGGGGCTAATGTTTTGGGGTATTTTTCTGTTGTTTCAGCTGACTTTATGATTTATTTGCAAATCTGGAACACTCTGTTCTTTTCCTTTAAAAACAAA
>VWZE01015476.1:257516-267574 GCA_013396675.1 Eubucco bourcierii | reverse complement strand
GAAGAGAGGATAGGAGAAGTGAGGAGAGGAGAGGAGAGGAGAGGAGAGGTCTGGAGAGGTTCGGTGAGGTTCGGAGACCCAAACCACAAATCTTAGTAAACATATAATGCTATAATTAATTATTTTTAATTTATTCTTTTGGTAATTTTTTTCCACCTTCTCTAGCAGATGATTCTTCAACCATGGATGCTGAAATCATTTGACAGCTACTTCCTGACAACAGAATATGAAGAGCCCCAAGAGCCTGCTAGGTAAAATATTCCCTGGTATTTAACTAATGACATTCAGATGCTGTAACCAAATCCTCTCTCACTGTGAAGAGTAAGGCTTTATTGGCTTGTGGGAAATATAAGTATTATGCAGGTTGCTAGGCCTCCAGACCCATAAGAAAAATAAGGAAAAATAATAAACTTGTGCATGAAAACAAGGCTGGTTCTGTTGCTTATGTCTTTGACCTTAGAAAGGAACTTTAAGGGGACTGTATTATTTTATTAAAAAAAAAAAATAAAAATTAAAGGTTAGAGTCTAGACCCAAAGGTACTCTTTAGAAAAGTCTTTATTCTTCTGTTGTTGCTTGCCTTCTGATTCCTTCTACCTTCCGTCTCAATGTTGTTCAGAAGTATGTCTAGGAATATAGTTTTAAATTCAGGGAAACTTTATCTAATTATTCTGACTTTGTCCTCAACTTTTGGCTTATGACTTTTTAAAAAAAAATTATTTGTTGTCATGTATTAATTTCCTCAGAACTCACATCTAGTTTGTTAGTACTTTTCTGAAGCTTGCTGTCATAACTTTTTTGCTTTAAGAGTAGGGATATAATTTGCTTTTCAGCTACTGAGATATGTTTGTAACTGTGTTGATTGTCATTAGTGGAAAGAAATCTGTGTCAAGGCCTTAGACAAAACCTGTGATTCTTAAAAAAAAATTTATTCCATTTTTTCACTCTAACTTTGAATCTTAACAAACAACCATTCCATTCTGCCATTCCAAAATGAGAGAATGAATACTGTCCCCATGCATGAGTGTATTTGAGGCAACTAAGAGGCTAACCTCTTAGTTCAATAAGTGGAGGGTTCTGCTTCTGGGGAGGAATAACAACAAGCACCAGTACAGGCTAGGGGCTGTCCTGATGGAAGGCAACTCTGTGGAGAAGGACCTTGGAGTCCTGGTGGACAGCAAGTTCTGTGTGGGCCAGCAGTGTGCCCTTGTGGCCAAGAGAGTGAGTGCCATCTTGGGGTGCATCAGGAAGAGTGTGGCCAGCAGATCTAGGAAGGTTCTTCTCCTCCTCTACTCTGCCCTGGTGAGACCACACCTTGAATACTGTGTCCAGTTTTGGGCTCCCCAGTACAAGAGAGACAGAGACCTGCTGGAAAGGCTCCAGTGGAGAGTCACAATGATGATTGGGGGGCTTGAGCACCTCCCTTACAAAGAGAGACTGAGAAACCTGGGACTGTTTAGTCTGGAGAAGAGAAGACTGAGAGGAGATCTGATCAATGCATACAAATATCTGAGGGATGAGCATCAAGCAGATGGGGCCAATCTCTTCACTGATGAGCAGCAATAAGACAAGTTCCAACAGCTACAAATTGGAACATAGAAGGTTTCACATCAACATGAGGAGAAACTTCTTTACAGTGAGGGTGATGGAGCCCTGGAGCAGGCTGCCCAGAGAGGTTGTGGAATCTCCTTCTCTGGAGACTTTCAAAACCTGCCTGCATTCCTGTGTGAACAACCCCAGGGGATCCTGCCATGGCAGAGAGGTTGGATTCAATGATCTTCCAAGGTCCCTTCCAACCTGTAACGTTCTGTGATTCTGTAACCTTCAGGCAAGTTGACTGCTAGAATGTAGTGTTGGAAGCCTCTGCACTAACCTCAAGTTTCAGCAGAAGTCATAGGAGTTGTTGTAAACCAGAATTTTAAAAAATCCCCTTCTGTAATCTGTTGTGGTAGGGAAAATTCTTGTTATGCTCCAGAATCTCTAGCAAATGACTTGAAGTCATCAGCAAAACTACAGCTCAATTTACCTGTATAGCAGTAGGGAAAGATAATCTAATATAGATATTTTAAAATGTAATACAGTATAATTTATTATAGGTAACTAGGGGCAAGAATACACACACACAGAGTTTCATTGCAAACAGCTGGACAGCTATACTATTTAAACCATTCACAGCCTGTGCTGTCTGCTTGTGGTGATAAAACCAGACACTATTGAAAGGTACAGAAACACTTCCTACCACTCTGGCATGATTTCAAAGTCCATATTTTCCAGCAGATTGGATACAGGAGGTTGATTCTAAGCAATGTCCTAATTGCTATTTGATAGCTAACAAAAATGCAACTTAAGAGTTGGCATAAGATACCATGCCAGATTTTAGGTTCTCTAGATCTGTCTTGTGTGAAAATCCAGGCATTCATAAATAATTTAGCCTCCCTCAGTCAAAACAACATGTTTTTTTTAATAGGTTTTCTCTGCCAGTGAGAAGACCTCTGTGATCAACTCTTTAAAGCCATCCAGCTCATGCCATAAACATTTCAGTCATCAATTCATGTGTCTGAAGAGTTTTTTTTTCTATTGGTAAGAAACTGCCTGAAGATTCTGCAGAAAGCTGACTAACGTTTCACAAGGATGACCGAATCTGTACATGTCCCCTATATGTCCCAGTGTGGTAAGAATCACACTAGAGCTTTCTCACTGCTCCATGTACCTGAAGGTCATTTCCAGAGCAGCCTGTCTGCTTCCTGGGTTTTGCCCTATGTAAAAGCTTTGAACTGTGGTGGGTTGCTCCAAATGACTGTTGCCACTCTGTACAGTCTTCCCAGGGTCACCCTCAGAAAGGGTCACCCCACATCAGCCTCAGTGAGAAGAAAAGCTGACACTGAATAGGACCTGAAGTCAGGTCCTTGACATCAGTGACAACATCTTTGTCAGTGACATGGGCAGAGGAATGGAGTGCACCCTCAGCAAGTTTGCAGATGACACCAAGCTGTGTGGCACAGTCGACTTGCTAGAGGGCAGGGATGGCATCCAGAGGGACCTGGACAGGTTGGAGAGGTGGGCCCAGGCCAACCTCATGAAATTTAACAAGGCCAAGTGTAAGGTCCTGCACCTGGATAGGCACAATCCCAAGCACAACTCCAGGCTGGGTGGTGAATGGTTGGAGAGCAGCCCTGAGGAAAAGGACCTTGGAGTCTGGGTTGATGAAAAGCTCAACATGAGCCTGCAGTGTGCACATGCAGCCCAGACAGCAACCGAGCCCTGGGCTGCATCAAGAGCAGCGTGGCCAGCAGGGCAAGGGAGGGAATTCTACCCCTTTACTCTGCTCTCGTCAGACCCCACCTGGAGTACTGTGTGCAGTTCTGGAACCCTCAGCACAGGAAGGACATGGAAGTGTTGGAGCGGGNAGCAATGGATTTAAACTGGCAGAGGGGAGATTTAGACTGGATGTGAGGAGGAAGTTCTTTCCAGTGAGGGTGGTGAGGCACTGGAACAGGTTGCCCAGGGAAGTTGTGGCTGATACCTCCGCAGAGGTGTTCAAGGCCAGATTGGATGAGGCCTTGAGTGATCTGTACTAGTGGGAGGTGTTGCTGCCTATGTCAGGGGGTTGGAATTAGATGATCCTTGAGGTCCCTTCCAACCTTACCATTCTATGATTCTATAATTCTATGATTCTATGAAGATGAATGGGAATTTCAGGACTGTAGGACAAATGGAAATGAAAAATTAAAGTCAAACGATGTGATCTTTAAACTGTGCAACATGTTAATTGTCACTATTTATCACTGTCAAGTGACCATAGAAATTTAGAATTGAAAACCTTAATGTATTCTTTATAGGAACAAAAGCTCCTAAATTATACAGCAGTCTAAAGTGTTCCCACTACAGGTGACTCAGCTCATCTATGCATTATTTAAAGAGTCCTATGATATGAGTCTGCTGCTATGTAACTGCAATCTATATCACCATTTTTCACTGGTGTGTTTTTACAGTTTCCTAAATCTAATCGTAATAATTTGAAATAGTCCTACTAATGGACTTCTGCAGTATGACTTCATCCTCATCTAGGTTTGTGGCTGTCTCCAGCAGTATTTTAAGTATACAGTTAAACTCATGGTGACTCTTTTCTAATTTTGGAGAATGAAGGCTGGAATCATATTTGCATTTCTAGTCTAAGAAAAGATATTTCAAGAACATTTATTCTCTGTGCTAGGAGATTGTCTGGAAGATGTGGAGCAGCCTCAGACAGTAGGTAAAGATGCTGAAGTTCTGTGAATAGGAAGAAAGAGGTGGAAGCATCACCTTTCAAGTGGTTAAATTATCTGCCATGACACCCCTATACTCTGACTCAAGTTGACTTTTTAATGCTATTGTAAAAAAAAAAGAAAAAAAAAAAAGAAAAAAGAAAAGCTTAAGTTACAGCTTCTCCTAAAGCTTCAGACAGAAAATCACTAACCAGAAACCACACATCTCATACCACCTCAACAAGTTCTACATCCCTGGAAGATGTATATTTCTTTTATTGTTGTTGTAGTAGTGTTGCTTAAATAAAGTGACCTGAACATTTAAATGTATTAAAGGATTCTTCCTAAGGTTAATTTTCCATTATTCATGTGTCAATAAAAAATTTTCTTCAAATTATCACTATAAAAACTCTCTTCTGTATTTTAATACAGAATGGACAAAATAGAGCTTATAAATAGAATTTGCTTTCCAGACTTAAAACTGAAAAATGTTAGGTTTTGCTCAAAAAATGAATAAGATGCACAACAGTTATCATTCCCCCCCCCCTTTTAGTTAAAATCCAATAATCTCATCGGGAAATATGGTTTCAAAGTAGAGCTGGTGAGGGAACCATTTTTAAACCATACCACTGTCTGTGAGGATGAATAGGAATTTCCAGATTGTAGAGCCAAAAGTATGTGTCTGTGTGTAAGTAACATTCCTTCAGCCTGAAGCTTTTTGTGACACTGATGTTAATTTCTCTTCTCTCCCAATCCTCATTTTTAAAGGCACTTTTCAATTCTTCTGAAATGAGGTAAAAAATATGATTGGCTGTTCCTAACAATGATTGCAGAGTCTACCACCTCCTCACTACTGAGAAAAAGTGCTGGATAAGAGTCAAATTGAAAAATCAAGTCAGAATAGAAAAATGTGCTCATTTTTCATCTCCTCAACTACATTAAAAAAGAACTTCTTGATGATACTTCTTGAACTTCTTGCTGTCTACAACTACCTGAAGGGTGGTTGTGGCCAGGAGGAGGTTGCTTTCTTCTCTCAGGCAACCAGCACCAGAACGAGAGGACACAATCTCAAGCTACACCAGGGGAAGTTTAGACTGGAGGTGAGGAGAAAGTTCTTGACTGAGAGAGTCATTGGCTACTGGAATGGGCTGCCCAGGGAGGTGGTGGAGTCACCGTCCCTGGAGGTGTTCAAGGCAGGTTTGGACATGGCACTTGGTGCCATGGTCTAGTCTTGAGGTCTGTGGTAATGGGTTGGACTTGATGATCTTTGAGGTCTCTTCCAACCTTGGTGATACTGTGATACTGTGATATTTGCTATCAGGACTCATTCGTAAAGTTACTCTAAGTTACTCTGTGTATTAACCTGTGCAGGACTCTAACAGCCTCTCTTCTGACATTTCTAACTGAAAAAAAACCCAAGAGTTGACAAATACTGAACATGCTCCTGCTCCCTCCTTCACAAAGGAACTTTAGTGATTAAATGTGGAAAATGGATGGCTGGAGAATGCTGAGGAGCTGCTTAATGCTCCTGCCTTCTCAAATGCGTGCTGAGATCCAGACAAGTGAAATGTATTTTGCCCTTTAGGAAAAATAAAAAATCATGTCAATTATGACACTACTACTGGAACTGAAAACGCAGATGCCATATGGTGTTACGGCACATACTAGCACTGCAAGGATGATCACTCACTCAAATGAATAGAAATTTACTGCTGAGATATTGTTGCTTTCTCTAGTATTGGAGTAGTGCCTTGGAGTCTTATTCATGCACCAGGATCCCATCAAGAGCAAAATGCCATGCAGAGAAGAAAAATTAAAGAGATCCCAGCATCAGTGGATATAATTGCAGGCCTCAACACGTTTGACTCAAAACCTTGTGCAATGGAACCTGGTTTTACTTGCTGACAGAAACCTTTAGGACTCGTACTGCATCATCCCTTTGAGTTCATACTCATATTCATATCTGCATCATCCCTTTGAGTTCATCCTTAAAATATGACTCTTGAGAAAGACAATTCTCAGACATTTCAGCTGGTGGAAAATCTGGCAGGTCTCTAATATATCACTGAAGATGATATTTTCTGTATTTTCTATCAACAATGCTCAGAGAGTGATGGATGAGTGCTGCTGCTTTGCATGCTGTCACAGAGCTGCTGATGCTTACCTAAAAATGTGGTTACAGGAGGTATTCAGAAAAGGAGAAATTACCTTTTGTGTTCTACTTTAGGCACCATTTCTATGTCCTTGTCTGGATATAAAAATTCTGTGTCAGAACTGAGTATGTTGGTAACTCATAGTATCTCCCCTTATTCTCTGTGATTGCTTCGTTTTCTCTCCCCCCACTCCACCATTTTGCAAAGAACCAGTTTGTGGTACTTTCATCTTAGCCAAGCTCAACCTGCAGTCAGCTGGCTTTCAGTCAACTCCCTGACATCTATGAAATATCAAGGAAACAAGGACCTCTGTTTTAGATTATCTTCATTATAATCCCTCAGTAAACCCTTATTTTAATTTCTCACTCAGAATAGGGTCACTGAAAGATTATATGATAAAAAAGTCATCATCTGCTGAATAGCCAACACACTCAGGTAAGAGTATCCAAGGTGACTGACCCTTATGGCTGCAGATCACTTCTGAAAATTTGCTATTTGTCTCTGCGAGGTATGAAGGTCTCTGAAAATCTGGCACTACATATAAATGCATTAAATACAGAGTCATGATAGGAAAATTGTCACTTTACAGGAGAAATGTTTGAGGCTAAAGGTGCCTCAGGAAAAGACTCTGTGAGTTAAAGTCCTGCTCCTCGCTATTGCAGGCTGTTGTGCTGTAAATCCTAACCATAAACTGATCACAGTTCAACATCAACTAAGTGGTGCAGCTGCCCTTAATAAAAGTTGTTCTAGTCCTCTGGGGGTTTGCAACTTTTGTTTAATATTCAGGTTAAATTTATTAATGGCTACTGTCCATCCATTTGTTACTGTAGCAGTGGTGTCTTTGAGTTTAAATAGCTCTCCATCTCTGCTGAATTTGCACTAACTTAGACTGATGAGTTTACAGAAGTCACTCAGAATCCCCACAACCCTTATTCTCTTAGATGAAATAAGCCAGCATCTTTTAATCTCATTTGAGAAGATGCGTTCTTCATTTCCTTGATAATTGTAGTCCTGTTACAGACTGAATTAATCTTCCTTGCATCTGCAGTTTGCCATCCAGGACTGCGTATTGTTTTCCAGATGGCCTCATCATGGCCTTGTTCTCTAAAAATGCTTCACAAGGGACATTCGAAATGAAATGACTTTTCCAGCTATGATAGACTAATCAAGACAGAATTTTCTTTCTTTCTGGCACCTCCAGTGGGCAATCTCTAATCTAGAACAGATTTTTTTCATTAGTTTGAAGGCACAGCTTTGTCCTGTACATGAGTGGATATATATCCGAGAAAATGTTGAGGCTCAGGGACTTTACTGCACATGGAATCGGTCGAGTAATATCCAGTTGCTCCAAAAGACTGATTCATGTTCTAACTGATGTGTCTATCTTTCCTTGTGGATTGTAGAAGAAACATATGAATTTCACATTCCTAAACTGGATTACGTGGTAAGCTGCACAAAAAACTGGACAATGATATGCAGCATGCACCTTGTAGAGTGTGCTGCAAAATTTAATCTTCCTGTGGCTTGAGAACATTCATTCTCTCATATGCTTCCCAGTTTCCACTGTGGCTGCACTGTTGGTGGAAATAATGTAGGACAAGTAATCATTGGTTATAGAAAACCATATATTTGCTTTCTCTGACCATAAACTTACATCTTTTGTTCACTAGAATGTTGATAGTTCAGCTACCTTTTCACTTAGCATGATCATGTCCTGCTTCCACATAGTAGTATTCTATTCTGTATCTTTTATATGAGTGATTCTTTTTGCTTTGTTCCATGTGAGTGTCTGGTCCACTTCTTTTTGGGCTATCCTGAACACCGATTTCACCAATCTCCTTGTAGATAATTTTTTTTTTCATGTCCTGCTATTTTCACAGACACAATTCCTTTTGCTATATGTTTTACCTTCCCGTGAGAAATCTACTTCACCTTGAATTTTGGTAATTTTAACTTTATTTCTGTGCTTTATGATACACAGCTTTCTCCTTCCAAGCTTATTACTCACAAAGCAATTCCTTAATCAGTTAATCCCAGTACTGCTCTGTATGATTTCCCTTCCTACTTTGCAGTAATCCTCAAGAACTTTCAGACTTTTTCGACATTCCAAGTTCTTGAATTCTTTAGTGCAGTTAAATAGGCCTCTTAATTAATCTGAATTCTGACAGTCCAGATTAAACTTCTTTATCATTTCTCTGAATTCTGCTGTAAAGTCTTTAGTCAGAACTACAACATGCATTCCTCAAAAGTGTTTTTCTAAACATCAATTTCATTCTTGAATGACAGCAATCTGATTTTTTTTCTGCATGTTAGTACTACCTGAGCTTCTGAAACTCTTTTTCTTAGTGTGGATATCCCATTTAAGCTGAGCTTCTGAAACTCTTTTTCTTAGTGTGGATATCCCATTTAAGGTGAGCTTCTGAAACTCTTATTCTTAGTGTGGATATCCCATTTAAGCTGAGCTTCTGAAACTCTTATTCTTAGTGTGGATATCCCATTTAAGCTGAGCTTCTGAAACACTTTTTCTTAGTGTGGATATCCCATTTACAGTCCTGTGGAACTTTTCCATCAACAGATCTGTTCCAGTGGGTTCTTTGGGGACCAGGAAATGGCCGCACACATGGGTGCTCCCCTCTAGGTACAATTTCAATGCTTTATTGTAGCTCAAATACTAGAATCATAGAGAGAAAGGCATACTGGAAACTACAATGTTACAGTTGAAGTACTAAAATTGTAGAGAGAAAGGTATATGACAAAGAACACTGAGTAACTCTATCAATCAAAGAGCAGGTTATACTCACCCTATCCAACTGACCAGCAAAACTCCTGAGATTGCAGAGCTGGCAGGCACTCATCTTCTGAAGGTAGGCATCCCCACCGGGAACTGCACCGTCATTGTGGTAAGACTGGTGCTGCTCCAACCCAGCTACCTAGGCTCTCTGTATATACAGGCTCAGAATTCCATGACATATGGCCAGGACATCCCAGTAGTCCAAATGAAGGAGAACAGAGCTCCTCCTTTACTTTGGAATCTGTTACGTACCATCTTTCCCTACTGCTCATGCGCATACTTGCAAGTCTATCTACCCTGGATCTTATCTTCTGGTAATCTAGTGACTATTGGCTTGTTTTAACTTCTGATCAAATGCATACCAGCTCTCCCCTCTTACAACAATCTGATGGTGCCATTGTAGTGACTGAGCAATCTCCTTTAATTGCACTCCTTGCTCTGTGTGGCAAGTGATATTCTGATAAATATTAGTAATGAATAAGAAAGAAAATAAACAAACTTGTATTCTATTACAATTCTAACTGTGGCTGTAGATGTTCCCATAGCAATCTGCGAGCTTTTCTAACCTAACCAATATCCCCACTTATATTTACTGGATTTTACTCACTTTTACAATGTTATTGGCAGAATTATGTAAGAAAATACTTATATTATAGGAAGTATTTTCCCAGGCAATTCACATCACTATGGGATGGACAATTTCTCAGTTTTTCCTCTGACATTACAAATGCAGCATAGGCGAAGTTTTATCTTTTGGCATGGTGGGCAGGAATAAAATAAAAAAACAGATGAGGTTTTTGTGCCCTCCCTCCCTCCCTTCCTTCCTTCCTTCCTTCCTTCCTTCCTTCCTTCCCTCTCTTTTTCCTCTTTTT
>VWZE01015476.1:239211-249993 GCA_013396675.1 Eubucco bourcierii | reverse complement strand
TACCCAGGTGCAGGACCTTACACTTGGCCTTGTTGAATTTCATCAAACCAGTGTCCCAGTTTAGGGCCATAATCTACCGCAGACTGGAGGACAGCAATGACAGTTTTGAAGAGTAAGAATGGAGATACTGCACAGTGATTGGAAGTTTAAAGGGGGGTTCTATTTACCAGTGCATATATACAAAAGATAATTGGGTGGAATGAATGCATCCACAAGCTGGGCCAAGTCTATCAGACTAAAACCTTCTAGAATCCTCCACTCCTTCTGCTCTCACCAGGCCTGAGCGTAGACCAAAACCAATCTCCCCAGTTTAGGCCTCAGCAGGCTGCATGATGCAGTTTGAAATTCCCTGCCAGCTAGAAGTCATCTCCTTGCCACAAACCATGAGTTAAGTAGGGATGTCCACTCCCTACTTCAGAAGAAGAGAAGAGAGTTCATCTCTTCTCACTGCCATGTAGTTGACAATCCCTGTCATTTCCCACAAGAGCTGCCTTGACTTCCCTCCTTCCTTCCTTTCCAAACTCCTGGAGAGGTAGATGAGAAGGATTACTGTGAGGGAAAAGAGATGAAGGCCAGGAACAGGAGGAAAAAGGAAGAGGTGGAGAGTGCAGGTAAGTAAGGTTTTATGATCCTGGTACTATAAGCAGTGTCAGGGATATATGTTCACTTGAGAGATGTATTTACTACTGTGCCTTGTCCTCCAACAGGTTGCACCATAAATGTATGGCTTCCATATTTTTTCCTGTTTCCTGTGCTTGCGCTCTGCTCTTAAGCCAGGAGACATCAAACCCTTTCTGAACAACAAGAGTTCAGGTTTGCTAATTTTGAAGTCTGTGGTACTGATTTTAGGAAATGATGACTGAACTTTATGAAAATAGTCATTCTGATGATTCATGTTTACTATGCTCATTTTCCATTTCCTTCCTGTTTCAGTAGCAGATATATATGACTTCTTTGTGTTGCTTGTGCAGGACGTATTTGGGACCTTTTCTTTAAGGCAGTTTTAACTTCTTGTTTATATGACATGCAATACATTTTTTTTCAATGACATTGTCTACTCTTCCAAGTCTATCCAATTTCTTATCTTTCCACATCTAACGTATTCCAAACCTGTTCACCTTTTTCATAGTACATCATATGATTGAAAGCCACGTGTACCTCAGATGCACCTTTGTTGTAATACTTGTTGTTCTTCAGTGAATCAACTGTTAATTGATTTCTGAAAAATAGCTTAAAATTCTACCTCTATGGGTAGAGATACTCAGTACTGTCTGGGTTGCTATATGTACATTAAAGCAGCAGAAAATATATTCTGGTGGGCATAGCCAACTGTAACAGGATCCAGGTACAATGAACACTAGCAAGGGTACCTTGTTGGTAACTGGTTCTACATTCAGGCCTTGACTAATCTTCACATCATGCTGTACTTGCTTGGAGGGGATATAGAAGGCATCTGCCACAAGAAGTGAAGGATAGTATCAACTGGCCTACCTAAGTCACAGATCTCTTTGGCAGAGCACTCAAGGTACTCATGTATTTTCCCAGTTATGTGTCCATGCTAACCTGACATGTCCTGCTGGTAGAGAATCCTATGCCAGCAATGGTCTGTAGACCATTATCATTTTGGAGTCAGCCAGTGCAGCAGATCTGAGTTGTTTCACAGGTGTATCCTATACAACAAACATGAGGTTCAGTATAGAGGGGGAAGTTAGCTGAGAATAGAGTGAGTCTGTTTCTTGGAGTTCTGTTTTCAGACTCCTCCTGACTCTACTCCAGTTATTTCTCCTGCTCTTGAAGACTACTTTCCAGCTTATTGCAACTGCTGTACTTATGCTGAATATATATGACAAGCCCTATGAAGTGAGGCTGAGGGAGCTGGGATTGTTTAGCCTGGAGAAGAGGAGGCTCGGGGGGGGAAATTCTTGCTGTATACAACTACCTGAAGGGTGGTGGTGGCCAGGAGGAGGTTACCTTCTCTCAGGCAACCAGCACCAGAACGAGAGGACACAGTCTCAAGCTACGCCAGGGGAAGTTTAAGCTTGAGGTGAGGAGAAAGTTTTTGACTGAGAGAGTCATTGGCAACTGGAATGGGCTGCCCAGGGAGGTGGTGGAGTCACCGTCCCTGGAGGTGTTCAAGGCGCGTTTGGATGTGGCACTTGGTGCCATGGTCTAGTCTTGAGGTCTGTGGTGATGGGTTGGACTTGATGATCTTTGAGGTCTCTTCCAACCTTGGTGATACTGTGATACATATATTTCTATATACATATATATAGAAATAAAACTTTATTTTCATACTAGATTAATTGTTTCATAAAACTTGTTTTCCTTTCAACTCAGGTGCTTCTCCCCTTTTCCTGGGGGAGAGGTTATTGAGTGATAGAGGAACTGCTCTACTTTAACCCCATATATGGGCTAATTGTAGACAATATATGAATGCTTCTACTAGCAGATTCCCCACGTGTGATGTAAGAAGGGAAATACGCTTTTGAGAAATTAGACCATCTGTATTCCTACAACAAATATAATTAGAGTACAATTAGATACTTTAGCAAAGAAAAACAATTCAGCTGTTGATGCATGGAGCAGACAATGCAGGACTGACAGGTACTTGTGTTATCTTAACAGTTCCTAGTTGGGTGCTAAAAAAATATTTCCTCCTCTGTTTCAGGGACTTATAATGAAGCTTATCTTTGCAGATTTGTTGAAACCCCAAGTAGAACACCTGTAGAACTTTGACTTCAAAGTTCCTTGAAGTGCAGTGTCCAAGACAAGTCTCTAATCCATCCATACTTGTACTTTTCATATAGTTTCCTGGGAAACAATCTGTGTTTCTCTAATTTTTTTTTTTTTGGCATTTAAAGTTAATATAATTCAGGATGTCTTATGCATTGTGTGCTGTAATAAACTTTATCTTAATATTTATTGATGTTGGTCTTTGGTTATCCTTAAACGCTTTTGTAAAATCACTGAATTTAAAAGCTTTTACTAAGATTTTGAAAAACTTCATCTGGCACAATAATATTCTGCTGAGAAGTTTTTTGATTTAAGACCTCTCTTAGCCTAATTTGGCTCATGCTTAAATATTAGTACCACTGAATTTTATTCTTTGTACTGCACCCAGAGATTTAAAGCAGGGAAGTTTGAGTGCAACAGTAATACTAATGATTGATACAGCCTCTATCAAAGTTGCCAATTTTGCTAATCCCTATATTTACAATGTTAAAGTTTTCTATAAAACGGTCACCGAACTTTTCTATTATGGTATTAAATAAACCAGGTTGCCAGAACCAAGCTGTGGAGAAGGCAGTTACGTGGTTATTAAATACACTAAAGTAAGAGACGTCAACAAAGAGAATTTTCTTTTCATCCTGAAGGGTGTAGGTGTTTGTGTTTCAGGAATTTTAGTAGAAAAACCCATGAAAGCAGGTTATTCTCCAGGATCCTGTTTTACTATAATGACAGACAGTTTAAACCACCATTCTGCTCCTTTGTTTCTGTTGTCAGTTTGTGTTGCTTTCATTTGCAGAAGCCATTGCACTCTTCACTGTTCCTGTGTGAGACAGACATCCCACTGACAACCTGTGTTCATGAAACTATTCCTCTTTCCTCTCTAGCCATTCTTTTCCAACCATCAGCGTGCTCCCATAAAGGGTTTCAATCATATGAAGACTTCTGGGATTCGATCCCTTGTCTAGACACATCACTTTCTTGCATTTCAGGGGCATTCTACTCTCTCTTCAGCCCACTGTAAGCATGGTTTATTTAACTTTCGTACCCACTCTGTCCTCTCTAGGAAAATATCTGGTTCTATTCTGTGATTGGGCATCTTCTGTGGCCAGTCATGCACCTTCATTCTTGCTTCATCATGCTTGTACACAGGTGTGCTGGTTTGAGGCTAATTACAGTATTTTAATAGAGAAAAATGACACTGTAGACTGTGAAAGGAAAACATGGTGATGTCTGCTTCACTCATAGGCTTGCTGAGATGTTTGGGGAAATAAATCAAAACATTAGATAAGGCAGTCTCTGTCTGTCTCTCTCTGGGGGCACAGCATCTCGGGCAGTCTAGCTTCTGGCTCCTCTTTGCCGATTAATCTTCATTAACCGCTTTTCTTCTAACCTCCCCTGGTCGATCCTCCGAGCTCACCTTGCATGTAAGGTAAACCTTGGGGTAAGGTATAGGGGTGGGGAGAAGGTGGAAGGGTGGTTGGGAGCCCCTCCTGGGGTCTCTGATTTCTGGGAGGGGAGTTGTGTTGCTGTATTACCTTTGGCTTGTATATTTCTGTAAATATTCCTGTACATTGTGTATATATCTACTTGTGCTGAGCTGTAAATAGAACTTAATTCCTTAACTTCCAGCCAGCTGAGTTCTAGTCTGGGTCATTTTACAAAGTGTGGGGGGAGGGGAACTCCCAAACCATCATAACAGGTGACTATTTATTACCAGGAAAAATATATAGCATACATTTCTAATCTGACGGATATGTGAAAATATACTGTTTCCTCCCCTGTAAGAAATGGTATAACTTTATAAGGAATTGCTGACTTTTGGAGCCAAGATGAACTGTATTGTCAAAAATACCCAGCAGAAAACCCTGCAAATAACAACAACAAAAAACCCCTGCAAATAACAACAACAAAAAAACCCAAACCCCAAAACCCAACAAAAAAAACCAAAACCCAAATGAAAACCCAACAAAAACCACTAACAAAAAAAAAAAAACCAAACCCAACTCTCCCCTGCCAGGAATCCCCAGCCTAATATTTCCTGCAACAGCTGCATGCCAATACACTTTAGAATGTGAGGTGTGGGGAGGAGCTTTGCATTTTGAATAGAAAACCAAGAAAAAGTAAGAATTTTCAACATGATTAAGTTGCAGTTGAGTTGACTTTGATACCTACATCTGTCCCCTAGAGTTTTGTAATTGAAGTCCATGAATGCAAGACCATGTCTAATAGTAACTCTTGCATTTATACTATGAAACATACATTGACACTATTAAACCTGATCTTTTCACTCTTTGCCTTCAGGTCAGTAAGGTGCTTGAAACTCATTTGATAACACAGTGGCAGAAATAAAAAGTCCTAAGTCAGGAATCTTGGTCTCTTCTAATTGTGTTATGAAATTTTAACATTGTGCTAAAACTTCCCATCCCACAGTATTGGAAATCTCTGCAGAATTACTTAGGGCATCTGTTGATGCAGGAGGAGGAAAGAAAGTCTGAGTGGGATTGGAAAAGATGTGTGGATACACTGAAAACTCATCACACAGCACAGAACTATAGCAACTTTCTTCAAAACCCAATGTGTTGCTACAAAGCTGAGCTGACTTTGGTGTATTTGGCAGAAGGAGGATTGCAAGTACAGATGAGAGCAGGTGGAGAGTCTCAGAAAATTTGTAAGAGAATCTTTGCAGAAATTACATTCCTCTGAGGCTTTCTCCAACAGTTAAGAACTTAGGAGAGGGTGATTTAAGCCCTTAGAGTTTATCAGATTTTGATTTAAAATCCCACAGGCTTTAATCTACAGGGACACTCTTCAGGTTGTGCAAAGCCTTTGTTCACTTCAGGTTAAATCTGATCTCTCCTTTATAACGAATAAAAGCTTTTGTAACCCTCAGGCCTTGGTAAAGGAACTGATTTATTTTAAAAACCATTGTTGGAGCAACAGGAACATCAAAGCTAGGAAAGAGCAAAATATGCGATTTTGCACCTTGCTAAACATAGAATGATATTTAGGGATGCTGCTTGTACAGTCATACAAGACCATATTCTCTCACCCCAGCATGCTACCAAGGAGTTACTGACACTGAACTTAGAGAATCATGCCTGGAATACGAATATAATATTTAGATAATGTATATAAAAAGAAAACCATCTGAAACTCTCATCATAAAAGCACTAGCAATGGGCAACCATCTGCTATTTTTTGCTGTGCACATGGCTTAACAAAGCACAGTAAATATGAAAAACATACTTACAAAAAAAAGTGTGCTTACTTAATGATTCCTGAATGGTTTTTAATAGTTGTTTTTGCTATTCTCGCCAGTCTGATACATTATTTTCAAGAACATCAAATTTCATGAGACAACTTCTTAATGGACTGAACTAATTTTTTCTTTTCTTTTTTTTTTTTTCAGATCTACTTAAATTTTTAAAAGTCTTTAGCCTTTTTTGTTCTCAAGAAGGATCATTTTAAGTGTAATTGCCTTTTAGAACACAAAAGATGAAACAGGTATCCCGGGAAAACATAGGAAGGGATTTGTAGGTCTGAATGACAGACTATTATTGCAGCCACAGGAGCCTGGTATTCATAGAGCCATAAGTTAACCTCATCTCACCATCTCCTAGTGAGGTACTAGATAAAGCTCCTTGTCTAGTGTCTCAGTGGAAGAGGTGTGTACAAAGGGTATTTAGGTCTATGTCCTTAAACACTTTTTTTAAGCTGACAGTCATGCTGTTTCTCTTATTTGCCTAGAGAGAAGTCTGAGGACTAGCTGACCCCTTATACTTAAGTAACAGGCTAGAAGTAGGTGATGTCAACCATACATTGGCTTAAATTCTGGCTTGTACTTCCTTGTATTAACTGTTGAAAATGTAGTAGCTGGCTGAGAGGGTAGCTCTTAGAAAAGAAGATAGGACAATCTCTAGTTCACTGTTCCTTGTATTTTTAATTTAAAAATAATGGCATATTAGATTTTCCTTCAATTTTCTGAAAATTCTTCATGATTCTCATATTTCTTAGTAGTGCATATTAAAGCATCAAACACATGTTTCATATGGTCATTTCAAAATCAGAGACTGTGTTTGCATAAAGGTACTAAGAAAAAACTGCTATCTGTGTTATTATACCTAGTATCTTATGAATGATTTTCCTCTAATTTTTTCCCCCTTTATTCTCTGTATTTTAGGGCTTGTAACTGACACCAGTTCTTTCCAGTAGCTACTAATATGGTTTCCATTTTATGTAGCAATTTTTTTCTTCTCTTAAAGTTTTATAATCACAGATTTCTTCTCCTTTATTCCTAGATGTAATCACAGCTTCTCCTTTATTCCTAAATGTGAGTTCTGTTCTTAGCAAAACAATATGAATGGTGATTGATAAGTATTTAAAATCCTACAGATGGTTTGACTTATATAAATTACCAGTTTTGCAAGGTTCACTCTCTTCTTAAAATTTTTTTTCTTTTTCTGCATTAAATACATACATTATTGATTTAGATTTTATTCTGTTTACAAATATAAAATGTAGTAAATTCACCATCTCTCACCAAAATCTACAGCTCATTTTATTTCAATGGTAATTCCCTGTATTTATCATAATGAAGGCAAAGACAGAATTCCTTCATGTTCAATGTAGCATTTTCATACCAGGAAATTTTTACTGTAATATTTTTTTTTAAACTACTTCTAAAAAGCTTTGTACTCATTGTAAATGGCCATTAGAGTAAATCATTAAAAGTAGAAATGACAGTATCTTTTTTTTTCTTTTTTTTTTTTTTTCTGTGTGCTACAAATTGCTGTTTATATAGATATTGCACTGCTCACTGCAGTGCTATGGTCTGTGGCAGGCACAGATCAGCATGTGATCTACCTCTGCCTTCTGTTAATAACTGTAGGAATTTTCAAGACTACTATTTTAGAGTTGCCAGGCACAATACAGGATAGCATTCTCAATCTCTCCAATCCACTCAGTCTATCCTAAACAAGCTAATTTAACCATTTTAGTTTCAGTCATAGTTTGGCACCAACGCATACTTGTTGCTTCCAGTTCTTTTAGTTTATTATTAGCTTTTTAGTGCTGGCATGGAGGCAGATAGTCTCATAACCATTCTTAACTGGATGGGTTTTATACTTGACACCTTGCATTTATAGCAAATAAGAACATTTTATTTTTCCTGTGCAATCCCTTTTCATTTGTTTAGGTTGATGCCTGACTGGTATAGCTCACCAGTTCTGATGACAATACTTTCCTGTTTGCTTTAGCAAAGTACAACTAAACCAAATATGGATCCATATTCTACAGAGCCTAAATTTGCCACCTAAAGTCACATGTCTAGTTAGCAACTTTCTTCCTAGGCATCCCACTTTCTATCTTCTTTTTCTTCTAGAATAAGAAGGCTCTCTGATCAGGAATTATGTGGATGACTTCTGACTCTCATCAGCTTCTTGAGACCTACTCTTTGGGAGACTATAAAACCACCTGGCATTAGTTCCTGTGGGAAAATCACTATCAGAATTCCTCATTCTAATATGTGAGCCTTCAAATCAGCTTAAGAGGGAGTACAGGCAGTTAAAATGTAGAAAGAAAAAGACAGATCCATGCGCCTTTATCATTCTTTTCTAAAAGAACTTCTGATCTGTATTTCTTCTTCTTCATGGAATATATTCTCACTCTTAATCTCTGGCTGTTTACCCAGAGAGAAAAATTCCTGGAAGCTGAGCAATGGAAATCTGGGCAAGACCATATAGTGAGAATTTAGCAAAATCTCATTGCAGCAGATAAAGCTAATCATGCGTGTCACCATGGAATAAAATAAGCCTTGTTCAAATGGATTTTCTCCCTGTAATGTTATATTTACTGAGTTCCTATATCACTGTAACTGGGAACCCTGAGATGTAGATATATTAATATAGCAGTATAAAAGTTCACAGAGGAGCAGAACAGGTACTGGGGAAGCATCTAGTGAGAAGGTAACTCTTCCACCATTCTGGGAAGGGAAATGGAGATAGCTACTTCCCGTGGTACAGAACATTATGCAGGGCTATCAGCATCAATCCTATCTACAGACAATTTTTCTCCTGTGCGCACTCTATGAACTTGCATAACTGAGATGAGAGGGATGAGTGATTAAGCAGAGACATTAAGCCTGAGGAAAGAAAGACCTGCTTTTTATGACCTGCTAGAAGTACCCAGTGCAGAATTTTCTCCCGGTCACAGAGCAGGTTTGTCTCAGGACTCCAGCCAAGGACAGAATAGAATTGCCACAGTTGGGGTGCCTCCAGGGTGGGTTTTTTTCTCACTCAGCTTCCTCCACATATTCATCCCATAAAGTCAGAAAGCTTCATCCTTACATGTGGGTAATCTTAGCACAGCAGATTGATACAGCCATGTTTTGCACACCCTACATTTTCTTACTTCGTTGTTTTTGGAGATCTAATGAAACTGAATTCCTCAAAACATCTTTCATTAACATTTTGGGTATTGAGTATTGAATGGCTGTACCTCCTTAGGATGAAGTAAATTTGTCTTGATAAGATAGATTTAATAACTGATAACATAGTCATCTCTCATAGCTTTTAACCTGCTTTCCTGGCATCTTGTATAGAAATTAAAGTTTTATTTTATTTGACAACCTTCATCTATATAAACACTACATACTTTGAAAAATTTCTGTATCCACACTAAACATTTGAAAGAAAAATTGCTAAAAATTTTTAAAAAGGAAGTATAGAAGTTCTGAAAGAAACCTTAAATTATCAGGTAATTTGAGGGGGAAAAAAGAAACAAATAACCCAGTATATTGAACTGTGTTTTCTTCAGTCAGCCCCACAAACCAGAAAACTATGTTTTGTGACAAAACAGAATCTCTAACTACTTTAACATCATCCAACATTGGAACAAACTTCATTGAGCTTACTACAGCTGGTGCCTAAAGATCCATTCAGTAAATTAAGTTTCAAAAACTGTATTGAGATACTTTGACTAATTTTATTAGAGGCATTAATTTTGATTCTTTGTCTAGTAGTTGGTTAACTGTAAAAGAACTACTTATTAATTTAAATCTCATAGAGCTGATTGATGCATGCTAATGCATTTTAGATTTAATAATCACATCTTCGTTAATTGAATTGTATTTTCTCAGACAGAGCATATAATTAACTCAAGTATTTTCTAATCCTTCTCATGCCAGATTACTCTATGGTACATTGGCAAAGAATAGTCAAAAGTATCAATTTAGTTAATTTAAACTCATTGAAAAAAATCCATGGTCACATTGTGAATGTTTGGGATATTCATCATTTTCCAAAATTAAGAGATATATTTTTTTCACACATGTCTTGTGCATTAATCAAGAAGTGTAAAGAGGCAGCAAGACTGAAAATACATCTAGGAAGGAAATAGTTTTAAGAGAATCCAGCAAATTTATACAGCAGATGGTGAAATCTGCATACTACATGACGAGCAAGCTACTTCACAAAACTGCTCTCAAATGCCTTTATGAAGAACAAGGCTATTGCAGAGAAGGCACTGAAGACACTGTCTCGTTACTGAGATAGCCTGACGTGCTTCTATATACCTGGTCAGTTGTTCCCAAAATGTAAGTCCAAGACCACTATCTTCTACTATAGTAGAAGATCACATTTGTGAGCTCCTAAGAAATCTGAATGTGCACAAGTCCATGGGGCCTGATGAGATCCACCCACAGGTCCTGAGGGAACTGGCAGATGAAGTTGCCAAACCACTGTCCAGCATATTTGAAAGGTCATGGCAGACTAGTGAAGTTCCTGCTGACTGGAGAAGGACAAACATAACACACATCTTCAAGAAGGGAAAAAAGGATGACCTTGGGAACTACAGACCAGTCAGACTCACCTCTGTGCCTGGCAAGATCATGGAGCAGATCCTGCTGAAAGCTCTGCTAAGGCAAATGGAAAACAAAGCAGAGGTGATTGGTGGGAACCAGCAATGGCTTCACCAAGGGCAGATCTTGCCTGACAAATTTAGTGGCTTTTTATGATGAAGTCACAGCGACAGTGGACAAGGGAAGGGCAGCTGATG
>VWZE01015476.1:224275-239021 GCA_013396675.1 Eubucco bourcierii | reverse complement strand
ACAAATCCAGGCTGGGTGGTGAATGGCTGGAGAGCAGCCCTGAGGAAAAGGACCTTGGAGTCTGGGTTGATGAAAAGCTCAACATGAGCCTGCAGTGTGCACATGCAGCCCAGACAGCAACTGAGTCCTGGGCTGCATCAAGAGCAGTGTGGCCAGCAGGGCAAGGGACTTTACTCTGCTCTCGTCAGACCCCACCTGGAGTACTGTGTGCAGTTCTGGAGCCCTCAGCACAGGAAGGACATGGAAGTGTTGGAGTGGGTCCAGAGGAGGGCCACAAAGATGATCAGAGGGCTGGAGCAGCTCTACTATGAGGACAGACTGAGAGAGTTGGGACTCATCAGCCTGGAGAAGAGAAGGCTTCAAGGAGACCTTACAGTAGCCTTCCAGTATCTGAAGGGGGCCTACAGGAAGGCTGGGGAGGGACTATTTACAAGGTCTTGCAATGACAGGACAAGGGGCAATGGGTTTAAACTGGCAGAGGGGAGATTTAGACTAGATGTGAGGAGTAAGTGCTTTACAGTGGGGGTGGTGAGGCACTGAAACAGGTTGCCCAGGGAGGTTGTGGCTGCTTCCTCCCTGGAGGTACTCAAGGCCAGGCTGGATGAGGCGTTGAGCGAGCTGTACTAGTGGGAGGTGTTGCTGCCTATGTCAGGGGGTTGGAACTAGATGATCTTTGAGGTCCCTTCCAACCTTACCATTCTATGATGCTATGATTCTATGATTCTATGATTCTATGACCAAGTGTCTTTCAAAACAGAAAGGATTAAAAAATCCTGGCTTGAATGAAGGAACCAAGTCCTTGCGAAGTGGTTTGTAAAATATATGCAGGATGATTATTTTTCTTCCTAGTGTGAAAATATACTGGTGTTGGTGCTTAGTGTTTATTCATGGAGACAAGAACGCATTGACTGAGGTCAGTAGGCATATTGCCTTTCTGACTAGTATATATCAATTTGTGTCTTACCAGTGTTTGTTCCTTATTTGAAGTAAGGCCAACCTACAGAGTGCGCACTCTTTAAAAGGACATTAAAATAAAAACTGCTTACATTTGTACCTCTTGCTGAAGGTCTTCTTGTCACAGTGTCATCTGGAAATATTCCTGATGTTTTCAGCTCAAAGAATGACCTGTGTCTAACATGAAGTCAGGGTAAAGACACGTGTTGCCTCTTATTCTGCTCTTTTGGAATGGAAGTCTGAGTAGAAAATCTGAATTCTAAACAGCAATACTTTATCTATACAATCTTCGTTGTAGACTAGGGAAGGATCCTGTCATTCTGGACCTGAATTCTGCTTAGATATACTTTTTTATATAAAATATGGGTGAACAGGGTATCACTTTATATTCTGATTGCTTCTCTAAGCATCAGTTAGATGGCTGCTGATTTTTTCAAGTTCTCAGGACTTCAATCCAGACACTGGATATCCTATGTGGCAAAACATTTATTCCGATTTATAACTCTTTATCCTGCAGACTTGGGAACAATTCTTTGGGAAACCAGCAGCACTGAGGATACGCTCTTTGTAGATGAACATTCATTACTCAACCTCACTGCCAGCAGGATCAACTTGTTGGAAGCCAGAGGGGTGGTTTTATCTGCCATCACGCTCCTCGGTCTCTCCCAGCATTGCAATTACAGTTGAAAAAACATCTTACCTATCAGCTTATTAAAAACCCTCCTGAGCTGACTAGTCGGCTTCATAGCCTGTGCTCTTTCTGCTAGCAATTTAGAGGAACTTGACAAAATGTACCTATAGTCATTCTGCGCAACTGCCATCTCCCACATTTCAAATCAATGGTACACCTTGCCAGGTCAGAGCCCTGCTGGATAATAAAATGCTAAATAAATTATAGCTGAAGGGAATAGAAACGATGTTGATTGACATTAATTCCCTGAAGTCAACGTAGTCTTCTAAGGCTATGTTAGTGACAGTAGATTAAAAGAAGAAATTTTCATTCCTGGAGCAAAAATAGCAAAAGGGAAAGAAAATATACAAAATCACATATTAAAATATCTCTAGTGAGCAAAGAGAACTCTGCTGGAGGTATAGGCCACTTGTGATAATAAAATTGACCAAAGATCTTATGCTGTTGATGTGCCTGTAGTACTATTTTGTGAGAAAAAGGGATGCAATTAGAACAAGACAATATACAAATCAGTCTTTTTTCATCCCTCTTTTCATTTTCTCTCCACAAAAGTAATTGTCTTTTTGCATCACAGAATACAAGACAAAGGTCCAGCTACCTCAAAAGCAACAGCTTTTTCTGTTATCAGCTGGCCAATGTTGATGTCCTAGACCCCATGGCTGTCCTGAGTGACAGAGATCAAACCATGGAGATCAGGGTGAAGAAAATTATTAGAAACGTCAGGTAGAAATGCATATTGGTGGAACATGTTGAGAAGGTGTGCTGGTTTGAGGCTAATTAGAATATTTTGATAGAGAAAATTACACTATAGGCTGTGAAAGGAAAACATCATGATGTCTACTTCACTCATAGGCTTGCTAAGACATTGTTTGGAAACAATAACCAAAACATTAGATAAGTCAGTCTCTCTCTGTCGCTTGCTGGAGCAGGAGCTGCTGGGGTGATCTAGCAGCTTCTGGGCTCTGACTCCTCTGCTGATTAATCCTCATTAACCACTTTTCTTCTGACTCCCCTGGCTGATCCTCTTAATTTACCTTACACATAAGGCAAACCTTGGGGTAAGGTACAGGGGTGGGGAGAAGGTGAAAGAGTGGTTGGGAGCCCCTCCTGGGGTCTCTGATTTCTGGGAGGGGAGTTGTGTTGCTGTATTACCTTTTACTTGTATATTTCTGTAAATATTCGGTATATAGTGTATATATCTGCTGTACATTGTGCTGAGCTGTAAATAGAGCTTCATCACTTAACTTCCAGTTCTAGTCTGGGTCATTTTACAAAGTGTGGGGGGGCGGGCAACTCCCAAACCTTCACAGAAGGAAAGAGTTCTATCAAGCAACAGAGACAAGATTGGAAGTGAGAAGAATCCATTGCCACTTTATGCCTTCCATAGATGGTTTATACCTGTGGAAAATATCCTACTAAGAGGAAGAGGTAGAGTAGAAGAACAGTCCCACAGCTTTGGTAGTTTCCAGCACAGTTTCTCATAATGTCCTATTTTCCTACAGCAAACAGGAAGAGGCTGGACTGCTTTCAGGAGCCTCTTGCAAAGATGGATTGCCCTGTCAGCCACATAACAATGGAGTAACAACAGAATACGAATGTATTCAGAAGGAGAAAGGACTGAGGATGTCTGAAAACCTGTGTGCTCACACAAGGTGGAGTCATGGTCCTTGTTTATGCAGGCAGATTCTTTTATTTTGCTGCAAAACAGTTGCATCTACTCAGTCCGAACCTGTGTAGTTGCTACAGGTGTTAATGTGTGTAGATTTAAAAGACTGGTTCTGTTTGGTCTATTTGCCACTTTTTTTTTTTTTTTCCCCTAGCAAAATAGTGTGAAAAGAGTTAGAAATTGAGATCTTTTGCACAAAATGCTTGTAAGCATAAAAAGATGAAACCTAGTCCTTTCAGACATGCATTTTTTCAACTGCTATTTTTATAAATGACTTGCCTCTGTGGCATTTATGGTCACTTCCTTCCTTAGAAATGTTGTTTTGCAGTTGTTTTGGTCCACAAAATGTGGACCTTCTGCCTTAACTAACCAACTCATATGAGTTTCTCTTGAGATTCACAGCTGTCTTCACTGAATGTGAGCAAATGAGCCTGCCAGGTTGAGCTGACTCTAAACTTTTCTTGTCTTTGGGATGCAAATCCTTTTAAATATATTTAGGTCATCTCTACTTGATTTTCCTGGGACACTGGGGGGGGGGGGAGGCAAGTTATTCTTCATAAAGGAAAGAAAATAAAAAACATGTACTTTAAATCACTGCATTCAAAGTCACTGTGGAAGCTGTCATGTTGCATGCAGGAAACTAAACATGCTGCGCTTCTGCTTTCCTTAGTTTTGTGTCAGAAAAAGGCTTTTTCTCCATTGCCTTAATCTTTCACTTACAGTTTAAACCATACTTGGTGGTAACTGATAGCTGTCATAGGAGTCTCAGGTGCAATCTAGCAACTGGTTTAAATTCCAAAGCCAAAGTGCTGGGCTTCCCAGCTTAGCTGAAATTGTTCACTGAATTTCTTGCCACTTGCCAAGTATTATTTACCTTCCTAGCCTGGACACACAGCAAGCTGCTTCTTTTAAAATAAGATTCCCCTGACACAAAATCTTAGAGCACCACTTCAAATTGCCCAGCTCATATTTAATTAATCTTTGGATTTCCCAAGCTGGAGATGCTTAGGTATGTATTATGGCCAGCAGACTGTAAAGCCCCAGATATTCAAGAGCTGGATAAATAACTCGTAATAACATAGAGAATAAAATATTCTCTGTACCTCTTAGTCTTCTTCTAGCTCACAGGCAAAGGAAGAAACAGGATAAAAATCAGTGCAGTGCTTCAGACCCAATTGTCCTTAACGCAAATTCCTCTTTACAGCTGGTTTATATAACCATTCCTTCCAAATTTATAGCTGAGTCACATCCTCCCAGCTTGCCTTAGTGTAAATGAAAAATCAGGTACTAATATGATGTAACAGTTTTCATCTTGACAGGTGATAAATCATGTAATGCTCTCTGTGTAGAGGGATGATGCAGATGAGAAACCAAAGCCCCAGTGGCTGGGGCTGTTGCAAAGGAGGTTGGCAGGGCTGGTGGAGCCAGTACCCAGCACCTCCTGCACAGCAGACCATAGTAGTCCAGTCACATTCCTATTGTCTGAAAGCATTCGGTATTGCCTGTGCTCCTGAAAGGTCCTCGATGGGCACTGAAGGAGGAGAAGCCAATTTATTTCCTTAAAACCAATAGGACTTGGCATGACCATTTGAAGAATGAGAGCTGTTTGTTGGTTTGGCAGAAGGCTTAAGTGAGATGGGTTGGAGGACCAAGGGTTATGGTGGACTAAGGGTTTGCAGAGTGGCTACGTTGATCTATCTGCTGGTTTCCATGGTCATAAAAGGGCTCTCTTCATCACCAGAAGGATGTCACCTTCCATATCCACCTCCAATACTGCCTGTGTATTTTTGTATTAGAGATAGATAGCATGCATTTTAGATAGAGCAGAAGTTTACATTCTGGCTTCTTGAAGGAGGTTGCATGACAAGTGAGCCTATATCCTGGAGCAGTCTGTCTGTCAAACTGTTTATTCATTGTTACAGAAGACTTATTTTAGGGTGTTTCTGGAGAACAAATTCTCTTTGCAGCAAAATTTCTGTGATCAAGTTTTCAAGAACATTGAAAACAGTCAACTTACCAGAAGGCAAGGATGCCATTCAGAGAGACCTGGACAGAATGGAAAGGTGGGCCTAGGCCAACCTCATGAAATTCAACAAGGTCAAGTGAAAGGTCCTGCACCTGGGTAGGCACAATCCCAAGCACAAATCCAGGCTGTGTGGTGAATGGCTGAGAGCAGCCCTGAGGAAAAGGACCTGGGGGTCTGGGTTGATGAAAAGCTCAACATGAGCCTGAAGTGTGCACACGCAGCCCAGACAGCAACCGAGTCCTGGGCTGCATCAAGAGAAGTGTTGCCAGCAGGGCAAGGGAGGGGATTCTCCCCCTTTACTTTGCTCTCATGAGACCCTACCTGGAGTAGTGTGTACAGTTCTGGAGCCCCCAGCACAAGAAGTTCATCAAACTTTTGGAGCAAGTTGAGGAGACTCATAAAGATGATCAGAGGGCTGGAGCAGCTCTGCTATGAGGACAGGCTGAGAGAGTTGAGGCTTTTCAGCCTGGAGAAGAGAAGGCTTTGAGGAGACCTGATAGTAGCCTTCCAGTATCTGAAGGGAGCCTACAAGAAGACTGGGGAGGGACTGTTTACAAGGTCTTGTAATGACAGGACAAGGAGTAATGTGTTTAAACTGGCAGAGGGGAGATTTAAACTAGATGTTTGGAGGAAGTTCTTTCCAGTGAGGGTGGTGAGGCACTGGCACAGGTTGCCCAGGGAGGTTGTGGCTGCTCCCTCCCTGGAGGTGCTCAAGTCCAGGTTGGATGAGGCCTTGAGCCACCTGTTCTAGTGGGAGTTGTCTCTGCCTATAGTGGGGGATTGGAACAAGATGATCTTTGAGGTCCCTTCCAACCTAAACCATTCTATGATTCTATGAAAATGCAGATGGGGGAGGAGAAATGGCTGTGATTTTCTTTAGCAGTTAGGTTTATTAAGCAACTATTTTTAGATATCAATTCTTCCCAAATGTAGATAACATTAAAAACGTGGCTTATAGCTTTAAAGGTAAAATTACAGAACTAACTACAACTGACAGCCTCAAAACTTTGGAAATTTTCAAAAATTTTGTTGCTTAAATCCAGAGAGGATCATATGAGTGATACAGTTGGTTTAAGATCATATAAAGGGTTTCTTAACATGTGGCTGGGATGACTCCCATATTCTACTTGTGACTGCTGTTTGTGAGCAACAAGACCATGGCGGATCATCCTCAAGAAACTCAGAGAACCATAAGGAAAAGTGAAGACAACTGGAACTAAATATTCTAAAAAGTTCTTTAATTGAACAGTCCTATGATGGTGCAAAAATTGAGGGCTCTGCTTGGTCTTTTACTAAATCTTAAAGGAAAAGAACAGTTATAAAGTTAGTTATTTAAGAATACAGCCTGTACATTCAACTACTTAACCAGTGCTTAAAACACACAAAAAATCTCCAGTTATGGACCCTGAATAGGAGCTCTAATAAGAGGAGTTTTATGAGTAGTGACAGTAGAATGCTATTTCTGTGCTACATCTACCATTGCACTGCTGTTCATTTTAACACAGAAAACTCTCCATTGACTAAAGGATTGCATTTTTTTCTCTTATCCAACACAGACACCTTAGTTTCTGGTTTATGTTTTTATTTTGGGTTCTGATGTCACAGAGGTTTCAATTGGACACCATTTGCTGTGATCAGAAGTGTGCTTTCAAATATTTTTAAATATTTTATAGATTACCACTCAAAAGGAAGCAGAACCTAAAAGAAAAATAACTGCTACTTAGCTTCTGTTCTGTACTTGCTGATGAAGTAATGACTAATTTTTATATCTGTTATACCAATAGTAGGCATGAAAGGCTTTAACATTCAGGATACACAAAAATATAAGGAGATAGAAGCCAAAGTGGAGTCCTAGACTGATTGTGATGAGCTGGGGCCAGACACTGGGAGAGATGGAGTTGTTGGTCACCTGTAAGGGAAGGGAGAAAGGTGTCTCATGGGAGCCTTCCAGGCCATCTGCAGGTAGGGGGAGCTAGGGGTCGCTGCCCCAGAAGTCTTATTTTCCTTATTTGGACACATTAAATGGCCAAAAGTTGTGTAACTGAGTGTATTCATGTATGTCTCCATACACATATATGTGTGTGTATATTGAGATGGGGTTGGGGACATAGGGAGAAAGTAAACATATGGTTTGAAATTGTATAAAAGTAGAGAAATCAAAGACTTTTGATTTTGAAATTACAAACTGACTTCTTCCATGCTGAAGATCAGTGCATCCCAGCAAGCAGGAAATTGAGAAAGGGAACCAGGAGACCTGCATGGTTGAGTAAGGAACTGCTATGCAAACTTCAGTGGAAGAAGAGCGTCTACAGATCATGGAAGAAGGGGTTGGCCACCTGGGAGGAATACAGGACTGTTGTCAGAGGATGTGAGGAGGCAACTAGGAAGGTTGAGGCCTCATTGGAGGTCATGGGACCTCAAGGGAGGTCAAAGATAACAGAAAGGGCTTCTTCAAATACTTGCAGGGAAAGCTAATATTAGAGGTAATGTAGGCCCTCTGCTGAATGAGGTGGGTGCCTTGGTGACAGAGGACACAGAGAAGGCAGAGTTACTAAATGTCTTCTTTGTCCTCATCTATAGTGCTAGAGACTGTCCTAAGGAGCTCCTGACACCTGGGGCACCAGAGGAAAACATGACAAAGGAGTCTTTCCTGGTTGATGAGGGCTAAGTTAAGGAACAGTTGAGTAATCTGGACATCCATAAATCCCTGGGTCCTGATGGGATGCACCCGTGGGTGGTGAGAGAGCTGGCACGAGTGATTGCCAGAACACTTTCCACCATCTTCAGTAAGTCATGGCAGACAGGAGAGGTGCCTGGGGACTGGAGGAGGGTAAACATCACTCCAATCTTCAAAAAGGGCAAAAAGGAGGACCCAGGTAACTATAGACCTGTCAGCCTCACCTCCATCCCCCGAAATGTAATGGAGTAACTTATTTTTGTTGCTGTCCTTAGGCATATCAAGGACAGTGGAGTCATTAGAAGCAGTCAGCGTGGTTTTTCCAAGGGGAAGTCACATTTGGCCAACCTGATATCCTTTTATGAGGATATAACCAGGTGGATTGATGATGATAGAGCAGTAGATGTGGTTTATTTTGATTTCAGTAAGCATTTTACAAATTTGCTGATGACACCAAACTGAGTGGAGTGGCTGACACACCAGAAGGCTATGCTGCCATTCAGCAATACTTAGACAGCATAGATTGTTGGGAAGGGAAAAACTTAATGAAATTCTACAAGGGAGAGTCTTGCACCTGGGAAAGAACAACCCCAGATATCAGTATAGGTTGGGGACTGACCAGTTGGAAGGTAGTGAAGGGGAAAAGGATCTGGGGGTCCTAGTTGATGGGTGGTTGACCATGAGCCAGCAATGCGCTCTTGTGGCCAGGAAAGCCAATGCCATTCTAGGATGTATTAAAAGAGGCATGGCTAGTAGGTCGAGAGAGAGGTTCTCCTGCTCCTGTACTCTACCCTGATGAGGCTGCGTCTGGAGTACTGTGTCCAGTTCTGGGCCCCCCAGCTCAAGGGGGACATAGAACTGCTTGAGAGTCCAGTGCAGAGCCACAAAGATGATTACTGCATTCAGGCTTGGGGTCCCCAGTTTAAGAGAAACAGGGATCTGTTGGAGAAATGGAGGGTTGCAAGGATGATTAGAGGACTGGAGCACTTGCTGTATGAGGGACCTGGGGCTTTTCACTGGAAAAGAGAAGACTGAGAGGGCATATAATAAATGTTTATAAATATCTAAGGGCTGGGTATCAGGAGGGAGGGGACAGGCTCTCCTCACTTGCTCTCAGTGATAGGACAAGAAGCAGTGGGTGTAAGTTGCAGTACAGGAGGTTCCACCTCAGCACAAGGGGGAACTTCTTTACTGCAAGGGTCACAGACTGCTGGAACAGGCTCCCCAGAGAGGTTGTGGAGTCTCCTTCTCTGGAGACTTTCTAGGCCCATCTGGATGCATTCCTCTGTGACTCAAGTTAGATTGTATGGTCCTGCTCTGGCAGAGGGGTTGGACTTGATTATCTTTTTGGATCCCTTCCAGCCCCTAATATCCTGTGCTCCTGTGCTCCTGTAATTAAGGAACTGGGACATCTCTCTTATAAGGAGAGGCTGAGGGAGCTGGGACTCTTTAGCTTGGAGAAGAGGAGGCTGAGGGGTGACCTCGTCAATGTTTATAAATATGTCGAGAGTGAGTGCCCAGGAGGATGGAGCCAACCTCTTCTTGGTGATGCCCAATGACAGGACAAGGGGCAATGAGTGGAAGCTGAGGCATAGAAAGTTTTATACAAACACAAGGAAGAATTTTATTCCCCATGAGTGTGACAGAACACTGGAACAGGCTGCCCAGGGGCGTTGTGAATTCTCCCTCTCTGGAGATATTCAAAACCCGCCGGGACACATTCCTGTGTGATCTGGTATAGATCATCCTACTCTGCAGGGAAGTGGGACTGGATGACCTTTCCAGGTCATTTCCAGTCCCTGACATTCTTTGATTCTTTGAAATTGGACAAACATAAACACAGTTCTTCCTCCTAAGCAGGAAAGTGAGAAAAGTACATAAGAGCCCAGTCCACCATAACCTGTTAATTAACTAGACCAGATGTTATTTAATCAATTATTTTAATTGAGGGCTGAGATTATTTTATTAGTCTGTTTTGTTGTTTGGTTGTTTTGGGTTTTGATGATTTTTGTTTTGTTTTGTTGTTGTCATGCTTTGCTTTTATTTAACTGATGGTCTTTGGAATACCCTGAAAATCAAATGGTTTGACTTACCTAAATCAAATACGGTGATAATTTCCTCATTGTTTCGCTTTCAATACAGTTTCTATTTGATATATTTTTAGGGGTGCTTTGCCTTCAATTTCAGTGCTTCAGAAGGCAAAGCAATCTGGAGTCAAGTGATGCACAGAGCCTGCTTGATCTTCTTCAAACCTCTAAAGGTGCCTTCAATGACTATCATATTAGTGGGATAAAAAAAAGTACTGTGCTCCATGGAAGCAGTCTTTCTTCTTTATGTGCTCTACTCTGAAATAATTTCTTAGGGTTTTAAGTGGATGCTATTACAGCAGTTTAAATGCTCTTTGATTTCATCTGAAATGTCTGATAGAAAAGCATGGAATTTTTTTGGGCAATCCTTTCTACGTTTCTAATCTTTTTATTTCATTTACCAGTCAGAATGCCTCTATTTTATTTACCTTTTGTAGTGTGCATGTATAAAATATTAGGCCGCAGAGGAAGACAAAATCCTGAAGTGATTTGAGTGAAAGGAAAAATAACATAACAAAGGAGAAGTGGAGAAAAAAAAAGCAATAACATGAGATCAAATGTTATTTTTGCTCGTACAGTGTTTATACATGCATTTATGAACAAACATTAACTGTAACCCAGCTGTAACTTTGCCGTGTTGTTAGGCAGTTACAATAGCATCAGTACCCTATTCATTGTCAGCTGTTTGAACAGACTCCTGAGATAAGAACAAGGACAATTTAAAAAATGTGTTTCCCATTTCTTAGTAAAGGCTGCTGTCTTATCCAGTATGTTGCCATAGTCTCTATTTACCTTCAAAACACAGTCTCTTCCCCTCATTCTGAGCCGCCCACCCATGCAAATGTTACATCTGAGGCTTGTGTAACATGTGAGCTTATCCGAGCACCCTTACAGGTGTACATCAGGACTCTGTCTGGACCTATATACCATGTGTTTATGCGTGTGCACTGTTCTCGCTAGGGCCATGCTAGGTGTGGGGCTGAGAAGGAGGAGCAGGGAACAACTGATTGTAGTGACTCAGGAGAGGAGGAAACAATTCAGGCTGTCCTCAAGACTTGATGGTTTATTGAAATTTCATATTGTCATTCTTCCTCTTCAAAATTTTCTATGTAAATTTTCTCCTTATGGTGAGTGTGATGTCTGAGTGGCATTAGCAATGAACCAGGACACTGAAGGTATTGCTATTTCTTTCTAACAACAAACTATTTTGAATGACTGATGTGTGGATCCTCTAAATGATAATGTTTTCCTCAGTTGCCAATTTGCCTGTAACAGTGACATTGCAGTTGCAGACACTTGTAAACTGGAAATTAATACATTGAGTTTGATAGTTATGAGAGCAAATAATCTCCACTCTCTGTTAAATTGCTTAAAAACTGAGTGAAAGTATCTCAGAAGCATGAGAAAACCCTGGATTATCTTTCTTTCTTTCTTTTTTTTTTTTTTTAATTTAATGAAAATGCATTTTAAACCCATGAAGTTATTAACTAAATTAACCAGAATTATATTAAAGGTACAAATTACTCAGCCAGATTATCAGCCAGTGCAACCTTCATTTAAACTGGAGTTATGCTGTTGAACACAGTTTGAGGTCTGGGTCATGAGACAGCTAAAACCATATATCTTTTTTAAGCAGACTGTATTTCTGCATTTGAAGCATGAGTTTGTGGGGTTTTTTGTTTGTTTCTTTTTGTTACATCTACATACATTTGTCCTATGACTTCACAACTATAAAATCACATTTAATATTAAAAAAAACCAAAACAAACTTACCATTCTGTAAAGTTTATCCTCCAGATCCTGATTAATTCTTTGTAAGGCTAGGTAATTGTTTTGTATCCTAAAACAAAGATGATATGATATAATTGAACACATTGTTTTTCATGTTGCTTTTTACCTGTAATTTCCAGATAAGTAAAAAAAACCAACATGACTTATGCTACTTGAAATCTATTTTCTTATCACTCCTCTTGCCAGTCAGTGCCTACCTTGAAATGTAATTACCACCTACTGCCTAAGCAAAACTTCTTTGTCATTTTTGTTACTACATTTAATGGCAAATTTCATCAGGAAGTGAAAAGATGTTTGCTGTTCTGCACTTCTGTGCAGACATGCATTGCAGTGTGGGAACTTGCATAAAGAGACCGTAGATTTACATTAATCTCAAGAATACCATGTCAGATAGGAAGCTTGAGCTGTATGCTTAGAAAGTGCAGAAAATAAGGAGCTCTCAATGTGGAGAATTGCAGCAGAATCCTAATGACCACAACAAAAACAACACATGAGCATTATAACATGACTTTTTTTTTTTTTTTTTTTTTTTTTTTTACACATGTTCAAGGAATTGCTTATTCTCAAGAGCTAAACACATCCTTTTTATTCAGGAAATATGTTTAGATAGGTCTAGCCAGGAAAAGGTGTGTATTTATTTTTATCTGCACTAAGGGGCTGAATGGACTCACAAAAAGAGACTTTTCTTGATTATTCCAGAGTGATACACCAAAGAAAAGTTTCAATCTGTACATCTTTAGATGGCTTACACGTTAACCTTGGTATTGTAGGGAACAAATAAGCTGAGCAGCCTGTGGGGAAAATATAGCTATTTTTGTAGTAGCACTGCCCTTTTCTTCGCTGAAGATAAAGAGGGTATTTATTTGTTCTTGTTTGCATGTATCACCTCAGCAGGATGTATAACATTTGTAAAGCAAATGTTAGAAGTTCAGTTGGGAAAAGTTTGTCTGAATACATCTATACGTTTCTACTGGGAATCTTGGGTCAACAGGTTGAAATGTTTTCAGTGGTCAGTTGATTTTAGGTAATAGGCAAGTGTGTTGTAAGAGTGAATGCAGATGTAATGCACATTCATCCCACAAAAAACCACTTCTTCTGGGAAGCCTGGATCTGGATTTAGTTTCCATGATGATCAGGAAGGAACTTTTTGGCTTATTGTACAGTTACCAGTGGTTGTTGAAATTGCAGTGAAGACCTCGGTTTGAACCATGTCATGCCTATGAATCAAGAGACCCAGGCCAACCATTCCTGGCAGTGAAGTGTCTCTCCCTGCCTCTATTGACATGGAGATTTTCTTCCCAGCTAAATGATCAAAATGCTCCGTTCAAAGACAGGGCAGTGGTGTCCATTGAGAAGCATGGAGGCTCCAGCTGGGCTTCCAGTAATAGTGCAACATCTGTCATGCAGACCTAGGAGGAGAGGTCTGTGCCAGGGACAGTTACTCTGTGGGCATAAATACTAACATCCCCATGAGTGAGTCTCCCAGAGATAGGGAGAGAAAGCCCAGACTCAGGGCAGCCTTTTCTAACATGCATTGTGAGCCTGGGGAGAAGTATAAATGGTGTTTATATTTTACAGAGCTACAAAGCAGAGATTCTTCCCTGTACAGATGATCCATGATAAAGGGTGTCTTCTAAGATGGTGACTCAAATGGGCTGAAAATCTATAAGACTTGTACTAACTTACAGCATGATCATTTGCCTCTCTACACAGTGCCGTTTTGTAAATGTCCAGGTGATATAAAGGACTGACTGAAGTTTGCAGATCTCTGCTTTGTTCATGCTCTTGTTAGATGCAGCATTTGCTTCTAAGCCTCTTCTTAGGCATTTATTTCTGAAGCTTTAGGTGTACTTGGGATTTGCACAGGTATTTGCACAGTCAACACAACAGAGAGATCTTAGAGTACCCTGTACTCAGTTTTTCATTGAAAAGGAGAAGGTAGAGATGATCTTGGCAAACCAGTGGAATCAAGGAGGCTTAAGCTGGCTTTGCCTGCACACAATTTTGATGGTAATATTGAATGCTGTAGTTCAGTGAAGAAGGATATAGAAAAATAGGCAGGGCCTCTGGCTGAGATCTGCAGTGCCCCAGTACCTTATCTGTCATGATCTGCAGTTTTTCTCTAGCAAGGCAACACAGAAAAGGTTAAACATGCTTTGCACCTAGGCATCTTGTGGCTCAACTACAGATGGAGTAAAATCAATGTGAACCTTTAACACCTACAATGTCCTAAAAGTCTGTGTGAGTTCAAAGGCATCTGCATAAATTCCTGAAAGTAAAGGGGAAAAAATTATTAGTTCAGGACTTTTCTATCTCAGGTCTCCCTGTATCCCAATTTTTTTCTCCAGTAGAAACCTATGCGGAGAACTCTAGATGTTGAAAATTCCCTTTCCATGCTTTTAATATAACGAATTACCCTGGGAACTACAGAGACCAATCAGCCTCACCTCTGTGCCTGGCAAGATCATGGAGCAGATCCTGCTGAAAGCTCTGCTAAGGCAAATGGAAAACAAACCAGAGGTGATTGGTGGGAACCAGCAATGGTTTCACCAAGGGCAGATCTTGCCTGACAAATTTAGTGGCTTTTTATGATGAAGTCACAGCGACAGTGGACAAGGGAAGGGCAACTGATGGCATCTACCTGGACCTGAGTAAGGCATTTGACTCTGTCCCACATGACATCCTGGTCACCAAACTGGAAAAACATGGACTTGATGGGTGGAGCACTGCTGGATAAGGAATTGGCTGGATGGTTGCACCCAGAGAGTGGTGATCAAGGGCACAATGTCCACCTGCAGACCAGTGACAAGTGGTCTCTCAGGGATCAGTGCTGGGACCAGTGCTGTTTAACATC
>VWZE01015476.1:208152-224254 GCA_013396675.1 Eubucco bourcierii | reverse complement strand
GTTCAAGGCCAGATTGGATGAGGCGTTGAGTGAGCTGTACTAGTGGGAGGTGTTGCTGCCTATGTCAGGGGGTTGGAACTAGATGATCCTTGAGGTCCCTTCCAATCTTACCATTCTATTATTACATGATTCTAATTATCAGTGGTAATTGTTACTTGGATATGTGGCTTACTGTGGTTAGTAAGACATCATGGGGTTTGTTCATCAGCTTCTGTCAGCACTGTTTTTCTCTTGATGTGGATAACTGAAAGATTGGTTACCATTAATATGACTGCTTTTGGTTGACAACACTTCCATGGTGTAGATGGCATAGGAGTTTTGGACAAGCTTATTACATTCTACTTCTTTGTAACTTCCTTTGTCTTTGCTCACCAAATTTTCCTCTGATTTATGGTTAGGTGAAAGTGACCCACAAACCCTGCAACGCCATTCATTTTACACTGAAAAAAATTAGCCACTTCCCAATCAAATAAAATCTAAAAAAACCTTCCACTGTAAGCTGTATTCTGAGCTTCAGAAAGTGTTTCTATTGAGAACATTACACAAAGGTAGTCAAAATAAGCACAAGCACGTGCACATACACACAAGCAGATACACATGGAAATATACAGATTAACCCAAAATGGAAATCCACTGTGCCAAAAGAAGTGTCAGCAAGTGTGGGTGGCAAGGAGAGGAACAGACCCAGAAATACATGGAAGAAAGTGTTAAGGTGTAAAAGAAGAACAGAGTAATCAAATCAATCTTTGAGCAACACTGTAAAATAGAGAACTAGGGAAAATGATTTCAGTTTGAAAATTATCGGATGGGCAAATGGTAAATTAAATCTGTTTGCAGAAAAGATACCTAGATAGGCTGAACCTTGTGAAGTAAGTTGGAGCTCATCAGCAAGGCTTTAAACTAGTTTCGAAGGGGGAGTAGAGATGTAGCTGGCCTTGCTGAGAACCCTGGGGGTAGTAGTCCATCACTCACAGAGCAGTCTGTTAGTATCTTAGACAATCAGGAGGACTTACTCCCCTCAAGGTTTAAAATGATGTACTCAACTTCCTCCCTGAAATGTTTATACACCAATGCATGCATCATGGGCAATAAACAGGAGGAACTGGAAGCCATTGTACTACAGGGTAACTATGATACAGAAGTCATCACAGAAACCTGGTGGGATGACTCTGATCCTGAGAGAACCAACCAGGGAAGGCACCCCTGGATCTGCTTCTTGTGAAAGTAAAGGTTGGAGAATGTCTGGGGCTCAGTGTTCATGAAATGATTGAGTTCTCTATCCTTGGGGAAACAAGGAGAGTGGGGTAGTAAAATGGTCGCCGTGGACTTCTGGAGGGCAAACTTTGGCATGTTTAGGAGGCTGATGGACAAAACCCTTTGGGAAACTCTCCTGATGAATTTAGGAGTCCAGAAGGGTTGGACTCACTTCAAGAGGGAAGTCTCAAAGGCACAGGAGCAGGCTGCGCCTCTGTGTCAAAAGACAAGTTGTCGGGGAAGGTGTTCAGTCTGGCTAAATAGGCACCTTTGGCTGGACCTGAAGAACAAAAATAGAGGGGGCATGTCTCTCATGAGGACTATAAAGATGTAGTGAAACTGTGTAGGGAGAAAATTAGGAGAGCCAAAGCACAGCTAGAGCTTAACCTAGCTACAGCTGTTAAGTATAATAAAAAATGTGTCTATAAATTCATTAACAGCAAAAGGGCTGAAGAAAATCTCCATCCCCTATTGAATGCAGAGGGAAATCTAGTGACTAAGGACAGGGAGAAGGCTGAGGTGCTCAATGCCTACTTTGCCTTGGTCTTTAGCACTGGATCCAGCAGTGCCCTGGGCATCCACCCTCATGAAATAGGAGTCAGGGAGTGGAACCAGAATGAGGACATCACAATAAATGAGGAAGTGGTCACTGATCTGCTGAGCCACTTAGATGTGCACAAGTCTATGGGGCTGGATGGGCTGCATCCAAGGGTCCTGAGGGAGTTGGCAGACATGCTTGCCAAGCAACACTTTCTATTATTTACCAGAAGTCCTGGCTAACTGGGAAGGTGCCAATGAACTGGAGGGTAGCAAATGTGATGTCTATCTAGAAGGGCAGAAAGGAAGAACTGGGAAACTACAGACCTGTCAGTCTGACCTCGGTACCAGGGAAGGTCATGGAGCAGGTCATCTCAAATGCCATCATACATCATGCAGACAACAACCAGGGGATCAGACCAAGTCAGCGTGGGTTTATGAGGGGCAGGTCCTGCCTGACCAACCTGATATCCTTCAATGACAAGATCACCCACCTACTGGATGAGAGAAAGGCTGTCAAGGTTCTATTCCTAGACTTTCAAAAAGCCTTTGAAACATCTTCACAAAATTCTTGTAGACAAATTGGCTACTCATGGTTGGGATGAGCACAGTGTCTCCTGGATAAAGCACTGGCTGGACAGAAGAGTCTAGAGAGTGGTGGTCAGTGGAATTAAATCCAGTTGGTGAACAGTCACTAGTGGTGTTCCTCAGAGTTCTGTGTTGGGATCACTCCTTTTAACATCTTTATTGATGACCTTGATTCAAGCAGAGTGTCATCAGTGAGTTTGCACCAAGTTAGGTGGCAGTGTCAATTTGAATGAGGGTAGAGAGGGTCTTCAGAGGGACATGGATAGGCTAGATCAATGGGCCAACATTAATGGGCTGAGTTTCAGCTAGGCCAAATGCCAGGTCCTGCACTTGGGTCACAACAACCCCAAGCAACGCTACAGGCTTGGGGCACTGTGACTGGAGAGCTGCCTGTCAGAAAGGGATCTGGGGGTTGTAATAGACAGTCAGCTGGATATGAGCCAGTAATGTGTCCAGGCAACCAAGAAGGCAAATGGTGTCTTGGCTTGTGTTAAAAATGCTGTGGTCAGCAGGACTAAGGAGGTGATTGCCCCCTTAGACTCAGCTTTGTTGAGGCCACACTTTGAGTATTATGTTCAGTTTTGGGTACCACAATACAAGAGAGATGAGGTGCTGGAGTGGGTCCAGAGAAGGGCAAAGAAGCTGGTGAAGGGCCTAGAGAATAAATCTTATGAGTGACTGAGGGAGCTGGGGCTGTTTAGTTTGTAAAAGAGGAGGTTGAGGGAAGACCTCATTGCTGTCTATAACTATCTAAAGGGACATTGTGGAGAGGATGCTGCTGGTCTCTTCTCACAGGTAATTGGAGACAAAACAAGGGGGAATGGTCTCAAGCTAAGACTAGGTAGGTCTAGATTGGACATTAGGAAAATGTTTCTCACAGAGAGAGTGGTCAGGCACCGGAATGAGCTCCCCAGGGATGTGATTGAGTCACTGACCCTGGATGCGTTTAAGGGTCTTTTGGATGTGGTGCTTATATGGATATGGTTTAAGGTGAATCTTGTAGAGTTATAGGTTGGACTTGGTGATCCTGAGGGTCTTTTCCAACCTGTGTGTTTCTGCCATTCTGTGATTTTAATGTTGTAAATCTGACTTCTTCATAAATAAAATGAAGAACAGATCAGCTTTTGTACCCTGGGAAACTGTTTTAAGAATAAGCTTCTGTGAACAAATAACTTATCATTTTGACAGCTTTTTGTGTTCATATTGTTAGGTGAAACCTCATGTGACTCCTGGTACATATAAGTGCATGCATTAAATCCGTGTTTAGATTCTTGACCAAATTAGTTGATGAAGAGTGTTCTGACCTTATTGAACACTACATATCTGTCTGTGCTATAATCCAGCACACAATATACCCCTAAGACTGCAGATCACTACTGAAAAGGAAGTTGGTAAAAACTGATGTCACTGCTTCTAGTCATTCTTAAGCCCCCTAAGGCCACGAAATATATCTAAAGTAAAACACAAGCTTGAGGTGACTTTCTTTAAAGAACAGAACTTCACCCAGAGTGTAGTTTAACTTTGAAAGTTTCTATTAAAACAGTAAGTTGATCTAAAAAACCCTTTCCCCTCTCCACTATCACAAATTGCATGTACTTCCTTAGAGCTGCAGGTTTCCTGTTCAGAACATCCCTTCAGACTGTGAAACATCTTCGGCGAAACAATTGTGTGTGGGCTAATCTCAGTGCTAAATATATGTTTGTATGGGTTTGTTCCTTGTGTCTTAAAATAACTTTACTCTCTGGTAAAAGCTGGGATGAGGACCTCACCAAGTTGATACCCAAAATAGAGTCTAAAGCAGTATGACTTTTGGAGATCAATTTCAGTTCCAATGTTGGTAATTGAATAGTTTATTTTAAAAGGCCGGGCAAATCATCGGGATCACGATGAGGCATATAAAATTCTCTACCTCTTTTCAGTCACTTTTCTAAGCTAAATCTATGCTTTACAGTTACTATTTTTCAAATTTACCCAGCACTGTCCTGATCTTGCTTCCACTGAGCATAAAGAAAAAAGCCACCTCTAAGTGTCTTTAGAGGGATCCTAAAGTTGAACACCGAGATGTGCGAGTGACCTTCCTGCTTGTGTAAGAGAGGGAAGGCTTAGTGGGACCACAGGTAATTCTAGATAAATTAAGACAATAAAGGCTTTCAGAAAGGAGTAGAAAAGGATGATCATTCATCCTCTTCGAAAAATTTTATTCTTAACAGTAATGGAAGATTAATAACAGCATAATTTTGGAGTATGTAAGTGGGATATTTTCAGAAAGCATTTATTTATTAGGAGAGTTGAATTTCTTTCCCTGTGCAGTGAATAAAGCAAGAGAAATGTTATTGAAACTAATTCTAGGTCCTTGTGTTTCTCACACTGATTTTCCTTTGGGACATGTTGCTGACATGCTTTTGGATGACAGGGATTTTTCAGTCATTATTTTTTTCCGGGTTGAGAAATCTAGTTGTTCAGCTTGTGGTATGCCTTGCTATTCTCAATAGAAACATTTTTAAAGCTCACCTCATGCAATATTTTGGCCTTCCAATATGATATGTCTTCAGGGGAATAATCACCTGTCTGAAATACAATTTTGAATGTAAGCTTTCTTTGTAATATGGTACAATGTTCCATCAAAGTATTTAAAAGTCAATTCTACTAATCTGGTGTTTAATGTGAGTACTAGACTTTGTCACAAACAATAAAAGGCTTTCTAGCATGACTTTTGAAGACCATTACAGGCTTTCTAGTGACTATGAAGACTCTTTGTTTTGACAAAAGTGGGATACTTAGCCACTTTGCTACATGTGCAGGATTTATGGCAGCCATACCTGAAATAATGTTTCAGGTGAAGAGAACACCAACATTCCTGGTTCTTAAAACTGAAATATATTGGAACAGAACTGCATCAAGGGTGAAGTTACTTTCAATAGCTTTGCATGAGTGAAGGGTTGGGAAAAATGTTTTTGGCAAGAAAAAAATATGGAGAACATTCAGACTGCTCTTGATGGATGCATATAGATTTCAGGATGATCATGGGATCTACTGGGTTGATGAAAAGCTCAACATGAGCCTGCAGTGTGCACGTGCAGCTCAGACAGCAACCGAGTCCTAGGTTGCATCAAGAAAAGTGTGGTCAGCAGGGCAAGGGAGGGGATTCTGCCCCTTTACTCTGCTCTTGTCAGACCCCACCTGGAGTACTGTGTGCAGTTCTGGAACCCTCAGCACAGGAAGGACATGGAAGTGTTGGAGTGGGTCCAGAGAGGGCCACGAAGATGGTCAAAGGACTGGAGCAGCTCTCCTATGAGGACAAGATGAGAGAGTTGGGGCTCTTCAGCCTGGAGAAGAGAAGGCTTGGAGGAGACCTTAGAGTACCCTCCTTCCAGTATCCGAAGGTGGCCTACAGGAAGGCTGGGGAGGGACTATTCACAAGGTCTTGCAACGACAGGACAAGGGGTAATGGGTTTAAGCTGGCAGAGGGGAGATTTAGACTGGATGTTAGGAGGAAGTTCTTTACAGTGAGGGTGGTGAGGCACTGGAACAGGTTGCCCAGGGAGGTTGTGGATGCTCCCTCCCTGGATGTGTTCAAGGCCAGATTGGATGAGGCCTTGAGTAACCTGTACTAGTGGGAGGTGTCCCTGCCTATGTCAGGGGGTTAGAACTAGATGATCCTTGAGGTCCCTTCCAACCTTACCATTCTATGATTCTATGATTATATGATTCTATGATTTTACTTATTTTGGCCTTGTTTTAAGAAGTTAAGGAAACACTTAAGTTATAAGACCACATTAGGATTTTGCTTAATTTGAGGTCCTACAACTTCATTCTGTATAAAATTTGATAAAATGATTTGTTGACTCAGTTTTTTGATGGTTTCTGGCTTTGTTTTGATCTGTTTTTTTCCCTCTGTGAGGAATGAAAAGTATTTCTTTGGGTATTGCCCTGGAACGATTCATTCCGAATTCAATTTTCACTCATCCAGTGAACTGAATAAAACAGTTCAATTAACTACAATCAGTTTAGGAAGGCACTCACAATAAATGCAAATACATTACTGCATAAATGGATAATTGTAGTTTCAGAAGTTCTGAAAACAAATTTTAAAAAAAAGGATATTAAAAATAATTGATAAAATTAAATCCAGATTACAGACCATTTTAATCAGAATGCCAGGAGTGTGTATTATTATAATTTATCATCAATATTAACTGAGTCCCTGATTTAAAACAACAATGTGCCACAGCTTCAACAATGTTAAATAATAGCTTTCCATTTCTACTTGGGACTAAAAAAGCAGATGATTTGTTACTGCATAAAGTGAAATGTAATATTATTTGTATTGAACATAGTCTCAGTTTTGAGTGATGGAGGACCAAATTCTATTCTCTTGTATCAGTATAATGGAGAGTAACAACAGAAAAAAAAGCAGCCAGACTTATTAAAGGACATTTATATATATACACATAGTATATGTATATATATATGTAATGGTTCTATAACCTCTGTATGTGTAACACATTGTGGCACTAACCTACATCTATGTTTACATATGTCATATATTCACCTATATAGGAATATTTCTATTTTCATATTTACTTTCAATACAGATGCATCATACATATCACATGTAAATTACTTAATGTACTATAATATATATTCAGATGTGTGAAATAGATACTCAAAGTGAAAACACATGTAATTAATAAATAGTAAATGTTATTTGTTTAAGACTATACTTTTTTACTTATATATACATATATACCTTTAACACAACCACCTGTAAATGCCTAATAATTCTATTTTAAAAAGTGAGTTACTGACCTTCTCAGTTTTTCAGTCACTTTTTCAAGTTCCTCCTGTGCACGTCTCAATTCTATTTCAAGATACTGACGTGTAGAATCAAATTCCGTTTCAAGCATTTCCAGCTTATGGGTAGTGTACGATAGGCGCTTTCGTAATTCCCCCTTCTGTTCTTGCAAAGTACTAGAAAAACAAAGACCACAGCTGTAGAATTTAGCTGCTCCCAAAAAGCTTTTCATGATCCAGTCTTTGACTGATTCCCTAGAGTATAGGTTGGCGTTAAGCCAGAGAAGTGTGCTTAGTAATTTGTTTACTGCACTTTGAAAATCTTCTGATCTGGGTAGTTGACTATCTTCCCATCTGTCCTTTCTAATGTATTCGTTGCTAATGTCTTGTTAGCCATAACAGGACATTTTCTGAAAGAATCCTCATTAAAATGCAAAATACAGTCTAGAGTTTAGTTTCACACAGAACTATTCATTTATAGTTATCTTCATATACTGTCACTGAAGTAGCAGATCTCGATAATGCAGCAACACTAATAAACTTTGCAAAAATATTTCCTTGCCAATAAGCCAAGTTTGAAATATTTTGTGGATGAAAAAGTTTTGTCTTATTTGGTTGAATTTCCACTGCAATCCCTAGTCATAATGCTGCTAGAGATGTTAGCTGGCAGCATTTCATCTGGAGGATAGTAATCAATATCATAGCAATTTCAAAGTTACATTTCTTTCCCCGTTTCCCAATTTATTTCACAGAATCACCACGATTGGAAAAGATCTGTAAGATCACCAAGTCCAATCATTATCTAACTCTACTAGGGCCACCACTACACCATATCCTTAAGAACCACGTCTAGACAGCTTTCAAATGCATCCACATATAGCAATTCAGCCTCTTTCCTGTCTTTGTTAATTCAGCACCCTATTCCAGTCTTTGTTAATCCTTTCAGTATAGAAATCTTGCAGAATGTCTAACCTATATCTCCCCTGGCTCAACTTGATGCCTTTTCTTCCTGTCCTATCAGTTGTGGCTTGTGAGAAGACACCAGCATCCACCTCTCTACAACCTTCTTTCAGGCAGTTGTAGAGAGATGTAAGGTCTCCCCTCAACCTCCTTTTCTTTAGACTAAACAATGTAAGCTTCCTCAACTGTTCCACATAACACTTATACTCAAGATCCTTTGTTGGCTTCATTGCCCTTTTCTGGACTGACTCAGGCATCTCAATGTGTCATGAAGAAAGGGTTTGCCAGGCTTAGATGTAAACCTTAATTTATCACAGTTCTTTCACTTAAGAAAGGAACTATGCCTTATTTTTAACTTCTATTACACTGTTTGACAAAACAAAGCACTAGGCACAGATTTTGGAGAGAGGAGGTTTTTCGCTTTGTCATTTTCTCATTGTTTGAGAGATATAAAATAAAACCAAGTGGTCCAAGCAAAATTTATATCATGAAGGTCAAAGTGCCATCTGCATCCTAATAGTTTACTTGGATTTGCAATGATGAACCTGGGGATCCTTCCCCTGCTTGTGGGAGCTCTACTACATGATTTCAGGTGAACCAGTCTGCTCTTGCCTCAGTCAGAGCTGCTGTCTCTGGAAGTGACTGTACCTTGGCTCAGTCGACAAAATTTTGAGTTGATCTCTTGCCTTGCAGTGGGATCTCTGAGGCCCTACAGAACAAGAGTGTACCATCACCTAGAAACAAAAGCTCTACCGTGTTGTGATATGAATTGTCTTGCCTGTTTTTAAAAATAAGATAAAAGTAATTATCAAAAAGAAAATCAAATCTTTATTTCCTTTGTCTGGTGAGTACTGCCAACAACTTCAGTAGATTAATTTTTTAGGTCTTTTATTGGTCAAGACATTTAGGGACAATATGCCAACTGAGTCCTGGGCTGCATCAAGAGAAGTGTTGACAGCAGGGCAAGGGAGGGGATTCTGTCCCTTTATTCTGCTCTCCTCAGACTCCACCTGGAGTACTGTGTGCAGTTCTGGAACCAACAGCACAGGAAGGACATGGAAGTGTTGGAGCGGGTCCGGAGGAGGACCACAAAGATGGTCAGAGGGCTGGAGCAGCTCTCCTATGAGGACAGGCTGAGAGAGTTGGGGCTCTTCAGCCTGGAGAAGAGAAGACTTCGAGGAGACCTTAGAGTAGCCTTCCAGTATCTGAAGGGGGCCTACAGGAAGGCTGGGGAGGGACTATTTACAAGGTCTTGTAATGACAAGACGAGGAGCAATGGGTTTAAACTGGCAGAGGGGAGATTTAGACTGGATGTTAGGAGGAAGTTCTTTCCAGTGAGGGTGGTGAGACACTGGCACAGGTTGCCCAGGGAGGTTGTGACTGCTCCCTCCCTGGAGGTGTTCAAGGCCAGGTTGGAGGAGGCCTTGAGTGAGCTATACTAGTGGGAGGTGTCCCTGCCTATGTCAGGGGGTTGGAACTAGATGATCCTTGAAGTCCCTTCCAACCTCACCATTCTATGATTCCACGATTCTACGATTCTATGCCATTCTCCAAGAAACATTATCTAAGCTGATTTCAATATGACTGCCTTCTCTACAAGCTGCAATAGGAGCAAAAGCTTTACAATTGTTGCTTACGTGACCTATGTAGCTTAGATCTAGGAGGCAGTCTTATGTTTGCCAACACAGTGCTCTATTTCAACTGCACATACTGCGTGGTTAGAGTTATACTTAGATTATGACTTGTAGTTATACCCTCTTAAAAGAATATATTCTAATTCAGACATTTAATGTGACTACAGATTATGTGATCACTTTTTGTATTTCACTTGGTCAATAAAACTCCAAAATTGTCTAGGGAAATGAGAATCTGGATCCATTCTGCTCTGATGAGAATCTGGATCCATTCTGCTCTGTTGTTTTTTTGTTTTGTTTGTTTGTTTGGCTTTTTGTGGTTTTTTGTTTGGGTTTTGTTTAGTTTAGTTTTGGGTTTTTTTGCACTGTGCCACCTTTTACTGGCTCTGTTGTTCTTGATACACATCTGCGCATCTTAAGAAAGAGTGGTCACTTCTCTCTCCTGTAGCCTGGCAACTTTGGTTTTCTTCTGTGAAGTGGGTGTTACATGTCAAAACTGTTTAGAGTGAAAAGAGATTTGATTTTGAGTCTTCTGTTGCTCTAAAATTCTAACCACTTGTATTTCTAAAAAAAAAAAAAAAAGTAGATAGTAGGTCTCCTAGGCTGCTGCTCTATACTGGCCAAATGCAATTAATGCAAATCCTGCTGCACCAGGGAGTTTCTTCCACAAGCAAAGTTTGGCTTCTGGAAGGAACAAGGGCTGTAGATGTAAAAATATAGTGGGAATGCTAGGGATGTTTAAGTAATAGCTGGAGACAATTAAAAAAAAAAAAAAAGAGTAAAAAGAGGCCTCTGAAAACATTGCCCTTTTGTTCCATGCCTTCTTGTTTTGTGTCTCAGTCTTGTGAAGATTAGGTAGGACCAAAGCAGTTCCTCAAGTTCTGCATATACCTGTGTCCAGTTCTGGGCCCCTCAGTTTAAGAAGGACATTGAGGTACTTGAATGTGTCCAGAGAAGGGCAACGAGGCTGGTGAGAGGCCTCGAGCACAAGCCCTATGAAGAGAGGCTGAGGGAGCTGGGATTGTTTAGCTTGGAGAAGAGGAGGCTCAGGGGAGACCTTCTTGCTGTCTACAACTGCCTGAAGGGTGGTTGTAGCCAGGAGGAGGTTCCTTTCTTCTCTCAGGCAACCAGCACCAGAACAAAAGGACACAGTCTCAAGCTGCGCCAGGGGAGGTTTAGGCTGGAGGTGAGGAGAAAGTTCTTCACTGAGAGAGTCATTGGCTACTGGAATGGGCTACCCAGGGAGGTGGTGAAGTCACCGTCCCTGGAGGTGTTCAAGGTGGGTTTGGACGTGGCACTTGGTGCCATGGTCTAGTCTTGAGGTCGGTGGTGATTGGTTGGACTTGATGATCTTTGAGGTCTCTTCCAACCTTGGTGATACTGTGATACTGTGTGATACTGTGATACCTGTGTGCCTAGAACTGTCTATACGGGGAAATGCGGGGTTCAAACTGTGAGTTCTGAGTAAATCTTGATCCTCAAGTGGAATGAAGTGCTGGTCTAAGCTGCCAAAATGTGCTTTGGGATTTTGACAGCCTGAAGCGTGTTCTAGGGCCCGAGTTTGACAAAATGTTGAATTTAACTTCAAGGTCAACCTCTTATTCCCTTGAAGTTCACTTTGAAATATTTGTATTCTTGAACTTACTTTTTTTCATTAAAATCAAGACTATTCTAATGAGCTTTAATGAAACAGTCTACATACATACACTTGCATAATCCTTTGGGTAGTGAAGCATAGCTGTAACTTTGTAAAAAATATATAGGTTAAGGGATAGGTGAGGCAACTTCAAAGTTCAGTTATTCACATTCAGCAAACCATATTTCTGAAAAAGCTGAAAGATCCTGAAACTCTCCCAAACCTAGCAGAACTGCTTAGTGTTTACTTCAATTAATCTGATACACACAAGACTGGCTGGCTGTTTTCAAAAGACATCTGGTTTGTGATGGAATTATTTGAGATGTAGCAGTAGGTACAGGACAGTAAATAATTATTACAAGGCAAGTTATTATTCAGAAAATTAAAAATTTCAGAAACAAATCATGTTCTGACAATAATATGCTGAATGGCAGGGAATTTACAGTTACTTCTCTCTCTATATATATATTAAAGCCTCCCAAAAATGAAACCTCAGCAGGGAAATCAGTTAACTGTCAGCTTTAATGCCCTTGTTGAGCCAAGCAAGTTCTGAAAAAGTTGTTATCTTTAAGCAATAACACAATGAAACTTATGTTTGGCACAAATAGGGAAATCTTCCTGAATTTGGGACTGAAACCACTGGCTGGGTACTAATAGCTGTAACACTGAGAGTAGATTTCCCAGGATTTCCATGACAGTTTAAATTTCAGCATATTTAGATACAGCACTGGTTTAAGGTAACACCTGTTGTTTGCTATTGCTTATAGCTGAGTATGAACAAATACCTATGATGCAAAGGCAAGGCAAGTGAGAGAAATAGTAGGAATAAGAACATGCAGTGCCACAAATTTAATATTTCTAGTATCAGGATAAGAGGCTCGGTTTTTTGTTTTATACAAAAGCATTGTTTTCATGGGCTTTTTAATTTTATGAATTAAAAAAAATATCTCATGAAACAGATATTCTTCCTCTGAAAACCTTATTTACCATGGTACGGCATAACAGCATGCCTGAATTATTTCCTTATGCTGTTTTGTAACTTCTTGTTTTGTAATTTCTGGGCTTTTCATAAAAACTGCTTAATTTTGTGGTGTACCCCTGTCTATTTGGTAGTTGTAATTTAGATGGGAATGAAAATACAGTAAAAACAAAATGTCAGAACAGGAATCCAAGCATTTAGCATTTTCCCTTCCCTTCAAAAAAGCCAACTCCACAAACTAGCTGCATTTTGTTTCTCTTTGTCACATACCTGCTAATACAAAAAGTTTGCTATACTTTTTAATGTTGATAAATCAGTATATTTTATTTTATAATTTATGATTTATATTGTGAGGTTAGTAAGACCTCACAATTCTGCATTATGCATAAATAATATACATAATACAGGATATATATATTCAACAAATGCATTTTTATATATTTATTTATTGTTCAGTTATAAATGAAGGAAACAATTTGATGGAAGAAGTACATGCAGGAGAAAGGAGAGGGCTTATTTGCAAATAAAAAAAGTCTTGGAAAATCTAGTGGTATTAAGCATTAGAAAACACCAGTCCTATGCTCCATGGATGTCCTGAACCCTGATGGGATCCAAAATCCCACTAAGTAGGACTTTTTGCATAAATGTTTCTCTGTTTCTTCTAATGATCTCAAAAGCCCTGTTCCTGTGATAACCAGTGATTTGCAAGGCAATAATCATTTGACTTCCTTAATATATTCCCCTAAATAAAAGACAGGAAGTGCAATATCAAATATTTAAACTGATGAAAGAAACCCTCACAAGGGAAGCTACTTTAAAAGTAGGTCTTCAGCAAGTCTTCAGACTTTCCAAAGTATTCTATTCACCAATTAGCTCTGTTTAAGCCCATTGAAAATATAAAATAGATATGAAAACATATACTGGCACAGAAGTTTGTGCCCACAAACGTTGTAATGCTGCCAGTAATTGTCAGGTTTGAATTCTGGAGAAGCTCCCTGCCAGAGAATTTGAAGTCCTCTTCCCTAGGTCACTGTTCCTACAGAGTGATGCCAAGCCTCATTGTTGAATCATGATGCTGGAGTAGATCCTCAACAAGAGTTGAGGCCATTCAAGGAAGCTGTTACCAGGTGAGACTTAGCGCTACTTAGGCTCCATATTTAGTGAAAAGAGATCTATTTTACAGAAGAAATATGAGATGGCTGTGGAGGCAAGTTCAAGCATCACAAGATACTCATAATACTTTCCTGCTGTTAAAATGTTCATCATACCTATCTGATCTGCCAACTCATTTGGCCACGTTGGGGATGTTTAACTGGCTGAATGCCAGAGCCTCTCTAGAGCTTGTTACCCTCCAACAGTCCAAAGAGAGAGTACTCCCTAAACTGTCACTACCTGACAGTCAGTGTCTATGGAGCTGCCCCACAGTTGGACTATCTTGGAGACTCTGTGTCTCCACCTGGGTGGCCAAACTGCTTCAGCAGCACTTTCATGTCTGCTTGACACCCCAGGCTTTGTAGATGGATCTGAAATGTAGTTTTAAATTGGAGCAAACTCATTTTTTGAACTGTTGAAACTCTCCCTGAATCTACTGACTGTATTCCTTCACACAGCTCTAGGAGTCAGTAAAACAAAATTAATGGTCTTTGGAGGGAAATTAGCAATGAAAGGAATACAGAATGAGGGCAAGATAGACACCCATGCCCAGATATATTGAAAAGCTATAACAAAGGTTCTCATTTCTGGGTAAGAAAACAGAAATTTTAATGTAGCTGTAAAATCCTAAGTCAAACTAATTATATTTTGTGGTAAACATCCTTCCTTGGCAGAAAGAACGTGTAAGTAGAAATCAATGTGCTCTGGGGTGTGAGACTCTGAGTCTTGTAGCTGTCTTTACCAGATGTGCCTGGTGTTATAATGGTTGAGTGAGTTAAGGTAAGACTCACCTGATCAGAAGCATGCGTCAGTACTGCTGGTGAGCTTTGACTCTTGTTCTTAGTTGATCATGATGAGCAAGCACTATCAAGATGAAATTAATCTGACCTATTTTAGAAGCCTGCTTTTAGATGAGGTGACACAAATCTAAAAGTACCCATTTCCTTTAATCGCAAAGGGAATCTAGTCAAGAAGCTCAGATGTAGACAACCATGTCTCATCAGATAACTCCCTTTGTTCCTGACTCAGTACTGTGTGTATGAGATGAAGTAATAGTGTTCCTTTTCTTGGTTGCTTAGATTGTGTGGAGGCCTAAAAAAAAAGAAGAGTGGCATGCTTTTAAAGTGTTTGTCAGAACTGCTTCATGCCTGCTATGTTTTACATTCTAAAAGAGAGCATCACAGAATCAGGAATTAGGATTATTGTCTAGGGAAAAGTCAAAATCAGTCAGCCCTGCACAAGTGTTTGCTGTAAAGGATTCTAAAGAGCATGAGAGGCTCTTTGGAAAGAGCCAAGGGACTGCCTGTGAGCCCAGCAGTGCAGCGCAGACATACGACTGATGATAGCCAGGAGCAGTGATGTCATGGGCAGCTGCAGAGTGTGATGCCAGATTTGTGTACTGATTTTTCTGAAAGCATATTCTCAATAGTGTAAGGCTTCTGTGGACTTCTGCAAAGAAATATCCTCTTTGACTCAAGAAGAACAAACAGCTGCATCCCTGGGTTTGTTTTGTATCTTTAAACAGATATAGGAATCACAGAGAGGGAGCGGTCAGCCAGGCTGGAGGCAAGATCCTGGAGAACCTCTGCCTGACATGTAACTTCAGGGAGCAGCTGGGGACAGAAGGGTCTGGGGAAGTTTGCACCCAGCAGAGATGCCAACAGGAACTTGGCTCCACTGTGATGCTGCTTAATGAAGTTGAACAGAATTTCTATTTTGATCTTTGGGCTTTCAGGGAATTCCGGCTTCAGCAGATCCTGCTGATCTGGATTACCCAGGACCTTTTATTTGAGTGCAGCTCTGATGTTGGTCACAGATTTTGGCATGGGTAACATTAGATCTACCTGCTGCTTGGTGTGCAAGAAAGACACCCAAACTCTAGCTTAGGAAGAGTAACTTTGAGATGATAGCTTTGTCATCGAATATGACCTCTCAACAAAGTGTTTCAGATCTGTAGTTGCTGGGAAATGAAGTTCAAACATTTTACATGTGTTTTCTAGATTAACAAGAGATCTTTAATGAAGCAGTAATTGGATTTCTGTGTTAATCAAGTTTTGATTGTGTTACATCTTCAGGGTCACCATTTCAAAAGGGTAATACCAAAAACTACATTTGTTGTCTGCAGCATTTTATGTCTAATACTGCACTTGCTCCCTCTGAAACCAGAGCTGGTTGGTGGTAACCAGCAATGGTTTCACCAAGGGCAGATCTTGCCTGACAAATCTAGTGGCTTTTTATGAAGAAGTCACAGCAGCAGTGGACAAGGGAAGGGCAACTGATGGCATCTACCTGGACCTGAGTAAGGCATTTGACTCTGTCCCACATGACATCCTGGTCACCAAACTGGAAAAACATGGACTTGATGGTTGGACCACTCGCTGGATAAGGAATTGGCTGGATGGTGGCACCCAGAGAGTGGTGATCAAGGGCACAATGTCCACCTGCAGACCAGTGACAAGTGGTGTCCCTCAGGGGTCAGTGCTGGGACTTGTGTTGTTTAACATCTTTGTTAGTGACACGGACAGAGGAATGGAGTGCACCCTCAGCAAGTTTGCAGATGACACCAAG
>VWZE01015476.1:141851-187085 GCA_013396675.1 Eubucco bourcierii | reverse complement strand
ATGATCTTTGAGGTCTCTTCCAACCTTGGTGATGCTGTGATTCTGTGATACTTTGTCTATGTCTCAAGCTGGCTCTGCAAAACCCATTCAATTTATTTCATTGAATTATACTATACATGGCACAAGGCCCATTCTGTGTTTTTAAAGTACTTTGGGTAAAGAGGAAAATAAAAAGGTGATGCAAAACAAAATTGCCAGGTGTCAGCAACCACAGCACAATTAAATGTTATGAATGGAATGAATTATCATCTTGAAAAACATTAGCTGTTGTGGAACATGTCTCACTTAGAGACTAAAAATACGTATGATCAGGTGAGTGATATTACACCTGGCTAACTCCTGTCAAGTGCTTCTTTATACTTCCTTGTGTTGAAAACTCTCTGCATTGCAGAAAACAGATTTGGTCTCCATCCAGATGTACATCAGTGAGCCATGGGCACAAGACTGCTTTATTCAGTACAGACTATCTAACTACAATAACAGGAAACTAATGGATACTTTTAAAACTAGAGAGATACAAATGCAGAATGAATAACGGTGAGAATTCACTGACATGGAATACACCTCTCAAAGGTGAGATAGTCACTAAAGTACTACTTGGCTGGAGCACAGGTCCCGTTTTCGAAACACAAGTACCGAATGGTTATTGTCTCTAAACAGTCTCACAGACATCTACGTTGGGGAGTCTGGAGCTCCCTGAGAAGTTGAACAGACTGAGGCTGAGCATTCAGGCCCTCCAGCATTACTGTTATTAGCAAGGTAAAAGCAATAGGTTCATGGAGGAGCTTGACCCATTCACAGTGTGTCAAATCCACCTGATCCATAGGGATGGTCAGCACAGAATTAACGTAGAGCCCAGCAGCTGTGATCTCTGTGTTTTTAAGAACTCAATGGTAGTGATATATGCCTCACACTTTTGGTGATTTGAGCAGGAAGCACTGACTTGTTTCAGTTTGAGAGACCTTAGTCTGCTTCAGCTTTTCCTCAGGATATCTATACCTTTGCTAGGTGGTTATTGGTGCGGATCTCTACGCCTTCCATGGCGTTGGCACTGGACAATCAGAAATACAAGGACATGAAACTAGCATGGAAGGAAACCAAATAAACGGTTCTGGAGATTTTTTTTTTTCCTGACTATTTGACATTTCTTCAACTGTTTAGGGCCTTAGTTGGGCTCCCAAGTCATTATTTATGAGATGTGAAAGTCCCCTCTGGACCTGGCAATTTCTTGAGGCCATGTAGTGTCTGTGTATTTGTGCCCAGAGCATGATTTGGCTTAGATATCAGAAGAGCAGGCATGCATGACTTTAGGTGCAGTATGCTAATGTTAAGTAGATCACACAAATACTTGAAATTTCAATTTTAATTCCTTTGGATTTGACTGCCAAGTGCAGCTGATGGCTAATTTGGCCTGAGGTTTGTAGAACTATTAACTTATGACAGTACAAAGACGAAATGCAGAAGGTCAGATCTGGCAGTTGATTCCCTCAAACAAAACAAAACAGCAAAAAACTACCACCAACCCCACCCCACCAAACAATCAAACAAACACCTGCCCCCTAAACCCTCAAAAAACCCCAACAAAACAAAACATACAGGCAGCCACAGAATTTCCAGTGGGGCAAAGACATGTGGAAATCTGGTTCCTGCTTGTCCAAGCTTTACTGACCATCAGCAATTAGAGTCAAATTCTTGTCACAGACAAATGATAGCATTGTAATACCTCCCTCATGGACACCGATGCCCTGGACCAGTCCTGAAAGAGTTACAAGAGCATGTAAGAGTATGTAAGACTACACAGTCCACATAGCCAAACTTTCTAGGGGTGTAGAGGTCAAATCATAGAATCGTAGAATCACAGAATGGTAAGGTTGGAAGAGACTTCAAGGATCATCTAGTTCCAACCCCCTGCCATAGGCAGGGACACCTCCCACTAGTACAGCTCACTCAAGGCCTCGTCCAGCCTGGCCTTGAACACTTTCAGGGAGGGAGCATCCACAGCCCCCCTGGGCTAAGACCAGTTTAAACCCATTGCCCCATGTCATAGAATCATAGAATCATAGAATGGTAAGGTTGGAAGGGACCTCAAGGATCATCTAGTTCCAACCCCCTGACATAGGCAGGGACCCCTCCCACTAGTACAGGTTACTCAAGGCCTCCTCCAACCTGGCCTTGAACACCTCCAGNCCAGCCTTCCTGTAGGCCCCCTTCAGATACTGGAAGGCTACTATCAGGTCCCCTCGAAGCCTTCTCTTCTCCAGGCTGAAGAGCCCCAACTCCCTCAGCCTGTCCTCATAGGAGAGCTGCTCCAGCCCTCTGATCATCTTTGTGGCCCTCCTCTGGACCCTCTCCAACACTTCCATGTCCTTCCTGTGCTGAGGGTTCCAGAACTGCACACAGTACTCCAGGTGGGGTCTGACGAGAGCAGAGTAAAGGGGCAGAATCACCTCCCTTGCTCTGCTGGCCACGCTTCTCTTGATGCAGCCTAGGACTCGGTTGGCTGTCTGGGCTGCATGTGCACACTGCAGACTCATGTTGAGCTTTTCCTGTCACTGTCCTGTCACTGCAGTTACCCTAAAGACTGTACTGCCTTTGTTGTTATACAGTTCTGGATCCTCTAGCTTTTTTATGGTCCCTGATAAAAGGTAGCATCTCCTTTGCTGGGAATGTGCTACTGCTTAGAAACTGAGTAATGGGTTTTATCTCTTTGCAAAACACTAGCTTCAGGTTCCTGCCAGTTGCAGACCAGAGATGCAACTTCTTGGCTCCTATATGCATAGAAGGTATTGGATTAAGTCAGAGTAGGTTAAAGTGTTGTCTCTAGGTAAGAAAGCTAATTTTCTTTAATTTTGAACTGCCGAAAGCATCATACCTGATAAAATGACACCATAGTTCAGTTAATGAATGTGACAGGAGTTGGATAGCACTTGATTAGCTAAGAAGCAGTTCTCTCCAACCCTGATCAGCTGGGTGGTATTTGCAGAACCTTATAGTCTGCATGGACCCCTTGGAATGTGAGATGGGAGAGGGTCTTTGTGGGAGAAAGAAGCACTAAGTAAATTGAATGACAATATGGCCATGTTTGAGGCAGATCAGCTGTGAAAATAATAAATCTTCTAATATTAGGTAGGTGATTCAGTATAGCTGGGGGTTTCTTTTTACTGTGACATGTTCTCTTTGCATTATAGAAAGAGAATTCTGGGAGCTGAAGAGTTACCTCCTCTCAGCTCCATTAGTTCGCTTTCCTAACATTCCTGTGATTTCATCTGCATAATGGGGACTGGGAGTATGAGATTAAGAGATCTTTAACTTCCTCGTGTCCTTGTATTGCACATGTACAGAAACAATTGATATTTCTGCTCTATCTGAGCAGTAGCTATCTTGCAGGAAAGGTGTCAACCCTGACTATCACCAGAGGCCATTTTGAATTACTGATAAACACTGCATCATTGCAACAAGTGACCATCCAAGCTCTTGGTATTAGAATTCAGAATTTTCTTACCACATATTTTTTCTCTATTTCTCTGCCTCTGAGCATGGATAAACACTGTGTTTTGTTAGTTCTTTCAGTGTCAATCTATCCATCCTCTTTCAGAAAGAACCTGCACTCATTGACTGCTAGTGGAAGGGTTAGGCTCAATCCTGACAGCTATTTTAGACCTCTAGATAAGCAATCTTTTTGAATACTCATAGGAACATCCAGTTAAGGTTCCTATAGCTTGTTCTGGCAGATTTTTTTCTTTCTGACCTTCTTCCTCTTTTGCAAAATGCATTACAGCATTATCTCTGAACTTCCTACTGGCAACTACCACTTTGCTAAGGTGACATCCTTTCATGGTCTAATGCCCAGTGTCTTGTTCCTGTCTTGTTTTTGCAGAATCTACCTTTAACAGCTCCAGACATCTTGGCAGGAAGGCCAAAGCATATTCACTATCTGTATTTCTTTGCCTTTTTCTGCTAAAACTTAGCGTTCCATCGCTCCCTGCAAACCCTCAAATGAACATAAAAGAGGAATGCAAAATCCTACCCTCTTTCTCCCTATGTTCAGGTGCAACCAGAATGGTAGTTCCTGCACTCCTATGAATGCAGGAATGCAGAAATGCTAAACTGTCTGGACATTGAGAAGGTGGAAAGGTGTGGGCCCAGTCCTGCTCTCTGTGCTTATCACTGGCCAACATCTTAGAGAGCTTCATGGAAATCTAGCAATGAAACATCACAATTTCCTTTTCACAGAATGTGTCTTTAAAAGAATATTTTGGATACTTTAGGGTTAATTCCTGCTCTGATGAAGTTATTGTTGAAGAGCTAGTGGGAATCTGGGTTGGTTTTCTTCTCAGATTTCTTGAGAGTTGTCTGGCCACCACTGTGACCAATTTAACACTTGTATCTCATGATATAAGAGATTTATGGTCTTAGGTGATTGTCTGCTAATAGTTTATGTACTTAAATTCCAGCAAGCCATGAGATGCTGCTTTCTGATTCCTGAAGACTAATCCAGGTAGATGATCTGCTCTACCACCTCATGTTAATCAGACTTGAGTTGGCACCCCACCCCCCCTTCCCGTTTTAGAAAATTCTCCTATTCGTCTCTCTTCTGTTGCTTTTCTTTCTCAACATATTTCAGAACCATTGCAACCAAACCATTTGTCTTGGGCAATTAGACAAATAAAAGGTCCCAAAAAAGAGAAACTGAGGGATAAAGAAACACAGACATTAATATTAGCTTGTGATGTGTTCAATCAGATGTGCACATTTATAACATAAGTATGTTGGGTATCGGTAATAAGTGTGGGAACAGCTCACTAAAACCAATATGAATTTTACACATCTTGTAGAAAGTTGTGTGACCAATTCAACCTTTGAATACTTCATTAAACCTTATGGAAAATTAAAAAAAGAAAATTTCTATTTGTAACTGCTTTACATCCTGATGTGAAGAGGTTTTTCATTTCTGACAGCTCTTGTGCTGTGATTAACTCCTATGGGAAGGGTAAAAATATGAAGAGACCTTTTTATCTTCACCTCAGTAATGTCTAATCTCAGGTTCTTTCCAGCTCTGCACTTTTCCAGAGGACAGTATTTTGCTGAAGAAAACATTCTGTGATTCTCTGAATTCTTAGCAAGTTGATGTCAATCTGATTACAATTAACATTATGTTCCATTTCCCTCCAAATAAAGGTGAATGATGGCAGTACAAGTCAGAAAAATGATTTAAAATAAGATGAGGTCTCTCTAGATTTCTATAAACACAAGATTCATTCTTTTATTGTAGGTAGCATTTTTTTTTTAATTGTATCCCACTTTTCTTTTCATTTGTACCTGGCAAGGTAAATGAGTAATAAAAGTGAAACAGGAAGGCTAGATGTAAAGAAAATGCAGTTGTCTGGATTTATTGAGCCTGCTTGATGGTCTTTAAATTATTTTTCCTTATTTTTATAGCTGTTCATTCTGTTCAGGCCTACTAGTGTATGTCAAACACCACATAAATTAATACAGAAACAAACCTTTATATGTTAATGGAAATGATGCACTCTAAAATTAGGATGTCTAATGCAGCACAGAATAAAAGACACTGAACAACTTGTTCTCTGTAAAATGAATTTAAACATAAATATAAAATATAACAGCCTTTACTTAAAATGGGCAGTCTCAGTAATTCAGAAGCTAAAAACACATGGGCAGCCCCACTAAAGACAACAAGAAGCAGTCAAGTCAACCACCACAAGTGCTGGGGAGGTGGAACAGAGTAAGGGTGTTAGAAATGGGCCACAGGAGTGATTTGATGGGAAGCTTTGACTTATTAACTACCTAGTACAGGTAGGGTACGGGGACTGATCCCAAGGAAAGAAGGCTAACTCCCAGAATTAGTTTCCTCTAGCATTTACTGAAGACTGTGTGAAAAGGTCCTGAGAGATACTACTAGGATTTGGGAAGGCTACAGAAAAAGGTGCCTGACATAGCTCATGAGAAGACCTTCAGCAGCCTACATGTGTGCTGCTTTGGGTGAACTGTGATGGTCTGAGGACTCCTAATTTGAAGAACCTGGACTGAAGCAGAAATTAAAGGATGTGAGACAGCATACAGAAATTCTTCTCTCTAACAATTTGCTCAGTATGTGTGCCTTCTCATGCACCACAGAAAAGGTTTTTATTGCCTAGGGCAGCTGTAGGTAACCTCACCTGCCCTCTGCAAACTGAGAAAGGAGCAGTGATCAAGTTTTGTTAGCCCCTCCATCTTTCTGAGGACAAAGACCTCTACCCTTGTGGTGTCTGACACAACGAGTAAAACCTAAACCAGTAAAACCTGAACCAGTAAAACCTACAGGTCTCCTGCAGAGAAACCTTAGATTGAATCTAAGATGATATTGAACTTACAGTAACCTGTAACAGGTAAGCTTTCAACTAACAATTTTTCATGCCTTCTTAAAAATATGCATTATATTATAGTTTCAGGATATTTTCTTGAACCATTTATTTTGTATGACTGGGAGTACTGAGAAAAATCCAAGTTGAGATATTTTAATTATCTGTAAATATAAAACAATAAGTACAGTGAAGCATTATTGGTGTGAAATACTCTAGTATACTAAATTAAATGTAAAAATGTGTTAAGGTGAAGTTCAGAAGCTTAGGTTAAGTCTGTCCTTTTGATAATGATTGGCAGATTGAAAATAATTCTCTGGAGTTAAAGGTCACACATGAAGGCTTTAATCAAATAATGTATTTTGGGTCTTACTGTCTTCAGTGTTATGTTTTTTTGGGTTTTGTAGTTTGAATGGGGGTTTTTATTGTCTGGTGGTTGTTATTTTTGTTCATTTTTTGTTTTGTTTTGGGTTTTTTTTGTTGTTTTTTTTGTTGTGTTTTGTTGTTGTTGTTTGTTTGTTTTGGGTTTTTTTGTTTTTGGTCTTTTTCCCCTCTCCTCATGGAGTCTATGCTTGGATCACAGAGTCAGTGAGGGAATCTCTGTGTTTAATGAGATAGATGGATGGCTGTAGTGTTGGTGTTTCTCTTTTGTGGGCCTGAAGAACTTTGCGTGTATGTAAATGCTAAATGAGCTACAGGAAACCCTTTCAGATCTGCCCTGTATTGAATAAGCTACAAGCTCAGCCTTTTCACCAAATTAGCACTGGTGTGTTGGCTAGTCAGTGAATGCATTGCTGTTACTAAAAATGAATGCAACACAATGCATTTACCCATTTTTCAACCATGAGAGAGTATTTTATGATTGCTGGAGGGCAAATTATGACTGTTTCTCTATGACAGCGTAGCAGGATACACTTCATTCTTGTACTCTGTGAACCAGATACAATATCACAGCCTGGTTTTGTAAGAGAGGTGCTTCATTTTTTTCAGCTTCCACCAGAGGCTTCGAAATAAGGCTTTGATATTCCAAAAATAATGTGGACAACTTCCAAAAAAAGGAAGTAAAATATTAGGACCTTCTGACTTGCAGTTTAACAAGAAAGAAGCACAGCAATTAACATGCAATGGGCACTCAACGAATTACTTTGGTACTGCTGCCAGTGCTTAAGGTAAGTAGTTTATTCCCCTAACCTCCTTCTTAATGTTCAGGGTTAAAGGAACATCTTGCTTGAAGGTATATCAGATCTGCCTTTTATCACACAATTTGAGTAGATTGTGGGCTAAACAGTTCATCTCCCTCTGTGCTGGATTATCTGCCCTTCAGTGATGTTTGGTCACTGCAATTTACATCTCTGCTTCTCTTCCTTCAGTTTCTCACCTAATCAAATCTCATCTACAGGAACAGAATACAAAGAATCAGTTAAAGATGGCATCACAAATTTTACTGTAATATAAGACTGGAATAAATACTTTGGACCACAGGGATGTGCTCCCTACTATCATTCTTTATCATCTATTTAATCAACTGGTCAGGATTTTTCTAAACATTAATTTAGTTTTAGTCTTTAGCTTCATTTTTATGGCCACAAAGTCTTTCAACAGCAAGACTAAATGTACTTCTGCTCAGTTGCTGCTTATTTGTTTGTATACCTGTGTTGCTCTATAGCTTAAATCACTCATCTTCCCCTCTGCTTGTTCATACCTTTTGTTTCCTTCTGAAGAGCAAGGTGATGGGAGGAAGGGGTGGGAGGAAGAAAGGTAGGAAGCAGATAGAAAAATTACTTTGTAATAGATGAGGCTTAACAGGGAACCTCCAGGTAATTTTATTTGATGAATTTGGAGATTGACCTTTTCTTCTTCTTTGTCCTCTTGCCAGTGTTGGTTTAAATCAGTTATATCTACCAATCTGTGAGATTTGGCTCAGTGAAGAGGAAGCAGAGAACCATCTTATGGAAATATAAAAACAAACCTGCAAGAGAACTGTAAGACCTCATGGGGTGAGATTGGAGGGGACTGAGCAGGGTAGGACAGTGCACTGTGGGGAAGTGTTTGAACAAGCCTTGTGTAAGTGTGAAGAGCACTTCTACTCTCTTTATGCTCCTGCTCTAGAGAAACTGTTCTCTTTTGTGTGAACTCTGACCGTTTGCTCTTGTTACTAAAGCAGTTTCATAATATCAATAAAGATTTGATAGGTATTTTAGAGGATTTTTTAAAGGAAGCCTTGATGATTACTGCTGTTGGCATGTTGCTTCCTGTGTTCTCCAAATGAACAGTGCAAATGTTTGTTTACCGCTCTCAAATTCAGAGCACATTTATTGCCACAGTAACAGTGCAGCTTTTGAATGCATCATCTCTCCTGGTAGAGATGAGAACATCTTGTAGAGACAAAAACACTGAGCCAAAGAGATACAGTCTCAAAGACTTGTGTCAGAGGCGGAGTGGGACCCATGATCTTCTTGATTTTGAATTCTCTGTGCAATGCTGATGTGCCTCTTTTCACATGTGTCCATCGTTTTACCATGCTTTGCAGGCAGGTCCAGGAAGGTGACAGTGAAATGAAAAGGGTTTCATGAGAAATCACTCCTCTTAAACAGTAACATGTTCCCTGCAGAAAATGGCTAGAGATTCCTCCAGAAAAGAGGAATGCATCCCTTGGCTTAAGCTGAAAAGCTTCTGAGGAACCTACTTTATGGTAAAAATACCTGTTGTAAAAGTCAAGTGGTTGGAAGATTTGTATTTTGCTGCATTGTTTGTAGCATAGACTACAACTATCTTTTGTTCAAGTAATTAATCTTGGCTGAGAAGCTAATAAGGAGACTCTGAGACTTTTTTTTTTTTCCTGCCTTGCAGACTCTTTCTGTATGACTGAATCCTTTCCAGTCCCAAAGAAAAGCTTTAATTGTCTCATATTCTCATGAGCTGCATAATCTAAAATTTTTGGTGTTGTGACATTCTTTGTTGGTCCTCTGGGACAGGTTCAGAATTCTGACAGTGGATGGCTGTACTTGTTTGCTCTAATCAACCTGTTTGCTTCCATTGACTGTTGGAAGTCTCCTTCCACTCGGTGTCCCCTAGACTGCCCTCTGATCATCAGTATGGCTTATTTTTACAGAGTACTCAGTCCTTTTGTAGGTGCTGTTACAGCACTGCAACCAAGTAACCTTCTTTCCTTTTGCAGGCTGAATCCAGTATTGAGTTGTTAACAGACTGAAGATACTGTTCTGCTTTGTATGTTGGGGAAGTATCATTTTGGTGAGGTCGTGTAGTGAACAGGAATATTCATTAAACAAAATTCGAGTTGAATTACCCAAAGCAGCCTGAAATATACTGATGTGGGTTATGGAAATTTAAGCAGGGATTTTTAAGGTTTCCTCACAGTACTAAAACAGTAGGGGCCATTTGAGATCTTTCCAGGAAGAGATCGAAGCCTCTGGCTTTTCACATGGTTATTTCTTATAAACTGAAATTCATACAAAAAAACTTTCAGTGAAAAAAGGATAAAAAGGTGCAGTGATGGACAGGATGATTACACTATACTGGAAGACCTATTAATTGGGCAATGCATCCTGTTCAGGGTGTCCAAACTCTTTTTTCACTTTGCAAGCTGCTTTACAGTCCTGAGTTGGCACAGTTCTTACCTGCACATGTGGGTAATGCAGTAAAAGCAAAGGGCTCTGGGGGATTCTTGGACTCAAAGAAACATCATGTACTACAAGTAATAATCTGTTCTGGGTGAGTGTGTATAGTTTTGTAGTGGGGCATTTTATTGTTATTTTGTATTGCAGCATCAAGTGTTTAAAAACTGTGCCTGGAACAACATCATTCATATCTCTGTTGTAAAATATGTCTGCCATCTATCTAACAGTAGCAATGACAGTGCCTTAGCAGTGCTTATAGATGTGATTGGAAAAGATACCTGTGATAAAAAAAGATGTCTGCATCAAGAGAAGCGTGGCCAGCAGGGCAAGGGAGGGGATTCTGCCACTTTGCTCTTGTCAGACCCCACCTGGAGTGCTGTGTGCAGTTCTGGAGCCCTCAGCACAGGAAGGATGTGGAAGTGTTGGAGCGGGTCCAGAGGAGGGCCACAAAGATGATCAGAGGGCTGGAGCAGCTCTGCTATGAGGACAGGCTATGAGAGTTGGGGCTCTTCAGCCTGGAGAAGAGAAGTCTTCCAGAAGACCTTAGAGTAGCCTTCCAGTATCTGAAGGGGGCCTACAGGAAGGCTGGGGAGGGACTATTTACAAGGTCTTGTAAAGACAGGACAAGGGGCAATGGGTTTAAACTGGCAGAGGGGAGATTTAGACTGGATGTCAGGAGGAAGTTCTTTCCAGTGAGGGTAGTGAGGCACTGGCACAGGTTGCCCATGGAGGTTGTGGATGCTCCCTCCCTGGAGGTGTTCAAGGCCAGGTTGGATGAGGCCTTAAGTGAGCTGTACTAGTGGGAGGTGTCCCTGCCTATGACAGGGGGTTGGAACTAGATGATCCTTGAGGTCCCTTCCAACCTTACCATTCTATGATTCTATGATACAAAGAATGCCTCTATTCGAATGCAACATTTTATGCAACTGCAGGCTATACCTCAATTAATTTTCTCCCTGTCTCTGAGATATAGCTAATCTATGTGTTTGCAGCATATGTATTACTTTCACATCTAGACATTTTCAGATTTGATGTTTAGAAGTGTTTGATGTTTATTTAACTAATTGGAGAAAATACAGACTATCCACTTTCATAAATGAAAGAGCAAAAAATTAATCAAAGAGTAACTACATTATTCTGCAATACTAGAACATCTAAGTTAAAATGGAGTCCCATGCTATGATTAATTATGCTCTGTGCTTCCTGTTGAGTAATTACGTTCAATAAAGATCATTCTATACAAGTCTGTTCAAGCTGCCATTTCAGCAAATATTTAGTGGTGTGTTAATAGGCTGAGATGCACATCCTGATGTGCTTTATATAAGAGACTTCCACAAGTCTGCTCTGTTTTAGTCTCTGAGAAAGCATTTCTGCATGTTCTTAGGAAAGGTGGGACCTGGCTTACCTGAGTCTTTGGGAACAGTGATATAGCTGATGTGTTCCACAACAGTGCTTTTTGTGCAACCGGAAAAGCACCTTGCCCCTGGGCAGCAGCTCTCAGATGGAAGATGTTTTACCTCTTCAATGTGAGTGCATCTGGAGGAAGTGTGTTTAGGGGCTGAGAAGCATGCTGTGGATGAACTGGGAGAAATATTGGTGTCAGTGATGGAATAAGAATGCTTTTATGAGGCACTGTGAGGAGCAGGAGCAAGGCAAAGGTTTGACTTTCAGAAACTTCTTGGACATTTACTATTTTGACCATTTCTCACCCTTGGTAGAGGGACAGAGAGTAAGATGCTCTCCAAACTCTGGCTGGATCAACTCCAAGTTTGTTCCTGTCATCAGTTCTCTACCCTGTTTTTTGCTATTTTTTTCTAAAGCCTCTCAGATCTAGTTCCCAAAATAGAAAGCATCCCTCAGGGTGGGTCAGATAATATATGCCATTATCTTGGACAAATGCTGACCCTCATATCACATACAGTTATCTTAAGTCTCTTCTTTTCCACAACTGTAGTTGTAACACTGATCTCTTGACATTTTTCTTTGACAAATAAGCATTATCAAGAAAAGAGTCATAAAGATATTTTTTTTTTTTCTAAATATATTATCCTTCAATCAGCATGAGATGGACCAAAGGGTTATCAAGCGCTGGAACAAACTACCTAGGAAAGTGGTTGTTACCATACCTAGAGGTATTTGAAAGATATGTAGATCTGACATTTAGGGACATGTTTCAATGGTGGACTAGGCACTGCTGTGTTTACGGCTGGGATTAATCTTAAGGGTTTTTTCCAACCTAAGTGATTCTATAAGAATAATATGTGCATGTTTCCTTCTCCCTCACTTTGATTTCCTACAATCTAAGAAAAGTTTTTTTCTGAGCTGTATGTGGCTGTTCCTTTCCTTCACCCCAGTTACAAAAACTGTCTTGGAGCCAGACAAGTTCTTTCTTTGCTGAGACCTCCTGCTGTGAGATGGTGTTGCCTCGAGTATTCAACTGACCTTCCCACTGCTTTTTGCTTTGACTTTACTCTGAACAACAATCAGACTGTGGCTTTGGCCAGTGGTTTTGCTCAGTAAGCAGTGCAATGGAAGTGTTAGGAGCCCTGCCAGAATACATCCAAACAGATTGCTTTTGTAATTGCTTTTGTAAAGCAACCCATATGAGTGTTTTGGTATTTACATCAGATTCGTGCTCTGGCTCTCAGCTATATTCTTACATTGCCTCAGCTTCAATAGGGCTCTAGTTACACTGCCAGTGTTAAGAGTTTTGGCTTTTAATCTTTACAATGGTGATGAGGAACTTCATTGATATAACAGCACACCATATTTCTTTCATGCCCATAAGGATACACTGAATTCTAACACTAGTAGGTGCAGACATGGAATCTTTCACTTAACTGACCATGGCTGCAAGTGGTCAGTTAAGTGAGTGTGCTTGTTGACACATGAGACATTAGTATGTGTGCCCATGTCTGCCTACCTCTGCCCACAACTTAAAATTTCTAAAGGTAAATAGGGAACTTGCCAGAGTTTCTGGGTAGAAATACATTGTCTCTTTTTTTTGGTAAATATTTTTCTTTAAATGGACTTGCAAAATCATATAATTATTATTTATATAGTGTATATATATATATATATATATATATATATATATATATATGCAATGTATCAACATATTGAGCTTGATGCTTATCAGAAATTGCTGGGTGATCTCTTTCTCAGTGGGGGGAATTAAATATTTATATTTTCAAATAGGGCCATGTAAAACAAAAACAACTCAAGTAAAACACATCAGTGGTTGCTACAGAATGTTGCCATTCAAACTATAATTCTCTTCAATGGGAATTCCAATGTGTAAAGGACCTGGACTGGAGGTATGTAGAATAAATCAGTCTTGAAGTTGTTTCCAGAGGTCATGTGGTCCAATCTCTTGTTCAAAGAAGATTGCTTAGGGCATTGTCCAGCCACATTTTTCGTGTTTTCAGTGTTGGAGATTTCAAAACCTATGTGTCTACAGCATCTTTCCTCTATTGTCTAGGTTCAGGCTCTTGCCAAAAGCAGAATGAACTCTAAGGGAAATATACACCAAGAAAATATATTCTATTTAAAGAAAAAAATATATCAAACCAAAAACAGTGGTCCCACAGCATTTTCCAGCAACTTTAAGACACATCCTTTGTGAAAATTCGTAAAGAAAGGAGAGGATTTGATATAAAAGCCCTGAATGTGTTAGAGAATTTTCTACTTTCAGGACTACCTTGCAATTTCTAGTGGAAAGTTTTGGTGGACTGATTCTTGCTTATCCTTGGGTGTAGGCACAGATTCATAGGATAGTTTGGGTTGCAAGGGATCTTTAAGAGTTATCTATTCCAACCCACTCTTTAATAAGCAGGAGCATCTTCGACTACATGAGGATATGTGGAGCCCCATCTAACCTGACCTTGGCTGTTTTCAGGGATGGAGCTTCTACCACCTCTCTGGACAATCTGGTCCAGTGTTTCACCACCCTCATTGTAAAAAATGTCTTCCTTATATAAGTCTAAATCTAGCCTCTTTTATTTTAAAACCTTTACCCCTTATTCTTTCACATCATACTCTGTTAAAATGTTTGTCCCCGTCTCTTACAAGACCCCTTTAGATATTGAATGGCTACAGTAAGGTCTCCCTGGATCCTTCTTTTCTGCAGGCTGAATGACTCAACTCTCTCAACTTTTATTCATAGGAGAGGTGTTCCATCCCTCCAAACATTTTTGTAGCCTCTTGTGGACACCTTACAACAGAATATACAAGACTATAACTGATGAAGTAAACTCAGCCTTTCAGAACAATTTATCAGGTCTTTAGGTTGCTTCTTGCTTTCTCCCCTGACAGTCTGCATGGTTTCTGCAAGGCTTACAGTTCTTTTTCTCTGTTGAGGGGAGATGGCATCTTTCCTGTCACAGAACCCTGTTACAGGTGGTCCTCCCATTGTGTGGGACAGATAGTTGCTGAGATCCAGCTATGCAGGTATTGAATGGAGTACTACTAGAATGGGAATCAGAAGAAAATTCCAGTACACTTGTCTTTTCAGTGCCTTAAAAAAACTACTGTGTAGTCAAAGGCTGGGCACCCTTACCTTTTCACTCTGTAAAATTTCTTTACTGAGCTCAAAGTAGATATACTAGGTTAAGGAGGAGGCCTGCCTGTAGCGTGCAGTAGATAATCCAGTTTTGTTCTTGTGCTTTAGTATCAACACTGGTGTGGCTGCAGGAATGGTCAAGAAGATGGCATTTCTCCCTGTTGTGTTCTTTTTAGCCAGCTCTTCCCAGTGCAGCTGCAATGTTTACTCATTCTTATTCCAGTCCTGTCTCCTCCAATATCTTTTTAATTGGATGCATGACACCTTCTCTGCTAGAGCAAAATGCCACAAGCAGACAAGGTGCTCACTTGTGAGGAAAAGCAGCCTGATCTGCAAATTACTTTTTTCAACCCCACATAGATTTTTCTTTTTAAAAAAAATTTTCTTTATTCATTCACTCTGTTGGAAAGATAAAGTCTACTGTGAGCACTGCAGAGAGCAAGAAACTCTGGCTTAACATTATTTTTAGGAATAACTTTTTAAAGTGTGGTTTTGCAAGATTGCACTGGCAGTTAGAAATGGATGCATATGTAAGCACATGTGCATATTTACTATGTACCCAAGCCTGATGCCTGAATAGATGCAAAGCTGGCACGGTTTCCTTCTTGGACACCACAAGAAACTAGAGACGTCTGCCTGGGAGCTGCAGATGAGGAAGGAGTGTGAGTGCTTTAGAAAGCAGAGCTGGGAGCTGAAACTACAGAAAGGGGGCTTGGAATACAAGGTTCTCATTGCTGAACCCCAGGACCAGGCACTTTCATGGGCTACCCAATGGCTAAGAGCTTGGAACTGTCACCCATAGGCTCTTAGCTGCTGGGCTAGGGGAGCTGCAGTTGCAGAGTTTATTCCTGTAAGTGCTGAATGTTTTGTTTTAAATTACATGCTTAAAATGTCCATTTGTTCCCATTTGAATATACTCCATTCAAACTTGCCAAGATTTATGTTCTAAAATGGGAACTGATGTCCCATTCTTTACAATCACTGTATTAGTACTCAAATAGTCTTGCTACCCAGCTGGAGAGTTCTTTGAACAATCGGAGCACCTAAATATGGGAGATTCATATCAAGAATGCAGTTTATAACTCAGAACTTGAAAGTCCAAACAGTGCTTCTGAGAATGGGAGCAAAAGACACGAAGATCAAAAAAAGTAAAATGCACCATTTCTTTCCTGTTCAAAGCAAGGGTAGAAATTCAGATGTGAAGAACTGCACAGAAAGTACTGCAATAATATACTTATCTAATGAAGACTGAAGTAACTTGTGAGCTCTTGCAGTAATGTGGCATCAAATAGCAAATATGAAGTCATTATGCAATAATTCTTCTGCAGGTCTGAATCTTCCTCTGTTTTAACACTAATCGGTAAAGTTCCACACCCTGCCTGCATCTGCACCTTTATGGAGGTGCCTCTCAGTTTTCTGTATTCTTAATTCATTTTGTCATTTTAGGCTGGGAAAGATCTCTCCATTACATTTACAGATGAAAACCGAGGCCCGAAAATGTTAAAGGTCAGGTGCATATAGTCATTTGACTTTTGAAGCCATTCTGAGATGGTTTTGTTATCTGTTTGAGGTTTGGTTGGTTTTGAGAGATAGACTTAAACTTTTCTGTTTCAAGAATTTCCTGTGAAGACACTCCCTGCTTGAGTAGAAGCTCCCTCTTAGGAAACAGCCATCTCAACTTCTTTAACCTTTGCCTGCCAGACTGTGGTGGGTTTACACCACTCAGAGTTTGGGATTTACCACCCAAAGGCAAATTACTACACTACTCAGAATTTTTGAAGGAAAACGAAATGAATACTTACAAAGTTGGATAAATATGAAAGGTAATAAACATATACAAATACATATATATAGCTAGACAAAAATCCACCTAACTCCCCAAGCAAAGGCGAGGGACTCCCCCGTACAAAGCTAGAACCCTCTGGACAAAAGTTCAGAGGGCTGTCACCAGCCAAGGCAATATTGTCTCTTTCCCCACTCCCAGTCTTACCAACAGTCTAAACAAATGGTTGGTGCAGAGCAGGCAAGGCCAGAAGGGAGAGAGAAACAGTGGGAAAAGCAAGCAAGAAGAGCAAGCAAGAGAGCACTAGAACACTCTAAACATCAGATTATATGGAAAACAACAACCCAAGGAAATGAGATAAATTTCTCTCTCATGTTCTGTTCAATCCCCTTTTGGGATATACTTTTAAATCATCTCCAAAATGTTATTTATGATGTAAAATTAAAACACTAGCCTTTAAAACTGTAACACAGACCTGTTATGGTCTGTGTGGAGGAGTAGGAGGAGGAGTCTGTGTGGTGCGCCCCACGATATCAGCAGCCTTCCGCCAACGAGTGCTGTTGCACTCTTGCTGCTTCTGCCTCGTACAGCTCTGTGTTACCACTAGTGACTGGGCAGCAAAACTGCCTTCAGTTTCCCACCTGTCAAAAGACTCTTTGCTTTTGTTACAGCTCTCTAAATTACTCCACTTGTGGTCCATGCAAGAAGAAAAGTATCTGAAAGTCTTTTTGATTGATATCTCAATCTGTTCTTTTATTTCTCCTACTGCCTGCTTCACCTAGTTTCTGTCACTGATAATTTGCTTTTAAATGCAATGGATAAGCTTCCAAATTGTCCATCTCCTCCTTTAACCACGTTTTTTTTCCAGTGCATTAATGACTGAAAAGTTATGTTTTCATTTAATGTGAATTTGCAAAGAAAGCTATAGATAAGAGGCAGTTATAACATTCCGACATCGCTGAGGCTATTAGAAGAATAAATCAAAAGAAAATTCTCCTTCTGCTGTCTGCACAAAATGGGGGAAAGGATAGGGCAGAGGCCCTAGTACTGTGATGCTACACAACAGCAATTATAAGCTGCAAAGGACATAGAAATGGTACTTAGACTTGGGCTTCTCTCTCTGACAATGACAGACTCGCAAGAGGGAGAAAAAGCCCACTATTAATACTGAAGTCATGTTAATTGCCTTCATCTCACCCTATGTATTTTATTCCTTATTTGCTACCTTTTTTTTTTTTTTTTTTTTTTTTTTTTAATGCACAGGAAAATACCAGAATAAAGCAAGGACATTACCTGTAGAAACTGCAGGAACTATTTTTTTGTTTGAATGCTGAAGAGTCTGCTCACACTGATGATACATATACCTCTTAAAGCTACTGCTAATAGTACTTTGCTTGCCAGACTATTTGTATCTGGATCCTTCCTCATGAGAGGCCTATGCTGCTATGGAGAGAAAATAAAATTGGAAAGTAAAGCAGTCACAAATGAATTTTGAAGTAATTTATGAAATAGGGAAGAAGCAAGCTGAAACACTAGCATTTTGATTTGGCTGAGGTATGTTCTGCTTTGGAACCTGTCCCTGCTTCTTGGCTAAGTGAAACTATTCATTTCAGAAATGGTTATTCTGCTCCCAGAGCAAAACTCTTGTGCTACGTTCTCTGCCCTCTTTGTCTTAAAGCAAATAATTTGTGTGTACTCTCTTGGCTTTGACAGAAGCCCCTCAAAGAACTTGAAGTCACTTAACTGTTCTTGGTTTTACCTTTTAAGAAGGCAATAACGCTTGCAGAAGCCACAGAGGGTTTCTGAGACATAGTTGACATCTAGAAGTGCAAATGTTCTGTTGTTGGCCAAACAAACCTACACAGTACAGGGGCAGAAAGTGATGATTTCTAATCTCTCTCTGCTGTGTGTCTGCTCTTTGTTCAAGGAAGGCTAGGCAAAAAAGGGCACTTTTACATTACAACTCAAACACAGCATTTACAATTTTAATGCTTCTCGTGCTGATCTAGTGTGTTTTTTTAATGTGATTTATATTTGGCTAGTTTAATGATTACTTGACTTGCTCTTATTATGCAGGTAAAAAACGTATTTACCTTTACAGTGCAGATCATACTGTACAGCTGACAAAGCTCCAGAATCATTAGTAGCTTGACCTTCCTGTTCTTAATTGTGAATCTAATAATAAATAATCACATGTCAATAGAGTCAATAGAGAAATAATGTTACACACTCCTTTTAGTACCCTAATTCAGCAGAATAAACCATGAGATGCATTTCAGTAATTTACTATAGTAAGTGCTCTCAGCAGCTTCTGTCTTTCAGCTGTTTGGTGCTCCAGCATGAAGATAATTATCTTGGTAATTAGTTATATTGTTATTTATTAGTCTCCAGAATTTTTTTTTTTTGTTTTAAAGGAATAGGCCTTTCTGTCTATATCTTCTTCCTCCATTAAAAAAAAAACAAAACAACAAAAAAACCCAGTTTCTCTATAAATCTTCCTTTTGTCATCTTTTTTTCCCCTGCTTACTACTTTCTCCAAAAAGATCCCGATTATTGAAAGACAGCTTCATCGTTGATGGAACTGAATGAGACTCTCTCTTCTTCCATCTCTCTGTGAAGGCTACAGCAGCCACTCCTGAACAAGTGGGGCTCAAAAGGGAATGCAGATGAGGGAGGAGCAGCAGTTAGCAGTGTTGCAGATTAAGACTGCAGAACTGTCCTCCTCACCTGGACTTATAGGAAAATAGATAAAGTGCAAAGTTTGATGAAATAAACTCTGAGGAGGATAGTAAATCTCAGTCTCTAAAGTTTGTAATGAAAGTTAATCTCTGTTACAGTTGCATGACCTTAGGTGGTGTTTTCCACTTGGAATAACAGTGGTGGAATACGTCAGTCCACGTGCAGGGACCAGAATGAAAAAAGAATAAACCACTTCCAGGAGGACTAGAGCTTTGATAGCTTAAATCAGTGATTAGTATCCCAAAAGCTGTTAGGGTAGGAAAAGTCTGGAGCTGGTATCCTGCAGAATTAAGTCACTATTTGGGGAGGAGAATGGGAGAAGTTGCTAATGGACCAGCAGGAGAATCCCTCCAGAAGCTGATGGGGCGGCAAACACCTGAGAAGGCTAGGGACAGATGGAGAAGAAAGCTGAGGACTCTTGCATTTGAGTGTAGGTGGTTGTGACCTCAATAAAGAGACACTTCCTCCAGTGTCACCCTTGCTCTCAAAGTGATTTTTATTCCTCCTCTTTAAGAAGAACAGACTGTTATCCTTCTTGTTGTCTGTCTCGCATCACTCCCTCTGTGGTACTATTTCTTACAGCCTTAGCAGGAAACAGCTTGTTTGCATATATCTCTTATAATAAACAACACAGCTTCTAGTTTATTTAATGTCTCCAGATTTTGTGCTTTCTGTGCATTGGCCTTGTTGCAGTTGTCCTTTCAAACAACTCAACTTCAGTTCTATGAAGCCAAGTTTTTCTCTCTAACTTTTTGTTAGAAGAGGGTCTGTTTTTTCAGTGTTTTTCTTCTTCTTCTTTTTTTTTTTTTTTTTTTTTTTTTTTTTTTTTTTTTTTTTTTTTAATTCACTTAATGACTCAAACTCCACAAAGTACCATTCCTACTTCTCACCAGCTGGTGGTCCATATGCCACTGAATCTCTACTCTTGTAAACACAAATTTGAAGTCATGCTCACAGATCGGAGTTTTGGTGGTTAATATGGGAATATGCTAAAATGTCAAATGATGCAGAATGAGTTGGGGGGTGGAGAGGAGAGGCAGTATTCTGCACATTTATAAAACTTTAAGGGGCTCCCAGAGGTTTGCAGTCATCAGAAGATTTCTGCAAGTCTGACAGGGTCGGCACAGGGCTTGAATTTGAGACCCACAACGTCTTGATAGAAGCATCTGTGAGGCAGTGGCCTCACTGCTGTGTACCAACTTGTTTAAGCTCTAAATTAGGACAAAAAATAGTCTGGCGCATTGCCCATGAAGGAGTGCCAGCTTCTAGCCGAAACTCTTCATTACTCTGGAAAGGGTGGTACGTGTTCCCCTGAGGAGATGGAAGTTTGTGACTTACATAGTGTTCTCAAAAGAAAAAAAAAGAAAATCTTTTGAACTTTGACAGTGCTTCAGAGAGAATCCTAATGGCTGTGGCTGTAACCTATGTCTGTAGAGCAAGACTGTCAGATGCTTCAAAGCTTTAGACCTTAGTTCATGTTTTCAACTCAGTAATGTCAGCACCTTCACCACCTGCATTTCAAGCAGATGTAGAATCTCTGACCTGTTATGCTTCCTCTTTCTATTGCATAATTGCCCTTAATTTTGGCAATCAGGGCATGACTCTGCAAGCCAATGCCCTAATTTCTAGTGCTGAAGAAAATAGTCATGGTAATAATAGAAAATGCAACTAATAGATTTCTGCAAAAAACCCAGCAGTAGTAAAGGGATAACAGTTTTTTGTTGATATTACTGATTCTGTTGCTAACAGGAAGGCCTTTGTGGAAGTTGTAGTTAACTAGTTTTCAGTGGCTCATAGCAAAGGTATAGGAAGTTCTCTGTGGATTTTGAAAACCTTAGATTTGTAGTTTTGCGCCACGAATCTGTGCTGCAGGTTCGTGCCATCTATGGTTCCAGTTCATGCAGACTTGTAGCAGGCAACAGTAAACATGAGTGAGATGATTCACGCGAGTACTTTGCTCTTTATGTGAATATATAACAGTACAAGTAAGATTGACTTTTAGATAAAAGAATATGTTCCTTTCTTGAGACTTTTAAGAATTCCAGTAATCCTTCTGCAAAATTGTAGTTACCTGTTTTCAGCTTTTGTGTGGTCCGTACAACCCCAAATGTAATGTAACTAATGCATGCAAAATGAGGTAGATAACACTCCAAAGGAGCTGTATTTCTGGGGAAGATTGGAGTCCTTCAAGGATGCAGTAATGGATTCATTCAGTTACTTGAAATTCAGCATACAACTATATCTATGCCTATTTATATCTGAAGACGCTTTCCCAAAGTTGTGTATATATAGAGATGATGAATAAGGAGATGGGACAGTCTACAAATCCAGGCTGGCAATTTAATCAGAACTGTCTGCGCTGTATGCCATGATAATCAGCAGTTCTGTGCTATAGGAAGCTTAAGATTAAAATTGTGGTAAACTTTAACTGTACAATAGCATTCGAAGAGCTCTTCTGAGGATGGGAATGAGAATGTAAAACAACTGCAAAGCCACACCAGAGAAGCCCAGTCCATGTTGTGTTACCAGCAAAACATTCATTAGAATTTTACTGCCAAAATTGTAACAGAAACCTTCTGCATGCCTGAAGGTGTTCAAGGCTAGGTTGGATGAGGCCTTGAGCGACCTGTCCTAGTGGGAGGTGTCCCTGCCTATGGTGGGGAATTAGAACTAGATGATCTTTGAGGTCCCTTCCAACCTGAACCATTCTATGATTCCATACGTTCCTGTGCTGGTTTGAGGCTAATTGGAATAATTTAATAGAGAAAATTATATTATAGGCTGTAAAAAGGAAAACATGGTGATGTCTGCTTCACTCATAGGCTTGCTGAGATGTTTAGGAAAAGAACTCAAAACATAGATAACAGTCAGTCTCTGGGGCACAGTGTTTCAGGCAGTCTAGCTTCTGGTTTCTCTCTGCTGATTAATCTTCACTAACCACTTTCCTTCTAACCCCCCTGGCCAATCCTCCAAGCTCACCTTGCGTGTAAGGCAAACCTTGGGGTAAGGAATAGGGGTGGGGAGAAGGTGGAAGGGTGGTTGGGAGCCCCTCCTGGGGTCTCTGATTTCTGGAAGGGGAGTTGTGTTGCTGTATTCCCTNGATTTCTGGGAGGGGAGTTGTGTTGCTGTATTCCCTTTAACTTGTATATTTCTTTAACTATTCCTGTCTATAGTGTATATATCTGCTTGTATATTGTGCTGAGCTGTAAATAGAGCTTCCGTCCTTAACTTCCAGCTGGCTGAGTTCTAGTCTGGGTCATTTTACAAAGTGTGGGGGGCAGGTAATTCCCAAACCATCACAGTTCCTTGAATCCATGTAACATAGCTATTGTTGCCTGCTTGCTGCACATTTCTATGTTATAATCAAAAATGTTTTCCACAGTGGACCATGGGAGGGTTATCACTGCATTAAAAAAAAAAAAAAAGCTTTTAGAAAAGAAAAGTTGTTCTTTAAAGCAAAGTATATTAAGCAAAACTGGCTAGACCAGCATTGTTTTTTCTCAAATGACTCCATGTACACTGTGCTGGGATCTCTCTCGGAGGATTTTTCTTTTACATTTCGATGATATTCAGTCCTGCTTTGTAAAGAAAACTCTCCAGAAGCTCACAGCATGTGAAACCCATCAGTTCTAGTAACTGAATCTGCTGAGGCTTTGTCAAATTAGGAAGCATAACACTGTTAAAGGAAAGCAAGTTGAAGTCTACAGTAACTGCAAAAATCTGCATCAGCAGCTTTCTCAAAGTGGAGGCAAAAAAAATGTTCTTGTCAGAAGTTACCTGTTATCTGTAACATTTTGCATCATATGCAGTAGACATGACAGCTTTAGTCCTCTAAACTGGCATTTGTTAGCCTACTACCTGTTTAGTGCTATAATTTCATGCACTTTTAACTTCTCAGAGAAAAAAATTGCATTATTTTTAGGTTATGATTTCTCTTGTAGATTGAGGAGGAGGGCAGGAAAGGAGAAGGGGGAAGTCGCTTTGTTACCAAACTGTATAGGTCAGCTAAATTTGGCCCAGAGAAGCTCATGTCACTCTATCTATGACTCATTTCTTCCCTCTCCTGCCCATATGCTCTGTTGCCAGAGCTACCTCTTGAGTTATACGGAGGGCTAATTAACCTTCCTTGTGGAAAAGTCAAGACTCCTGAATTTAGTCCTTTCTTCAAATGGGACTTAGGAGGACTGTGTATCTCCTAGAGCCTTCCTAATCTTTATTCCTCCAACAGAGAAGGAGTTTAATAAAGAATATTTGGTATAAAGACACAACATAAACTGGTGGCATCTTGCAAAGAAATATAACAGGACCAAATAAACATGAAAATGTGCCTCAGGAGAATCCACAACTGGTAATGCCATTTTAGCAAAGGATCTTTGGCACACACCAGAGCAGTTCCAGCTGAAGGGAAAGAGTGCTTTGTCCTCCACAACTTGGAAAGTGGAAGGGAAGTGAATGATGGGACTTTCTATCAGCCCCCTCTTCTGTCTTTGTCCTCCCTTCATCATTTGTTTCAGGAAGCTTACCAGATATCTCTGGGATCCAAAGCAAAGACTGACATTAACTGGGCTATCCTATTCTACTTTTCAAACCATATACTGAAAATCTATTCAGAAACCTACTTCTCATGCCTATTGCCCTTGGTTGCATTGGTACAGCAAAGACAGGGTAAACCAGGAAATTCTTGCTCTTCCTGAAGTTTTGGGAGAGCTCAGAAACTAAATGAAACTGAACTCTTGAGGGTCAGCTTTGGCAGGGTCATGCTGATAATGTGGATTGAGAAACTGGGCACTTCCTTATATAACTCTGCCTGGTACTCTGCAAGGCTGCAGGAACATGGCAGAGTAGGGTTACTAAGGCCAGCTGCTGGTGCAGATTTGGACAAAAATAAGCCAGACTCCTTCAGTAAGAGCCTGTTCATGAATTCAGCACTTGGAAGACGCAAGACTGAAGGCCTATCTGGATTTGTGTAAAAACTTATTGCTCTGCTTGTTTTGACTAGGACAATCAAATTTCCTGTGTGTTGAGCTACACTACTCCTTTCCAAGTGATTTACTTAAATGTCATCAATACTTTGTCTTTCACCACTCTACTTACATTGCTTTAGGCTAATTTGTTGAGTTTCTCATTTTTATCTAGCCTTCAGAGTGTTTGTCTCACTTGATCTTTCACTTTTTAATTGTCTCTCATCAATCTAAATCAGAATACAAATACAAGCATAATTTCTATTCACAAACTGGGAGTCAAAGCTAAGCATACAATTTATTTTTAATTCAAATAGAACTATTTAAGTGCTATAGATTATTCATATGCAGTCTAACAATCTTTTCCTATAGAAAGTAACACTTTCCTCATTACGAAGGATGTGCCTCTGTCCATTAATGTATTTTGTTACTAATTCCCCAATGAGTTGTTAAGAATGTTAAGTAGAACTTCAAAACATATTTTCAGTCACCCATGGATCTACATTAAAATTGGAATATGTTTGGTAAATGTCAGTCTAGACTCCTTAAAAATACTGCTTCCATGTTATGGGACAGAGAGAGAATATAATACCCCAAAATGACCCAGAGTTACAGACTTAGTTAAATATTTGTGTGCAAAGTCATTTGTCTTACATTTAGTACTATGTAAATGTCATTTCAAGCACCTACATCTGTAGGACATCTTGGCAGAAAGACCAATTATACAGATATACAGACAATTTCTTTTTCTAGCTGTAGGCTACTCTGTACAGGTGAGGCATTGGAAAAATCTTAATTTGTGCAGTAGCTTGGTTAATTCAGCAGCCCTGAGTTAAATGGCAGCAAGTAGATTTAAGACTCTTTAACAGAAATGTGCAGAAAAGGAGAGTGTTGATGACTTATGTCCTCAAAATGCCTACTGCAAGAAGGAGCTCTTGAGAGACGGTGTGGGAAATGACGAAGTTGCCAAGTGTTGCTGGGAATTCCACTATACCTGTTGGTATATGCCTTAACAAAAGAGCATCTCCTTAAACTGACCCTCTTGTCTAAACGACAGTTACAGCTAACAGAAACCTAAAATGAGCTCATTTGTTTGATCTGGTTTGTATGAAAATTTCAAAACTAAGGTCTTTTGCTCCAGCATGAATATGGAACTTAGTCTTGTTGAGGGCAGCATTTTGGAGTTATTGAGTCATGAGAGTTTCTTGTGAACATGAGGGTCTTTGTGGCACAGCAGGAACTCCATGAAGAGCTCTGTGGCTTCAAACCACTGCCTTTTTTNTTTTTTTTTTTTTTTTTTTTTTTTTTAATCTAGGACACCCTCCTCCTCTTTTTCCTCTTTATTTCAAAGATGGGCAAAATCAAGGTGAGATGGTAAATATTTTCATTCTGCTCTGAGTAGCTGAAATGGCATTTGTGTAGCCACAACGTCCCAGTATGCCACATTAAGTCAGTCAACTATGACTCTGCAACGATATTCCTCTCAAATATCATTTGCCTTTCTAGGTGCAAGTCAGCAGTATGGTACCTGTATATGTTCTGTCACACACAACTTCTCATCTGGCGTTTCGCTCACACAGTAACAGCTGGGCAGGTTCAGGATGTAAGCTAGATTTCCCAGTTCTTTGCAAATCAATATATGAAGAAAATAATGCTTTAAGAGGCAATATAAATGCATGTGACATTTGTAACCCAGTATAAACATCACTACAAGTGAAGCAATGAGCAATGACTGTGTGCAATGTTCGATGACGTGGATCTTTTTACTCCTGGTAGAATTGAATAGCAAGACTTGTGAAGTTCACATAAACAGGAGGCTGGTCACACACATAAGAGAAATCCAGCAAGGCGCTACAGGCACTTAGAATCATCTTACCCTGCTTGAGGATTCTGTAAATTATACATCTCTCATAGTCATGAATTCAAAAAAGCATGATTATAGCTCTCTATCTACTGCCTATTTTGCAGCACATTGTACTTTAAGCTAAGCTGGCTCTAGGTTATCACTAAAACATTAAGACAATTCAGCCCCTTCGTTTTATTCTTTTTTGTTTTTTTAATGTGAAAAGTTTAATAGATTTGATATATTTCAGATGCTTTTGATTTTTAAAGAGCATTGACTGAAACATGGTGGTGCAGAGTTTTACTTGAATGCATTCTAAAGTCACTTGTGTGTAAATCAAGAATTGATTGCTAAATTAAATTGCCTAAGCTATGCCAGCAGCGGCAGAGCTGGCAATTGCAAAAGCCTGTAATAAAGTGTGGCAGACAAGTTATCTTGTTCCTTTCATCAGTCTGTGCACTCTACCAGCAGCAAGCATTCAAATTGTACTTCATTTCACCACAGAGCAAACTCAAGTGTGGTTCACAAACTATACTGCCCTTGAACTATCTGGAGTCTGTAGCTTGGAACCTGTTATACTCCTGGGCTTATAAAATTGTTTTGTTATTGCTGTAGCCAGGGCCACCGTTTGCTATGTAACCCACTGCTTTCACTATTCAGTACATATTCCCCCCCGATAGCTTTGCTCAGAGTATCTAGATAACTGAAGCCTAGTCATTACTAGCAATAAGGGAATGCAGAGAGCACCTGATTTGCCAGCCTTTGAGTGTTGTCACTATCAATGACCATTGTGTTTTGAGGTAGGGCAAGGCAATCCAACAACAGATAAAGAAACTGCTCTGGAAGCTCTGCTCCCTATGCTACAAAGTTTTGAACTAACCACAAATACTATTTAAAAAAAAATAACTTTTTTATTCCTTAGCAGCTTATATGTTATTGCTTAGTGATGCGCTTTGGTTTACAAGAAAGAGGTAGACAGAGCATTATTTGTAAGCTTGGTAATACCTAGGTCCAGCCTCTTCTCCATGACTCACTGCAGCTCTCAGGTGATGGCATGGCTCATCTCCTCCTGGCTATTTACTTGGTCTCCTCAGATATTTGCTCAGCTCCCACCTGCCTCTGCTGGCCCCTTCACACAGCTATGCTTTGCTTCATTCAATTTGAATCTGTTTTGCTCTCTCTTCCTGTTCTGTTTCTTGTTTACTCTACTCAATATTTATAGAATCATAGAATGGTTTAGGTTGGAAGGCACCTCAAAGATCATCTAGTTCCAGCTCCCCACCATAGGCAGGGACACTTCCCACTAGAACAGGTTGCTCAAGGCCTCATCCAAACTAGCCTTGAACACCTCCAAGGACAGAGCATCCACAGCCTCCTCGGGCAACCTGTTCCAGTGTTTCACCACCCTCACTGTAAAGAATTCTTCCTAATATCTAGTTTAAATCTCCCCTCTTCCAGTTAAGATGTTATAACGCAACAGGTGACTGAATAGGATTCTTTCCATTGCAACAGTCTTTCAGATCACTCTTCAGAGTACAGTGCTGTAGGACAACATAAGAGTAACCCTCCTGCCTCAGCTGTAGTGCTGATTAGAAAGACTACCACAGGTGACAGTAGTAGTGGAAACAATATGTGCGGGACTTCAGTATGAGCTACATAAGTATAATGTGCCCCTGACGACAGTAATGCATTTCTTATAGGTAGTGGTGTAGGTACATCAGGATGGTTCTGCACTGAAACTGATCTCAGTTCCAGACTGTGAACGTGTCCATGTGTGTCCATTGCTGCCTTTGTTATGCTTGACAACCACCAAACTTAAATCTCAGTGTAGTCTCAAGAGAGGAGAGAAATGTGTGGTTTAGCTGTGCTGCGGTCACACCTTGGATGGCAGCATGAACAAATCAGGTGTGCTGAAAACAGTACTGCAAGGCTGCTACTGCTGCTGGGATTTCCTGGGACACAAAATCATCTTGCGAAGTAGAGAAAAATGAAAAATTCTTTTCATTATCCTTTCCCCCCTCCCTCTTATAAAATGGACCAACATTTGCCCAGCTAGATGACTTTTCTACCATGAAGTCTAATGACCCCAAACACACATTGCTTTCCTATCAGCATTTCCCTATGCCCTGTTTCTTCTGAGCTTTCCCTTTGCTATCTCTTTGCTTGTGTCCTCAGTTGAGGTTTCAAGTCCAAGCGCCAGTTAGAGCCTGCACGTAGTGCTGAGCGGATGATGGAGCTGCTGCTTGCACAACTCTGCTACTGTCCTGTGGCTGTGTAAAAGGAGTTGAATCCTGGTATATCAGCTATGGGTGTGAAGACAACACTTCAGGTAAAGTAAATCATGTTCCTTGGTTAACTTTCTAAATAAAAAGGTCCTCTCCTTATGTTCAAGTAACTATGGTAAAGTGAATGTAGATACAGGCTGAGAGAAGGAGCAAGGATAAGGTGGGGATGGCAGGAAATTGCAATGTGTTCATTAGCATATGAAAAGGGTTATATTTATATCGACTACAAGGAAGGCAGAATGATCTAGTGAGCATTTTGAAAGGTATTCACATTTTCACTAAACTGCCACTGAAACTTTCCCCTAGGACTTCAAGTGCCTCTGATACTTCTTTTGAAGAGACTGATACTCTTTCCTTACCACGGAGTAAGTCAAGCATACTTGAGAAAAGTCCAGGTCTGAAAATTTAAGAGACTTGGATCAAGGTGCTGACTTACTACTGGATGTGTGAATAAAACAAATCACTTTCATGTGTTCTGAAACAAGGACCACAATGAAATGAAGACATTACCTTACAGTTCTCTTGAGCCACAGATCACTTTTATCAGAGATCCTTGGATGATTAGTGTAGACCCACTGCTGAAGCTACCAAAATAAATTAATCTTCAGCTGGGGCATGCCATGGTTACACTGCAATCTAGAAAACAGGATCCTCTTCCTTACAGGCACTAATTACTTGAGCCTGGCAGTTAATGCTGGTGATGATGTGTCCTGTTTTATATACTTTTAGATATACAGTTCAGTCTGTTGTAGATCTCAAAAAAGTTGAAACTGTGAATATTGATTTACAGAGTTTTGAATTCTTTGAAATTTTAGCAGTGCACTTAAAAAGAAAGAAAGAAAAATCTTTTATTGAACAATCTCTGTCACCTTAACTGGCATTTTCTGTGGAGTGAGGTACTCATACATGTGAGAAACATTGCGAATCTGATCAATATTGCTACACAAAAACATCTGGAGGTATCTTTGTCAAACCTTACAACATTTTCCCTTGAAAGCTGACTGTTTTAACCTGTATTTCAAGTAGGATTAAATGGAAGTAAATAAAAAGCTACCAGGAGTTCATACAGGAGTTATGGTGGAACTGATCTTTCATTTGCACATCTAGTCATGCTATGGATTCAAGCTGACTTAAAGGAGCAATTTCCAGAGTGCTTGCAATTTTATGTGCCAGCCACCACAGGTCTGCAATGACTCCACACTTGGGAAGGATGTGTTCATCTTGAATATGTACACTAAAGATAGCAACTGCTAAGAGTCAAAATAAGAAGGTATAGGTATATTTGAAATGTATTTATTTCAAGTCATTGTTTGTAGACATGAAAAAGAACCATTAAAAAACCCAAGCACAACCAAAACTGTATTTAAAAGGTTATAATCAGAAGTAATTAATGTTTTAAGTGACTATGTAACCATACACAGACAACCTACATAAATGCAAATCCTCAAGAGGTTTGTGATTAGTAGTTAGCCTTGCTTCCAGCTTCATGTACTGGTACCTTGAGATGCTATAAACACTGTGTACTGCTAAGAATTCTTCAGCTTGAAGACTTCATTGCAGTAATTGATCCTTCTAGCTGATTCTTTTTTTCCACGAAATAGTGTTTCCAATTCTAGAGGAAGTTCTCCCTGTGCCAGACTGAATACTGAAACTTCCCACCTCTGCTTCCTACTGCTTCTTCTGCCTGTGACACTGTCATACCAAGCCCCTGCAGGGAAGAACAGGATATGACATTGCAGGTCACAGTGGCCCTATGGTCTCCAAGGAGAATATATTACTACATTGCATGAAGTAAATAGTCTTTTTCCAGCTAGACTCCATGCAGAGGAATGAAGGAATGCAACACTAAGAGATAGTTTGCTGTATTATTAATTGCTTGTGTTACTCTAGCTCAGTGAATTCAGAGCTCAATAAAGCATCAACAGTTCAATTTATCAGACTCTTACATTTGCCTCTCTGTCTGAGAGACAACCCCAGTTCTTGGGGGTGCCCAACATGCACTGTGCTAGGGAATGTGTGAAGCTCACTCTAAGAGATTCAGAACTGCCTTCTTGTAACATTTGGCCTTGTGGGTTCTCAAGGATGGTCAGTGTGGAGCAGCTCTTCTGAAAAGTGTGGTACCCGTTCTTCACATTTAAAAGATCGTCTTATCTTTAAGTGCACTAAGGAATGCAAACATGTATTTCTATAACCCTGGTTGCATAGGTTGTGCTGTGAATAACCAGCTTGCTCCTCTTCCCCTGTTTGTCCAGCAAGGTTTCACCTTGTTTCATTTTCATGAATTCCTGATTCCCTTCTCCTCTCTCATTTTCAGGAACCTTGTACACTCAGTGTACCCCAGCTCTATAGCTAGTGTGGAATCACCCCTAGTCCTTGAGTCATCACCATCCCAGCTCAGGCAGGATGGCACATCCAGCTGTTCGCAAAAAGACAGTGAAGGAGGAGCTGGGCCCAGGGGATAGAGCAGAATATATTCAAGTATAGTGTGGGAATGGCTGTCACTGTGATGTTACACTGGTTTCTACATTTAACAAAAGATACCTGACTTGCCTTTTCCCCTCATTTGTTTTTTCCTTCCACTAGCTTCAGGATATTTCTCTCCATGGCCTCTCTGAAGCTACTGCACTTAAATGACAAAGTAATACCTTGTTTGTTTATTTGTTTTCATGGGATGCCAGGCTCAGATGGGTTTGTGAAAAACTTGGTTATCTCAGATCTGAATGTTCACTGGGCATTTACAGCAACTAGTCCAGATTTTAAATTGCTAAGACTTCTGTCAGTTTGCATCCAAGATGATGACTATAGACAGGGAGCCTGGAAAAGTTCAAGATGGAGCAGCTCAGCTGTGATGGATCTCAAGAGAGATCCATCCCCCAAGAATACAGGGAGCCTTTGCACTGGCCTTGTACTGGATTGGGTGTTGGGGACAAACCTCCAACAGAAGCAACTTTTACACAAGAATTACAAACAGAAAACCTCATTAAACTCCTGACACAGCTTGACCCGTCTCTTGTTGGAGTTAATAGATAAACTCCCACTTCCTTCAGCAGGTAGTATGGGCTATTCTATCCATATAGTGCTCAAGAAATACTGAGGTAAGGATTGCTGCATGCCTGACAGCTGCAAAACTAGGGTGCTAGAAAAGTGGAAAGTTATGGTTGTTTGCTGCTGTCAGCAAAATTCTTCTGTTTTCAATATGTTCCTGAGCTCCTTAACCTGGACTTTGCAGCCCATTATTGCAAATGTGGTAAGAGCTTGTTTACTAAAAGCAGAGGCCAAAGTATGCTCAGAAAATATTTACAAGTATTGTATATGTGCATACATGCTTATCAAGAAAAGGTGTAAATATATATTTGCTTGTATCTTCTAAGAGATTAACTCATGGCATGCATGTGCTTATACCATATGTGATCTTGTCTGAAATTCTGGCTAAACATAGGACTGCATTCCAAGGTGCTTCCTCAGTCATTACTCAGGAAAAACTTGCAGCTTTAATATTATAGTGCTTATATACAGACAAAGCCATAAAAACATTGCACAGATTGTTTTTTCTTTCCATCTCCAAAGTTACAAAACCTTCATTAATATGAGACGCTACCAAAAAAAAAAAAAAAAAAAAAAAAAAAAAAAGTACAGCTGAAGCACTTCATAAATAAAGTCTGTTAGAAACTTTTGAACATGTGTTTTCAAGTCCACTGGTGACTTAATCTCCCCTTTTGCAAATGAAAACCAGGATTTTGTTTTTTCCCCCAGCTCAGAATTCATTAAACACTTGGTCAATTCTCTGTTATTTTACATTTGCCACTTCATCCCCACATATTTCCATAATTTTAGAACCTTATTGCATTTCTAAGAATGCAGGATAGCTCCAGAAATCTAAAAAGTTATGCTTGGACAACAGTTGTCACTAAGTGAAGTCTCCAGGTTCAAAGCAGGAATTTGAGCTTGTCTAATTATACCAAGTTTGAGGATGGCCAGTGTTTTGGGTTATTAAAATAAGATCCATAAAGTATTTAAAGGGTAGTAAGAAGTTCAGCTTAAAACTTTGATAATACCTTGGGATTTTATTCACAGACAGGATATTATTTCCTTTTCAAAAAGGCTAGAATACTTCTTTCTTTTTTTTCCCCCCTTTTCTTTTCGTCTCTCTCAACAACAAAAGCAATATCCCCCAAAGCAGACTTGCACTCGGACATGAGATGAAAAACTTATAAAAGCCATCTCCTTTTGCTTAAAGCACAGAGATGCGCTGAGAAACTGGTACAGCATGACAACATTTTAAACACAGAGGAGACAAGATTTATCTGGCTGGTATACAATATAAAACAAAAATCGAACACCAGTGCTACGGCATTATATTGAAACAAGCCACAGTAATTAGATGCTTTGAAGTCAAGCCTATATTTTCTTCAGCTTTTTCATGAATTATTGATCCACTTTCCTCATTAAATGGATTGGCAAGCTCTTGCAGTAAATGGACAAGTGACTACAACATTTATGTAATCAAATATCCTGTGCATCTGGCAATAAAACATGTTTGTGTGTAAAACACGTTTTCTGAATTGACATCCCTGTAAAGGATTTGCTAGAATAACCACATTCCTTTTCTTTTGTCTCTAAAAGCACAGCTTCCCTTGCAGCATCATGCAATCCAGTGTTTTGCACTGATCATATTAAGCACAGTATTTTCTAAGCGCCTGTATCATCCTTTGTGCAACTGAACATTTCTTCTCTATAATAAGACGTAAATAAACTGTCTCACTTACCTTATTTTCTCCATCTCTGCCGCAGAGGCCTACAAGAAATCAAATAATAGGAGCAAGTGAATGAAAGGAAACATTCAGTCTGCAGATTTATGCATAGTTAAGGCTTTCCAAATGGTTTTCGACAAGTGTCTACAAAGCGACGGTGAGCGAACCCCACATCTGCATTAGCTGAAAATAACATTGACAGATGAACTGGGGAATAATGCAGCACGCCGCAGGAGCACTGTATACCCACGAGCCATGGGCAACAGAATGACTCAGTTGTAGCGCTGAGGCAGAAAATGGGGAGGGAAAAAAAAAAACCACCACCAACGAGCGAGCAGCAGCAAGTAACAGGTTACTGTGCCTCCTGGGTTTCAGAGGGAAAGTTGAAATGCAGAGCTCCCCTTTGCCAGGTGGGCATGGCAGCACGGCTCTGCCGGCTGGGGAAGGACCCTGACTTCATCACACGTGAGCTTTGAGCTCAATTCGTCATCTTTCACGGAGACCGACAGATGGAAGGGACACAAGCTTGCCTCCTTAGTGGGAGTTTCAAGTGATCAAATCACTTTCCTCAAGTAATACACTATCTCGACAATTAGCATCTCAATACATGGAGGCTTTTCTTTAACCCTTTCCCTGCTAACCCGATCTGTAGACTACAAGTTGGTACCTTCACGAGTCCCTCTGCCAGCAGCTGCAGCCGGGCTCCCATTAACCCTTCGCCGTAAGCGCGGCGCCCCTATAGCCGTGAATCGTCACGTCCCAGCAGAGCCGTAGGTGGTTATTTCATGAGTGCGTTTGTTTTCTTCTTACCGTATAGATGTTGTAATTCTCTACTTAGCTGTAACGCAGAGATTCATTAATCTCTCTGACATTACTTCCACTGAAAGCATGGTCTCGTTAACTCTTGGATTTCTTTTTCTTCATTATCTCATGCGGATGCTTAATAGCTGCTTTCATTTCATTTTATCACACCACTGGCATAGAACCTCATCAATCCTCCTGGTTCTGCTTTATTGTGACTAAGGAATGAGCACTCGAAGCAATCCTGCAATCTCTAGAGCCAGATAAATCCCAGTATCACAGAATCTCTTATTTATACTGAAGGAATTACTCATTAATCATAGACACTTTAAAACTTATTGATTAATGGCTAACAATCATATTTGAGTATGAAATAAATTAAAGATGAAAAATAGGGAAATGTAAATTTAATCAGTTAACCAGCAGGAAATCTGTCAAACTGCCTAATAAAACATCCCAAATGATAAATTGTTGGTTCTTCTTTGGGTCACTCATCTTCCCTTCTTCTCATTTTTGATTTGTCTATTAGATAAGTTGTCAGTCAGGACGGTGTTTGCATGATTGTGTCTGATGATATACATTAAGGATTTTAGGCATTCACCATAACCTGGTACACAAGAAGCCAGCTGCAGGAAAAACCCTCCTCAGCTTCAGTAATGGATCTAATGCATGCTTATGCGGTCCCTGCACGTCTTGTGGAAGCACAGGGCTGCCCATGATAAATCCCAGATTTTGAGATTAAAAATCAGACCCAGGGACCCATAAATAGTTTCTCTAATTTGTATCTATCCATTGAGTCCATGTGTATTCCATAGTATGCAGCAAATAAGGTAAACATTGCTGACCAGAAAATGATCCATGGGGGTTTTCTCTTCAGACACAGGAAGCTACTGGCAGCCCCCTGGGCTTGACAGTTTGGTTTTCTGGAGATGAACTCTCAAAAGCTACTTAAACCATCATGTTCTTGTCATTCTGGGGAGACTGAACATAGTTTTCTGCAGGACCACTTATTATTGCTTTGCCTAGAACCTGTGGAGTCACCCATGAACAAGGAGTACTTGGAATATCTGATTTCAGTCCTTCTGTTATGGTAGTTGCTACAGATGTAAGGGAAAGCTGTCTGGCCTTGCTTTTGTGTGGTGCTTTGAATATTGCAGTACTCAAAAGGTTGGGTTGGGGGTTGTTTTGCGTGGTTAAAGTACAGGATGGAGAAAAGGAGCTGTAGGCTGGCTTTCTGGCTATACTCATCAGTGAATACAGGTGAGTCATTTGCTGCCAATCCCGACTGGAAATTAGTGGGGAAAAGAAGAACAGCAAATGCCTGACACAGAAACAAACCAGAAAACTAAACCAAGCTGCAGTTACTTTCATATGAACTATTAAATTTCATTTCTTAAAAAAACCCAACCAAACCACCCCCCCCCCAAAAAAAAAAAAACCCCCAAAAAAAACACAAAAAAAAAAAAANAAAAAAAAAAAAATCCCCAAAAAACATACAGAAAAACCAAACCACAAAACAGAAGTTTATGGTAGGGCCTTTTTTGTCCCTCCCTATTGTAAAAGTTGTTTGTTCCATGGTTTCATGTGACATGGTCAATTATCTTTTGGACCGTTAGGGGCATTGTCTGCCTTTCCCTGGCAGCCTGTGCAGTAAAAAAAAGAGGACTCCTCTCTGATGTGGGAGCAATAGGTTCAGCTCCATCCTCATCAAGGACTCAGGTCAGAGCCCTTTTTGGGATGCAGTACTGCAACGCTCCGTTACTTCTTTCGATGGGGATCCACTTCTAATAAATAAATAGGAGTAGAGCCCAAATGTTTGCTAGGGCATCTCCCTGAAGAACAGTTTGTCTTTTCAGGTAATGGTGTTTCATAGGAAGGTCCTTTTGTCATAACTTTATTGTTTTTTTTTTAAAAAAAAAAAAAATTGGTTGGTTTTTTTTTTAAAATTTTCTACATTTTCTTCTTCATTTTAAACTTTTTTTCCCCCCTGAAAGCCTCAGTAACTTAAAATTATTTTAACAGTCTGCACTTTTTGGGAACAGCTCTGTTTTCAATAGGTGACGTTTTTGCTAAGGCAAAATTTCTGTTTCCTAGCCATATCCCATTGAAACTGCTTATGGAAGTTTAGGGGATGCTTCATTCTCCCATTATTTTCTGTCTAGGCTCTTATCTGACTTGTCCTTCAGAGGTGATTTAAAAATATATTCTAAAAAGCTCTAAACTGGCCATTTCGAGGACCAATTCTGTCCTGAAAGTCTTGTGGAAACTATTTCAAGCAGAAAGACTGAAGTAAAATGTAATATAAAAATGGCCTTTCTGGTATGTTATCCATAAGTTGCTGCTTAGTACTTAATTTGAAGTGCTCCTTGATGCTTGATCTTAACAGTGTGATTGAAGATGTGCAATTTGTTTTCTTTAAAAAATAAATTTTAATTAAGATCACCAATTACTTTTAATTACAGAAATATCTCTTGTGATTTAAATTCCTGTATTTTTTTTCCAATGCATCAGTACAATGCAACTAAGGATTTATTCAGTCAACCTGAAAATAAATGCTGGCTTTTAACAATAAGATTGCTCTCAGTGATTTAATATGCTATATTTCCTTACACAGACTCTACTTAAAATACTGAAACTAGTTTGAAGATTTTCCTTTTTTACAGAAGTACTTGGTGTGCAACTTTGCCTGGCAGAACTTTCAGGCAACGCTTAAGAAGCTTGACTTGTTTCTAAGTACTTGAAGAGAGCATGTGTAAAACACGGAAAAACTCTCAAGACTCTCCCTTATGGAAGTGCTGAGCATTTAAAAGTTAATTCTGGTATTTAAAATGCAAATCAGCAGTATTCTTTTTTTATTTTAAATACCATGCACCACTTAACTCCCCCTTCTTCTTATTCTAGATTGGAAATTGATATTGTTTGAGAACGAATGCATCAGTACAATGCAACTAAGGATTTATTCAGCCAGCCTGAAAATAAATGTTGGTTTTTAATGATAAGATTGCTCTCAGTAATTTAATATGCTATATTTCCTTACACAGACTCTACTTGAAATACTGAGACTAGTTTGAAGATTTTCCTTTTTTACAGAAGTACTTGGCCTGGTGTTATCCTTGCAGTATCTGAAGGGGGACTGCAGGAAGTCTGGGGAGGGACTATTTACAAGGTCTTGCAATGACAGGACAAGGGGCAATGGGTTTAAACTGGCAGAGGGAAGATTTAGACTGGATGTCAGGAGGAAGTTCTTTCCAGTGAGGGCACTGAGACACTGGAACAGGTTGCCCAGGGAGGTTGTGGCTGCTCCCTACCTGAAGGTGTTCAAGGCCAGGTTGGATGAGGCCTTGTGTGACCTGTGCTAGTGGGAGGTGTTGCTGCCTATGTCAGGGGGTTGGAACTAGATGATCCTTGAGGTCCCTTCCAACCTTACCATTCTACGATTCTACGATTCTATGATTCTATGATTCTATGATTCTATGAATGGAAAAAAACCAAACCAAACCTGCCTGGATGCATTCCTGTACTGGGTACTCTAGGTGATCATGCTTTGATGATGGGGGGTTGGACTTGATGGTCTCTGAAAGTCCATTCGAAACTCTAATGTTCTGTGATTCTGGAAAGTCATTCACTGGTTTGAATGAAAACAGGAATGTTGTTAATGGAAACTCCATGTAATTTTTCTGCAGGTGTTTGGTTTTTTTGTTTTTTTTTTTTTTTTTTTCTAGACAGCCTGAGAAGCTCTCAGTTGTTTTCAAGTCAGCAGAGAGAATGAAAAATACTATGATCCTCTAATATTTTATCACCCCAGGTATGATTAAGGAAATAATGTCAAGACAATGACAGAACATTCTTAACCATTGACATACATAAAACTGAATATAGTGGTCAAATTATAGAATCATAGAATCATAGAATCATAGAATGGTAAGGTTGGAAGGGACCTCAAGGATCATCTAGTTCCAACCCCCTGCCATAGGCAGGGACCCCTGCCACTAGTACAGGTTACTCAAGGCCTCATCCAATCTGGCCTTGAACACATCCAGGGAGGGAGCATCCACAACCTCCCTGGGCAACCCGTTCCAGTGTCTCACCACCCTTACTGTAAAGAACTTCCTCCTAACATCTAGTCTAAATCTCCCCTCTGCCAGTTTAAGCCCATTGCCCCTTGTCCTGTCATTGCAGGACCTTGTAAATAATCCTTCCCCAGCCTTCCTGTAGGCCCCCTTCAGATACTGGAAGGCTACTATCAGGTCCCCTCGATCTGACTTTTTGGTTGTGTGATGAATGCTGATTATTGAATGAAAACTTTTGAAAATAAAAAGTGGTGCCAATAAACTATCTATCATTCTATGCAATTCACGTGGTGACTGCACTGGTGAAATACCACGTTTGGTTTATTTCCTTTACTGTATTGTCACTTTCTGAAGGACAAGCAATCATGACCTTCCAGATTTGTAATGAAATTTCCTTTTCCTAAGATCTTGAGTTCAGTTTCCATCCTTCTGCATAGGGAGGAAAATCCTGGCAATAATTTTTTTTTTGTTAGAATTGGTTATTGGTTTTTGTTTGTGTGTTCCCTTGGTTTGGTTTGGTTTGGTGGTTGTTGTTGTTTTCCTGAAAAGAGAGAGACAGGACCCAGACCCTGGCTCAGTGCTCACTGGTCTTCCCATTGACTTTTATGGATTTTGGATTGGCATTTTGGCTAGTTTCTACCAAATGTGTAAGAAGAGAATCACAGGAAGTTACTGCTCCTCATTTAGTCTGCCTGTTATTCTGACTTGTTTAGTATTGTGGGGGTTGTTTTAATTTCTGTGGTGAGGAAAACAGTAAATGAAAGTTCACTTGCAATAAAGTCATGTAGACTTCTGGCAAATTTGTAAACTGTCACATTTTCAATCACAACTATTTAACTTCAGCAATTCTTTTGGGCTCAAATTGGTACTAGTTTTATTGAAAAGAACCCCTATTGTTTTGGGTTTGTTTTTTTTTTTTGTTTGTTTGTTTGTTTTGAGGGTTTGGTTTTTTTTAATAGGCTTCAAGAGTAAATGGTTTGATTTAACAAAATTTACAGACTGCACAATTTGTTAGGATTAATATTTAATTGCACTCTTAATCAATTTTTAGAGATTTCTTTGTATAGGTTTTAAAGTACCACATAAGTGATGCCTGGAAAAGTCCAGATGGAGAACAGTGACAAATGGTGTCCCTTGAGGGTTCATACTGGGACCTGTACTGTTTAATACTTTTATCAATGATATAGACAGTGGAATCAAGTGCACCATCAGCAGGTTTGCAGATGACACCAAGCTGTGTGGTGCTGTCAATACACCAGAGGGACAGGATGTCATCCAGAGAGACCTGGGCAAGCTGGAGAGGTGGGCCCAGGTGAACCTCATGAGGTTCAACAAGAGCAAGTGCAGGGTTCTGCCAGAACAATCCTCCCTGTCAATACAGACAGGGACAGGAGGTGATAGAAAGTAACCCTGTGGAAAAGGAGTTCCAATGAGAAGCAGGACATGAGCAGACAGTGTGTGCTTGCAGCCCAGAAGGCAAATCTCATCCTGGGCTCATTGTCAGCAGACCCAGGGAGGTGATTCTGCCACTTTGCTCTGGTGAGACCTCACCTGGAGTGCTACATCCAGGTCTGGAGCCCTCAATATAGGAAGGACAGAAACCTGATGCAGTGGGTTGGGAGGAGGGCCACAAAAACGATCAGGAGGTTGGAGCACCTCTTTCTACAAAAACAGTCTGAAAGAGCTGGAGTTGTTCAGCCCAGAGAAGAGGAGGCTCTGGGAAGACCTAATAGTAACCTTCCAGTACCTGATGGGGGCCTACAAGAAGGATGGAAAGAGACTGTTGACAAAAACCTGTAGTGGTAGGATGAGAGACAATGGCTTCAGACTATAGAAGAGCAGATTTAGATTGGATATTAGGAACAGTTTCTTTACCATGAGAGTAGTAGAACATTGGAACAGGTTGCCTGGGGAGGCGGTCAGGACCCCATTGCTGGAGATACTCAAAGTGAGGCTTGACAGGGCTCTGGACAACCCAATCTCATTGAGGATCCCCCTGCTGACTGCAGCAGAGGTTGGACTAGAGATGACCTTTGGAGGTCCCTTCCAACCCAGACCATTCTACGGTTCTAAGTAACTCTGAGTAAGACATATCAAATCTCTCAGTAGTATTGAACTCTGATGTTTTGGACTATCTGCATGCCACTAAGATACAGCATTAATCCACCCAACTCAGTAAAGAAATTCTCTTTTTAATTCTTAGAGCAGATGACTGAGTTCAACATTCAAAATTTTCACACCTCACCTGAATGTGCATCTCCAAAACAGCATATTCAGGCATACTCTGTCGTGCAATGTCCATAGGCTGCAGGACTCCATCTGGAGAGAGTCAGATTTTTTTCCCCCCTCTGTGTTCTCTACCACTACTAAACCGATTGAAGTCAGAAGGTGATTTTAACCATGTTAAATTTTGTATGACCACTTTGTTTCTGTTTGATCTTGTACCAGTTTTATTTTTAAAGACTACTACTCCCATCCTGTTTATAGATTCCCATACGTACTTATGAAAAGATGTCTTATCTGGGAGGGAAAACAAGACATGACTCTTTGACTGCTCTCAGAAGATTATATTACTTTCCCTCAGCATCCCTTCTCTGGATCTATTCCAAATTAACTTAAGTCTGATTTGAAAGCTATATACAGAACTATATATCTTGTACAAAACAACTTGGTAGTACCTTGTATAATAATATGAATGCTTCAGTGACTCTAAAGAAAATATACCTGCAATGTATTTTAGGCTTGTAGCACATTTCCTGTGGTTTCGTCACATTGGAGGCTCATAGTTATTTTACACTCCAAGAGTACACCTAGATCTCCACTTCTCAGCCTTAATTATGGTTGTTTCTGTTAAACTTTCCTCATTCTTAATTGGATATCCTATAATTATTCTCATATTCACTATTATCCTTATTGAATGATAAGTCAAAGTATTCCTTTAATAACTGGACCACTTTTAAGTTATCCTGAGCTTCTGTTTGATCTTCAGCATGAAGTAGATCTCCTTTTTGTTTTTCTGTCTGTGTGGTTGAAGATCTTTTCATCAATAGTCTTTTACAAATCCTTAGCACAAGGTCCAGCCTCACTGAAAAGTTGGCTGAAGGAGGCTGGGACATAACCACAACAAAAATAAGATGTAAAGAAATCTTGGATGTTTTTCTCAAGACAAGCCTGTAAGATCTCCATAGAAAATGCAGCATGCTTGCACATGTATCAAATCAACACAAATTAAACTGAAACTATAATGTACAGGCTTCTCTTTTGCATGCTTGGGAAAACACATTGTTCTCAAGCTGTTTTATTTCCTAATATTTTAGGATCTTTGTTTTGCTTCCTTAGTTTCATTTTCACTGTGTAGAGTCTCAGAGCCAGATTCCCAACAGGATTAAATTAACAGAGCTCCAGTGAAGTCAAGCCTTGCTGATTTACACCACTAGAGGGTCTGCTTTTAAATGGCTATTTCGGTGTGTCATGCTGATTTCTGTCCTACCCAGCCCTCTTAGCTATCATGAAATGCCATAGTGTGCCTCAAAAAAATAGTCCCAAAAGAACCCACATCTCTTCTCTGTGTTGCTTGGCAAACCATCCAGTGAAACTCAAACAAAGACTATCGAAATCAGAAGGCTTCCTGCCTTAAAATGACAATTCAGACTACATTTGAATTGTTCGATACACTTTTTCTCCACCAGAGAATTTGAACTTGTGCCTGTATCAAATATAATTAAAGTGCTTAGTTGTAGTAAAAATAGTCCTTGTAGCCATCAGCAGAGACAAGGATCTGTGCTGCTAGTAGTTGTACATACTTCTCATATAAAGGGAAGAACCTTTCCAGACAAGCTGACTGGCTGAGTTAGAGCCAGGTACATGCAGTATTTTTTGTTTTCTTTATGATGTGAGGACACAGTAGCACTTCTGCCTTATGAGAATGAATTGGTTTAGAGTTGGCTTGCTTTAGAGTTGTCTGGCATCATATGATGCCATACAATTACAAAAACCTTAAAACAGAGAGATGAAGCCACACTGCTTGTCCAACTGACCCTCTGTACACTTCACTTTCAGCTAGCTTGACTACAGTGCGACCCCCACCAGCAACAGAATAACTGTGAATATTGTAAGTGAGCAAGGACCAAGGTACCAGAGGAAAATGCAATTCAGTTTACTAGCTGCAGTCTTGTGTCTCTTGGCACATTGCCAGAATACTTATTTGAGTGGCTGTACCACAAAATTGGTAACTATAACTACAGATATTATATTAAAGTATTTAGCCACATGAATTGCCATTTAAAAAACTCTTGTTTGTTGATAGATAAGGAAGGGTTCAGAAGGTTGAATTTGGGATGTTAAGACAACCAGAAAACTCTTCCTAGCAGAACAGGAGTAAAGATGATTGTTTTCAAGCAGGGAAAATATGGCTGTAAAGAGAAAGGAAATCAACAGTTTAGCATGTTCATTGTAGTCTGATTAGGAAATAATGGGCTAGAAGTTAAACCAAAAGACTTAGAGAAAATGTTAGTGGGACCATTTTAATCACAGAGGTAGTTATGTGTTGAGGGAATTTCCCAAAATACTGGTGGGATGTCCTATAAAGTTTGGAAAGATTTACATACGATTGTGTTTGTTTGTTTGCTTTGAAATAGGAGGGCAAATTGGACACCTTTCTGACTGTGACTGCTCCTGCACAAAGGCAGGACAACACAAATCAGTGTAAACATTCCTTCCAACCAAAGGAATTTGCTCTTTCCTTCCCTGCCTTCAATATGAGTCAGTTCCAAAGGCACCATTAATTCCCTGGGACCAATGCTCTGGGGAGTTGTGTGAGTTTCCTAAAGAGAGAACATTTGTATTCATGCCTTTTGTCACTTGTGAACTTTTCTATGGACAAGAAAGAGTGAAATAAACAAGGTGCAGCAATATACCCAGAAAATGCCACAGATATTTCATGGAAAAGAAAGCCAAACTTCAAAGCTTTCACCACTTCTGTCACAGTACTGGGGGAAAACAATATCTGTTTATTGATTCACCTTATTTTTTACCTTATTTCCAAACAATGTGTGGTGCTTCAAAGTCATACTAGTGGGGGTACGTCTGTTTCTGGAACAATGAATAAAAAACCATGGCCTGTGATAGATTGTTTGGATTTGTGTCTGTAATTGTTTAAGCAATAAAAGAATGAGGCCAGAGAATAAAATTACAGACATCTTTGATCTTCTTCCTTCAAACCGATCTTTCTCTTTACCAGAGGAATAGGATCTTCCTAATAATTTTATGGATGAGATAAAAAAAAAAGTCTCCCCAAACCCCCAGCAGACTATAAGGGAATGATGATGTTACTTGAAACAAAAGAAATGGTTCTAGTCATCACTTGGGTTATGTGCAAGGAAAAAATCTACATTTGGGGAAGAGAAGATATGATATTCCTAGAGTGCTATTAGTTGTTACTGTTTTGGTTTTGGGGTTTTTTTGCTTGTTTTGTTTTGTTTTGTTTATCACAAGACACCAGTGCAAATACTACACTGTATATTTGAGTCCTCAGCGGTGTTAGGGTACACACAAAATATGCATCTGTAAATCAGGCTTAAAAAGTTACATGTCTTAGTTCATTACTGTTAAAGTTATAAAGTGTCTTTTGCTATTTACCTGGAGGTCAGTAGATAATAAAAAACCATTATCTATCCATAATATATATCTATATAACAAGTAGAGGTATTTATATAGATAACTCAGCAAAAACCTCAAGATGGTGACTATTAATTTCCATTAAATTAACCTGTGAAATAAGACAGAGCTTAGAGAGGCCCCTATATTGCAGACAGCTTAACTTCCTTAAGGGAGTCCCAAGTCTGGGCAATGATGTTAAAAAGTAGAAGGAATGTGCACCTTACTCTTCCAGGTCTTCAGGTAGTTTGCCAACTACTTAATCTAACTCTTCCTTAATTTTTCTTTAGGCAGGATAAGAAAGAATAAACTTTCCTTTTGCCTGTTCCTCTCTGCACTTGTGCATAAGAGCCATCCAGATTCTCGCTTCAATGTTATCTAGTAAATAAGTGAAAATATTTCCTAATGTGCACTGATTTTGGTTTGGTAAAGCCACAATGTTACTGTTCTCTGTCAGCACTGCTGAGTCCGGTTGTGTCATCATCATAATTTTAAAGTGACTTCAAAGATGGACTTGTATAGTATCTTAATTGCTACAGGGTTATAAGAGGTCTTTTCTTTTTATATTCACCACACTGTGCATTAGCATTCTTCTCAGGGGTTCTTTTCTGTGAGTTTAAAGGAGTCTGTTCTTACTCCTACACAAAATGTGGAATTGTTAGGCTTTACTGTGGAGACATTAAATCAGACTCTGGAGATTCCTTTGTCAAGAAGGAAGCTGTATTGTTAAAATTACATCTGGCTTTTGCACGTGTCACGTTTCACAGGAGCATTGAGCCTGTGTTATCTAGTGGCTTTACTTGCAGGCTTTCTTCACGCAGTGCTATTTTTAGATTCCATCCTGTTGGAATTCAATAGTTTAGTTGTCAAGGCAAGCAAGAGAAGATAGCTAAGGTTGAATTTGTCAATGATTCAACCATGTTGCTAGTACTATATAATCTTAATGTAGTGGAGGACAAATACTATATTCAGGACATATAATTGCATGGAACTGTCAGGTTTTAGATTGAAATGATAAAGTGCTTGAATATAATTGCAAACCAGATTTGAATCACTACAGAATAAGTAGAAGGTTATAAGAAGACTCTGGGGGATGCTGTAGTTTTCCTGAAAGGAATAACAGCTCCTCACACTTTGACTGCAGCTATGATTTTGTCCTTTTCCCCTCTCCCCTGTCTGTTTTGTTCCCTTGAACACTTTCATATAGATTTACATTTAAACAAGGGAGCAAAGAGTTTGGCTGTTGTGTGAGACGAGTACAGTGAAATACCAAATCCTTTCCCCGTCAGCTACTCAGAAATGAGACCATTTGCAGTTAAAGAGAATCAGGCTCAGATTCCATGAAAAAGCTGACTCCAGTGGGATATGAAGCTGGACTTCAGCAGGGTCTTTGACACTGTCCCCCCACAGCAAACTGCTGGCTAAGCTGTCAGCTCGTGGCTTGGATGCCAGCACTCTGCGCTGGGTTAGGAACTGGCTGGAGGGCCGAGCCCAGAGAGTGGTGGTGAATGGTGCCACATCCAGCTGGAGGCCGGGCACTAGCGGTGTCCCCCAGGGATCAGTACTGGGCCCCATCCTCTTTAGCATCTTCATTGATATTCTAGATGAGGGCATCGAGTCAGTCACCAGCAAACTTGCAGATGACATCAAGCTGGGGGCTGATGTTGGTGGGTTGGAGGGCAGAAGGGCTCTGCAGCGGAACCTCGACCGGCTGGACAGATGGGCAGAGTCCAAGGGGATGGCATTCAAGAAATCCAAGTGTCTGGTGCTGCACTTTGGCCACAA
>VWZE01015476.1:73759-129827 GCA_013396675.1 Eubucco bourcierii | reverse complement strand
CCCAGGTGGCCAAGAAGGCCAATGGCATCCTGGCCTGCATCAGGAATAGTGTGGCCAGCAAGAACAGGGAGGACATTCTCCCCCTGTGCTCTGCACTGCTTAGGCCACACCTTGAGTACTGTGTCCAGTTCTGGGTCCCTCAATTTAAGAAGAACATTGAGGTGCTTGAGCGTGTCCAGAGAAGGGCAACGAGGCTGGGGAGAGGCCTCAAGCACCTCTCCTATGAAGAGAGGCTGAGGGAGCTGGGATTGTTTAGCCTGGAGAAGAGGAGGCTCAGGGGAGACCTTCTTGCTGTCTACAACTACCTGAAGGGTGGTTGTAGCCAGGGGGAGGTTACCTTCTTCTCTCAGGCAACCAGCACCAGAACAAGAGGACACAGTCTCAGGCTGTGCCAGGGGAAGTTTAGGCTGGAGGTAAGGAGAAAGTTCTTGACTGAGAGAGTCATTGGCTACTGGAATGGGCTGCCCAGGGAGGTGGTGGAGTCAGCGTCCCTGGAGGTGTTCAAGGCAGGTTTGGATGTGGCACTTGGTGCCATGATCTAGTCTTGAGGTCTGTGGTGATGGGTTGGACTTGATGATCTTTGAGGTCTCTTCCAACCCTGGTGATACTGTGATACTATAAAATCAATTTCCGAGAGGTGAATCGTTAATATAGCACACAAACAAGCCTGTGACTTTCAAATAAAAACTACAGAAAATGCAAAGAGAAGTAGAGCTGTGCAAAGATCTGCTGGATCAGGCATTTTTGGAAATACAGACGACAACTGGAAAATATTGTTATGGTTCACCTATCATCTGCAAAGGTAACAGCTGAGAATGGAGAACAAGATAATAGAAAGGTAGATTTATTTCTGACAGTGGCAAGTTCTGCTGCACTTCTGCTGAAGTTAATAGTTTCCAGTTAATTTAATTCTGTAGTAATTTAAGTACAGGACTGCATTACAGGGATTTCAGTGCTATATTTAATGTAGAAATGTATTTTTAACTTTGAGCTATGAAAGGAAAGTGCAAATATAGAAAGTCTGTGATTGAAGTAAATTTGAACTGCATCGCCCTCACAGTTCAGAGAGACTGAATTCTGTGCTGGGGCTGGCAAAAGCAGCACCAAGGACTGAAAGACTGAAAAGAAACCTTGGCAAGACAGTTGAAGTTGCTATGCCATGCAGTCATTCCTTGTAGATCAAAGTTTTCAGGGTTTGACAATGCATTTATATTACAGATGGACTTGATTTAATTTTTTTTGTTGCACACTGCCTATCAGAATTGCATAACAACAAAAGAATACTTTCTTCAGGGTAAGAAATTTAGGTGCCACACGCAGAGGTTAATATGTTCAGAGATTTACATGCACTTAAGAGACAAGTTAAAACAACATTGCAGATATGATATAATTCTATGATATAATTCTGCATATCTAACACACGAGAGTGACACTTATGGAAAATTTCCCACTGAAAAAGAGTTGCTCACTTTAAATAATTTTAGGAAAATGAGGAGTGAAATAAGCAACTGACCATTTATAGATGTATTATCACAGTAAACACAAACTTCACTTGTCCCTTAGCACCTCAAGGAATTTTTTTCCATGCTCCCACCAAATTAAAATAGTGCCTTTACTTATAAGCACTTTGATGTCTCTCAGGAGCTCCTGGTATCATCCCACAATGCAAGAACAACTGTGGTGTTAACAATTGTTTAATAGAAAATGAGGATTTTAAAGACTTCTGTTAGTTAGCAGTTCCTGACATATTACATCAGTTCACAAAAACCTTATACAATTCCATGATAGCTTAAAGGACACATGTTCATATTTATTACAGCTATTAGACTTCATAGTTTTGAGAAATGCAGTAAAGCTATTGATCTGTGGTACTAAAATAACTGAGTTACTAGAAAAGCTACCTGTTGTTTTTCTTGTGATGATAGAAGCCCAATAAAAGTGGAAAATACTTAATCCCTAGTCACTGTGATATTTAGCTAATTATCATGTTATTAAACAGTGACTCAACCAGAAGGGCTCACTTCTTTCTTCCTCCTCAAAGAACTGGAGAAGTTACCTAAGGAGAAAGTGAAAGGTGAAGCTTTCTTCTCAACATCCTGCTTTTTGTCACTATTTCCCAACGTGGGGGAGAGGTGTATTTTGTTCAAGGAAGAAAGGAACACTTAAGATGTGAATGAATACAAGAAAAGCAGGAAACCGACCACAGCCATCAATACACAATTTACAGAGCTGTAACACTGCTGTGGTAATATCAGACAGAGACACAAAAATCTGCAAAAATGACTCCTGCAGATCTGAGCTCAGAAATTAAGCAGTTAGCTATGTTACTACCCAGCACTTGTTCTGAATGCCTGGTGCTTGAAGAACAAAGCCTCTTCTCCCCAGGTTTCTTCCTGCAGTGTTAGTTCCTGTACTCCAAAACGGCTATGAGTAAGGTACAAAGAAGCTGCCAAACTCTTCCTTCTTTCTGCCCTTCCTATTCCCAATACAAATAAATAGAAAAATAATAATTTGTCAACAGCTTCTCTCTTACAGTAAAAGAATGTTTTACATTTTCGAGGGGGAATAATTAACAGGCTTTTGTTATTTTCTACCACCATATGCTTCTTTGCTGCTTTGTATGTGTGACTTGTTAGTCCAGTTCCCAGTTTTGCAGTGCTGGTAGTTCAACAGCAGGCTGGGAAGTGGGTAGAACAAGAGGAAAGTGGGAAAGGGGGGGCTTATGCAATTGCATTCTAACAGTGCAAGGAGAACTTAGAATTGCATAAGCTCTGCTGTTGTAGCTATCAATGAAGCAAAAAGTAATTTACTTTTAAGTGGAGACTTAGTGTCTTAGCAAAAGAGCCAAAAGAATTTTGTTTTAATTATTTATTGTGTTCCAGTTCTCGTTACTGTTTCTGTTTTAATTGGTTTTTTAATTAAATACATTGATTGTAATGGACTGTACTCTTCCCTCATGTAGCTTTTGCTGACTGGTTTAGCATCCATTTTGGTTTACTAAAACAAAAACAAACAAAAAAAACCAAGGGCAATAGAAAACCTTGAAATACTGAACAGTGGAGAAGACAGGCATGTTCAAGGCAAAGGATGGGTCTTTCCTGGATTACACTGCTTAATATGGGCACCCACAAAGACAATTTTTGCAGGATTTTGTTACCAGTTTGTTACTTTATGTAAATTCCTTATGATGAGTGAGTAAATTTGGCTCTGTGTGGTTTACAATATGGTGTTTCTGTTCCCTTCTCACAATAACCTCTCATGTAATGGGAAATACTTTATCTTCTACTGCTGTTTGGGTACTAGTTCTGCTGGAATGGAAGGACACAAGCATTTGGAAAAGCATTGACTCCATACTTCCTGTGTTTGTGTGCTCCAGTGTGGGGCTTGAGAATCCCTGGGGCCCAGCAGCCACAGGGTTGGGGGATTCCCTGGGGTCTGTTAGGGTAGGGTCTGGCTTTCGAGGTCTGTCTCAGGCAGCAGCAGGACAGCTGGAGGGCACTGTGGGTAGCCCCAGCCCTGGACACTTGGCATCTCTCTGGGGACAGAGTTGGGCTGGGCCATGAGCCTGCAGGTGGGCCTAGTTGGTGAGGTCCATGGCTAGGCAGGGCAGGACCACAGGAAGCTGAGACTGACCCTGCTGCAGGGTCAAAGACTAGCAGTGCCAGGAAACTGTCAGGAGGTCTCAGGCTGTGTTCTCAGTGTGAGCCACCTCAGGTAGTTAGGGCCATTAAGGCCTATAGGTGCCCCACAGAACCTGAAGGTTCGGCAGTGTCTGTTGCTGTTTTGTTTCACCCTCCGGCTTACAGGCAGTCCCAGTTTTCTGCAAGACTCTGAGTCTCCAGAAATAGGACGTCTGGTACTTTTCTGTGAGCTCACAGCAGAGTGCAGCATAGCAAGTGGTGCAAAGGTCTGGCTGGCTGCTGTAGAAATAAGTGGTTGTGAACCAGTTTTTGAATCCTCAATAGCTGCTCATTTTAACCATGTTCACACAGCAGGTTTTTGTTACTACAGTTATCTAGGGAATAGCTGCTCTTTGTGGGAAATGTCTCTCTGTTTTCAATAGAACAAGAGTTACTGTACGAACAGGCCCAATATTTATTCCTCATTCTCTTTTGTTTAAAATGCTTTGCTGTTCAAGCAGGGAGCAGGAGACAGGGTGTGCCATATCACTGATCATTCCTGCCCAACCAACATCACATATTAATGCAGACAGCTCATAAGCTTGACAGATACAGATGTGCATTTGAATAATTTTAGCTTATCTTTGTAGGTATTGAATTTACCATCAGGATTTGAGAGCTGTTAGCCAACAGTGTCATAACAGAAAGATCTGCAGACTACATTCAAGCTAACTGTTCACCAACAGGCACTTCATAAACTCACTTGAACCTTTTCAACATTAAGCTCCAAACAAGTTCTGGACTATCCTTTTGGTAGTGAAAAAAGGAAATAAATTTAATTGTAGATACAGCGGTGGTTTCGGGGGTGAGAAACACAGTGACATATTTAAATGACTTCTGTCCATTCTGGGTACTGAATAAGTTTTCTGGAACAGAGAAAAGTCTACCAAAGCTGATTTTCAGAAATGGAAAACCTTCCTTTAAACTCAGTAAGTGCATTATTATTCTTGGGAAGTTATAATTTTGGAACTTTCACAAGCATCCTCTCAAGAGTATTACGCAGCCATGTAAATGTGCTGCTGTAGTTTCTAGATCAGACAAAAGAGCAGAATTCATGTTTTATTTACTCTCTGTAGATAGATAGCAATGGTATCTCAAAGAAAATGCATCTGCTTGCTAATACTAAATAGTATTTGTCTTCCTGAGTCACAATTCATTCACAAATGAATATTATGAACTACCCTCTCAATAAGGTTTTTCAATCGATTTTGCATCTACCTTTTAATATTTCCCCCCTTATTTTCCTGGCTTACTTATGAGAGTATCAAGAGAGACTGTTTTAAAGCCAAGATTTATGGCATCTGCTTCTTTTTTCTTACCCACAAAATGTGTTTTCCTATCATCTAAAACTTCTGGCACTGAAGGTCGTCACCTGAGAAGGTCAAATTTAAGCCCCTTTGGAAAGAGCAAATCATTGAAACAAATGTCTGACCTAGTCTGTGAAAATTGAATTTTTTTAGATCTTTATAAAAATACATTTATTTCACAAATATAAACCCACTTCCTAAATGGTGTCCTGCTTCTCTTTATTAGACCTGAAGTCAAAGTTGGCATTTTCTGATATTCTGAGAGTCATGGTTTTGGGGCAGGTAAGTTTCATTTCTGAAACCCACATGCAGCATAAAACGTTCCAATCCACCTGGTGAATCATAAAACTTCCTGCTCTTGAAGTTTGTCAGTCTAAGCATTTTAATGCTGCAGTTTATGATGTAAGACTAAAACCCACAGAGCACCAAACCTTCAGAGAAATGAGAGTATTCAAGTGCAGTATTGACAGAATAACGTAATATTGATTCCTCCTTTTCTGTCACCAAAACAGGACATAGGGTTACAGAATGAGAAGAAATTGTCTCAAGTTGCACCACTGGAAATTTAGATTGGATATTAGAGGAAACCTTGTCACTTAAAGTTATTAAACACTGAAATAAGGTCCATGGGGAGATGGTTGGATACTCATCTCTGAAGGTGTTTAAAAGATAGATAGATGTGGTGCTAGAGAACATGATTTAGTACCAGATTTGGTAGTTAGATGATGGTTGGTCTTAATGATCTTAAAATTCTTTTACAACCAAAACAATTCTAAGATTCTATGAAACATACTGTGCTAGTCTCATATTAAGAAGTGAACCTTCACTTTAGTTAGGTTTGATGTTAGAGCATGATGGGGAGAGGACCAAGGATATGTTTATGTTTCTATTAATTGCATACAATCATTCAATTGATAGAATTTTAACACTGAAAACCTTAGAATGAGTGGGTAAAAAAAAAATCAGTCAATCACTAGTGAAATATAAATCAGAGTAACCTCTGATTCTGAGCAGAGCCTTACACTTGAATCTTCTCTTGGCAGAATTCAGAGATGTTCAGTGTGCTGACCAGATGAAATGGTCGTGTTGATTATTGCATATCTCTGTGGGAAAGAACCACTGCATGCTGATGTCTTTCTCTTCTGTCATATACCAAAGCCATGCTATGGTAGGGGGTAAAAAAATCTAAAAATTGAGAACATGACAAACACAGGCTGCTGGCTGAGGCATGAAATGAAAAACAGGTTGAAACACCTTTGAAATCTTTCATCATAAATTGCACAAAAAGGCCTTTAGGCCAAACAAGAAAGATCTATTGGTCTTTTCAACCTCTTGCTCTTTTGCCTTCCCTTGTCTGGCTCTACAGTTTTCAGGTATTTCTGCTGATAATAATTATCATAAGCCTGTTGTAGCTTCCATTACTTTGAATGGACCATTTCCTTCTAAATGCACCCAAAGACAAAAGTGCAACTGAGAAGTGATTTTCAAACTCTAAGAAAGGGGAGAAGTCATGTTAACAAAAATCACTGGGAAAAGAACAGTAGATATTTATTACTACCAATGTTGCTTTCCTATGGTTAGTGTCAAGAAATACTGAAATCAATGGGAATTGCATGCACTCAACATTTTTCCCTGAATGAGTAGCTGCTCTTCTGAAGGTAGATTTGGCTGGTAAATGGTTACGTATTCTAGTTGGAGTCCTGAATCCTGTACAGAAATGTGTCATTATAATAATGTCTATTCCTTTATCCAAACGTCTTCTTCCTTATTCACTTGCTACACCCCTTCTTTTATAAAAAATGGAGTGGGAAGGGGCTGGGTGGGAGAACAGCTCAAGTGCAAACCTTAACTTCAAAAACTGCAGGCTTAAAAATGAGATATTTAATTCCACTGAAAACATGTTCTTCTTATTGTCAAGAAGCTCAGACTGTATTTTATTCTGTTTTGAATGAATAACTTACTCTTTTGAGAACTGGCTTATAGATGTCTATGCTCTGTAAAGACGATTTTGATCTAATTTGTATTTGATGAGCTGAGAAGCTGTAAATGACCATATGCGTCATCTTGGGAACGTTGTAGTTTTATGCACTGTGTTCAACTAGACGAAGGATCCATTAGTGACCCAACGGAGGTGTTTTAGAGCAGGCAAGGAGAACTCTCTAAACACCATCTGCTCATACCATTGCTTGTAAAACGATGTCACATCTGCTGCTCTAAAAACATTTTGCTGATCTCTTCTCTAGTACGTGGCTGCTGCTGCTCTGCTCTTAGCAGTGGAAAAAAGAGTCAATACTACATTACTGGGACAAGAGATGTTAACTATAGATGAAACTGCACATGGCCCTCTTGGCTTCCCGTATCTTGTGACTGTAGCATAAATGTCACTAACAAAATGAAGGACAGGATTCAGCATGGGGTAAGTACTTGGACTTTTAGTCTTTTCTGAGTTCCATCTTACCTGATCTTGACCGCTGCTAGGTCAACTAATACTACATGCTTCAAACCTAACACGGCTAAGCCCTCTCAGAGACTGAAGAGATATTTAAAATACTTTAATCAGTGGAAAACAAGGTTTATCTTTGATTTCAGGTGGAGTGAGTTCAGAAAGCACTACTATTTCTTTTGGCCCTCAGATTTTATAGCTCAGTGTATTCGGCTGCCTGTGCCCGTGATGTATCATAAAGCTAATTTACCTACCCTGGAAACTCCAAGTGCATAGATCTGCACACATTTGCAACACTACTCATTACTATGGCACCCAGAGTGACAATTTCGTGACAGTGTTGTACAGAACTAGAAAAACAATCAATGTTGATATCAAAAGTAGAAAGGTTATAGTGATGCAGTATGAATCCTTGCAAGTACTGAGGAACCGCAGCCCCAGTCAACTAAAGGTGTGGAACTTGGATTCTCACATCCAAATTCAATTGTTTTGACCTGTGATTCTTACACACTATTACCACATGGGAGACTGTTTACAGGGATCTGCAGATCAAGAAAAAATAACATAGTTAAGTTGTTATGGTTTGTATTGCTAGCAGCTCAGTATCTATGCTCACTTTATAAGACAAGTTTAAAGCTAGTAAGGCTGACAATTGCTGTATTTGTCTGATATCTCTGAGTGGTGAAAGGAAGTGATTGATACCTTCTTTCAAGCACCTTTTTTTTTGTGAAAGAACTAAGGCATGTGTTTTAAAATAGCTATTTTCACAAAATATTTTTAGGCTACTAACAGTTACCTCCAGCTTGCAAGGCAGAGCAGAGCAATCTTCAAAACTGTGTTGTGTAGGATAGCATTCCAAGAGACAGGCCAGGATACTAAGAAGGATGGCCATGTGACATTTTCCATCACCATATGAGACTTGTATGAGGCTTTAATGATCTAGTCTGTCATGTGCATGTTGTGCTGAAGAGCTGAAGCATCTGATATAGTTCTCTTTCTTACCTTCCTCTGGTAAACTTGAGTTATCAGAGCTGTGGATCAAAGCTTTATTATTTCTGTAGTTGAGGGCAGTTCTGTATTGTCCTGTCTGCCTGAAAGAGCAGGAACAGACCAGAAAATAGGACACTGGGAAAGTTTTCAGGCCTGCGCTCTGCTGCTGACTTGGTCACTGATGTGGACAAATCACTTCATCTCTCCTCACTTCTAGTGCCGCCTCTTACTATTTCTCTTTTAAAGTATTGTATGCATTAGCCAGTGAAAAAATAGCTAGTTTCCATTATAGTGTATTTGACCCTGAATCTTACTTGTAAACTTCACTGTACTGTAATTGGAAATTAAAGATTTGATATTAATTTAAGAAAAAAAGCCTTTCTTACAGTTTTGTAGCAGACTGGAACTGTTGAAAAGGGACTGAAAACCTTCTTTAGAAAAAAAAAAACCTTTGTCCTAGAGCAAAAAATGTCACCACCTTGTCTACTTTTTCAGTGAGATTCTGTTAGAACTCAAGTGACCTAGAAACCGAGTTACTTTAGAAATGGAAGATTAGTTGCAATTTCTATTGCTATGGTGTTCTACCACGGACTTTGAAGGACAATCTTACTCTGCCTCAAGTTCCTTCATGCCTGGGAAGTTCAAGTGTGTGAGGCTATAATTTCTAAAGATGCCTCTGCATCTTCAGAGAGCCATCCCCACTCTAAGACGTACTTCTTGCAAGGTAACCTGTAACAAACATCAGAAATCTTCATGCATCAAGGAAGAAATGAGTGTAATTTTACTCATTTGTGTTAAAGGCTGTGACACATCAGAAGGCTGCCTACATGGTTGCTTAAGAACCAAACAGTTTTTCTGTATTAGATAATCAGGATTTGAATCTTCTTGATATCCTATATAAAGGTCTAACTGGTCATTTTTCTTCTTTGCAATAATTACTGTAATTTTAATTTCTTGTGAGAGGAATGAAAAGGGCTGTTATTCTAGCTTGTGCTTCACTCTTCTGCATTTAAAACAGATGCAAACCTTTGTAACAAGCATTTGTTCCCTTCTATCTTTAAGAAGGGAAAAAAGGAGGACCCTGGAAACTACAGACCAGTCAGCCTCACCTCTGTGCCTGGCAAGATCATGGAGCAGATCCTGCTGAAAGTTCTGCTAAGGCAAATGGAAAACAAAGCAGAGGTGATTGGTGGGAACCAGCATGGCCTCACCAAGGGCAGATCTTGCCTGACAAATTTAGTGGCTTTTTATGATGAAGTCACAGCGACAGTGGACAAGGGAAGGGCAACTGATGTCATCTACCTGGACCTGAGTAAGGTATTTGACTCTGTCCCACATGACATCCTGGTCACCAAACTGGAAAAACATGGACTTGGTGGGTGGAGCACTGCTGGATAAGGAATTGGCTGGATGGTCACACCCAGAGAGTGGTGATCAAGGGCACAATGTCCACCTGGAAACCAGTGCCAAGTGGTGTCCCTCAGGGGTCAGTGCTGGGACCAGTGCTGTTTAACATCTTTGTCAGTGACATGGACAGAGGAATGGAGTGCACCCTCAGCAAGTTTGCAGATGACACCAAGCTGTGTGGCACAGTCGACTTGCTAGAGGGCAGGGATGCCATCCAGAGGGACCTGGACAGGCTGGAGAGGTGGGCCCAGGCCAACCTCATGAAATTCAATAAGGCCAAGTGTAAGGTCCTGCACCTGGGTAGGCACAATCCCAAGCACAAATACAGGCTGGGTGGTGAATGGCTGGAGAGCAGCCCTGAGGAAAAGGACCTTGGAGTCTGGGTTGATGAAAAGCTCAACATGAGCCTGCAGTGTGCACATGCAGCCCAGACAGCCAACCGAGTCCTAGGCTGCATCAAGAGAAGCGTGGCCAGCAGGGCAAGGGAGGTGATTCTGCCCCTTTACTCTGCTCTCGTCAGACCCCACCTGGAGTACTGTGTGCAGTTCTGGAACCCTCAGCACAGGAAGGACATGGAAGTGTTGGAGCGGGTCCAGAGGAGGGCCACAAAGATGATCAGAGGGCTGGAGCAGCTCTCCTATGAGGACAGGCTGAGGGAGTTGGGGCTCTTCAGCCTGGAGAAGAGAAGGCTTCGAGGGGACCTGATAGTAGCCTTCCAGTATCTGAAGGGGGCCTACAGGAAGGCTGGGGAAGGATTATTTACAAGGTCCTGCAATGACAGGACAAGGGGCAATGGGCTTAAACTGGCAGAGGGGAGATTTAGACTAGATGTTAGGAGGAAGTTCTTTCCAGTGAGGGTGGTGAGACACTGGCACAGGTTGCCCAGGGAGGTTGTGACTGCTCCCTCCCTGGATGTGTTCAAGGCCAGGTTGGATAAGGCCTTGAGCGAGCTGTACTAGTGGGAGGTGTCCCTGCCTATGGCAGGGGGTTGGAACTAGATGATCCTTGAGGTCCCTTCCAACCTTACCATTCTATGATTCTATGATTCTATGATCTTGAAGGCTATAATAATTAAACACTTTAGAGCACGTGTTGATTGAAATCAGTGCCAAAAATCATAGAATTTTGAGAGAGCAGAGTAAAGGGGCAGAATCACTTGCCTTGCCCTGCTGGCCACGCTTCTCTTGATGCAGCCTAGGACTCGGTTGGCTGTCTGGGCTGCATGTGCACGCTGCAGGCTCATGTTGAGCTTTTCATCAACCCAGACTCCAAGGTCCTTTTCCTCAGGGCTGCTCTCCAGCCATTCGCCACCCAGCCTGGAGTTGTGCTTGGGATTGTGCCTACCCAGGTGCAGGACTGAATACTTTGTTTTCAGATAGTTTTTCTAACACTACAGGGAAAAATTGAATTGCTTGTACGGAGCCAAACTTTGGCCCTTTAAATCACACAGGAGACAGAACTACTCCATCAGTGACCCTTCAGGTGCCTTGTCCTGACAGGTGGCTGTAGCATCAATCTGAGCTGGTTAATGAACCTCCTGCAATTCATTTGAGAGATGAAGAATAGACGGAGATGAAAGACAAACAGGAATACCGTTAGCATATAACCTGTAGTATGCCAAATAGAGGAATCTTGAAGCCGATGCCAAACCAAACTGAGCAGCCCACTTAACATGTTACCATGCAGACACATCACTCTGAGTTCAGAGACTGTGTTCATGCAATGATGCTGTCTAGGTAATGAGTGATTGTTGTTGGCTCTACCTTCATTAGTACCACTTTGGATGGGTGTGACAAATTTTTCTCTGACATTGCTCTGTAAGGACAGTTAGTTTCTACCAAGCAAGACTGTGTTTCTGCTTTCAAACCACTTGTCAAATTCACTATCTTATAACATCTGAAGTCTTCCAAAATGTTTTGTAGAAATGCCATTATTGCAACTCAAGCCAATTTTATTTTTTTCTTTAGGCAACATCCTCTTTACTGAACTGGAACATTGTATTTCTAGCAACTCAGAGAGTATACTGCTGCTAAGTAAGTAATTTGTATTGATCAGTCTTGACCTTGATTATTTTGTGTGATGACATTATGGTATGACCTTAGATGAAAAGTGCACAATTCTTTAACATATATACACATATGGTTGCAACCACGAGTCAATAATTAAGTACTCCTAAGACCACTTGCACACAGAATGTGTGTTACTGATAGTTTCTAGTAAGATGGAAAGATACAGCTCTTCTAAGAGAGAAACAAACCTGATTTCTTATGATAGAGAAAAAATGGCATCTAATATTAAGTCATATGGTCCTTTGTGCAAGGAAAGGACCAAGATCTTTTGTCATTTGTGTACAACTAAAGTCAACAGAAAACTAATATTCAAGTTCCTTCAAATCTCAGGATGCTTCAGACTTACTGACATCAGTCTCCTGAATGGTTATTTAAGAACTAAGTTTTTACCCATAGTTTTCTCCTGGAGTAATAACAGTGTTATTGAAAGCTTTCCTGAAGGCATCTGTTACTTGGAACGAATATATTTAAGATTAGAAGACACAGATGAGTCTGCTCTCATGCCTGGCTTTCCTTGAAATGTACTCCAGATCCAAGGAAAATATGTTCAAACTTATCCACATTTCTCTCTGCATTAATCTCTCTTTGAACAGATTCTGAAAGCATGTGATCCAAATTCCGAGAAACTTTACATTGTGCACAACCCTTTTTTGACTTTTCCTGCACTTTTCAGCCTGATGAATTCATATTTTCATTTCAATCTGGGAGTATGACAGAGTCTAAATTTGTTCACCCTCCTCTACTCTGGTGTGGATTCAGAGGCTTGCTTTCATCTAGTTGCATCATTTCGAGCTTTTGTGTTTATTTATTCAATGACTCTAAATCTAGATTAATACATATAAATGAGAAATATTTTAATCCTTCTGATCAGGTTACTTAAATATTTAGACCATAATATTGTCATGTCCGTGGTATTTTGTAATTGGTTTCCACCCATCATTATTCCCTTTAACCTGAATCACTTCCTGAAGCATCCTCTGATTCTGCTAGCTGCCTAGAAATTCCTCTGTTTAGATCTAGAGTGAAGATTTTTTTTTTTTTTTTTTGGGTGAGATTTCATTTTGGTGACAGGTGTTTCCAAACTGACAAATACTTGCTGCAGAAATGTCCCAGAACATTTTGACCAGTTCTCAGAAGTTTGGAAGTTCAAAACCACTTTAGTGGGTTTGGATCCAATAGAGACACATCAAATGTAGCGCAGACATAGCTGCGGACACCTCAGGGCTCTTCAGAAAACATAACAGACAGGAGGAAATGTCAAAGTACTCTTCTTCTAAGTCACCTTTTTTTTTCATTAGGTGCAGTTTTCCTAACCTCAAACTTTCAAGCATGTTCTTTCATGCTCTTCTGTATATGTGTTATACACAGCTTGTTTATATATTCAAGTCAATACTCAATATTCAAGTCAAGATTCTACTATCTTGTTTATATATTCAAGTCAATGTAACTGTATCCATTTATTTCTCTTCTGTGTATGAATAATTTGGCAACTAAAACATGGAATAGTTTCAGGCAATGTTCCGTATGCATATTCAAATGAGCATTACATAATAAAGTAATTTTTATATATCTTTACAGTAATGGTACCTATGACTGTCTGTACAGGTATCCTTTTGCTTCTTGCTTGGCATGCTTCAGGTGAGGGCTTGCACTAAATAAATTGCATAGAAGTAGAAGTTCTTGCATGTAGGAGATATGAGTTGTAGGTGTGTCTGAATGTCTTTTGCTTTTGTTTTTTTTCCTGCCACTCCTTTCTTTTTTAAATTTTGAGCTCCACACTATGACAGGCTGTTTGTTAAGGTAAAATGCTTGGTTTAATTTAAATTACTAGATTTAGAGCAAGCTGATGCTAAAATTAGAATAGACCAATCTCTACATCAACTGAATGAAATAACAGGGCACTCTGACAGACGGCTAATTGAAATGTGGACAATACACATCCTGCCATGGGGCTTAAGCTATAGCCTCCTGCCTGCTTTGCAGGACAGCTCCCATTGTGGAGCTGTGACACAACAGTGTGCAAATTCTCTCTAGGTTTCATTATCTTTCATTGCTTCTCTTCTCCTTCCATCCACCTTTGACAGGTGATAATCAAAGAATCCAAGGACATCCTATAAAGTCCCAAGTTTGGGCTGCTGAAGATTGTATGAAATTCTTAAGATTGGGATGTTCTTGCCACAGTCCTATGTGAAAATGGTCTTCAGTTTCTTTTTTTTTGTTGTTTTTTTTTTGTTTGTTTGTTTTTGTTTTTTGTTTCTGTTTTTGGGGTTTTTTTGTTTAGTTGTTTGAATTTGGATAGACTTCTGAAATAATAATGTATCTGTAGCAGCTCCCATTTTAGCAATGTCTGTGTACATGTATATAGTGTTAAGCAACAGCTCCTGGATTTTATTCTTTTACCAGAATTGTAACTCCTGCTCTGGAGACATGAAATGCATCAGTTGAGCACTTGGCAGCATGTACTTTCTGACAATGCAAGCAAAGAAAATCAATTTCCCTTTGACCTCCTCAATAAATATGAATACCTCATCCTGAGACAAATGGAGAAAACTCATTAAAAAATATAAAAAACTTAAATATTTTTGATTAAACCATTTCCTTTCTTTTTCAGCTGTTAATGGTTTTGGTTCTTTTTTTCTTTTGTTTTGTTTTTTGTTTTGGGTTTTTTTTGGGGGGGGCGCGGAGGGTGTTGCTGTTGTTTGTGGGGTTTTTGTTGTGTTGCTTTTCATTTTTTTTTTTCTCAGAAAAGTCAGGAATAAAATTATCAATCTAGATGTATGGCTCCAGATGCACAAACCTTATAAACGTTTTCAGGATGTTAGAACTCTTGCTGGTGTTTAGACATACTAACTGAGCATGCCTGTTTAATGCAGACGTACCTAAGCAAATTCTAATCTGGTGAGCCTGTCACAGTACTCTATTCACTCTTTTCTGAGAGTGTCTTGACTACTCAAACTGAGCTGACCTAGTTATATGTATTCTTCACTGCAGTGCAGGAATACCTTTCTTATTTGATCTCATGAAGTCTTCCTTCACCAAAGTAAAAGGACTAGGGAATTGTATCCTGTATTTCTTTCCTCCCATACCTCCTAGAACTGGTTTCTTCAGCTACTAAAAATAAACCCTCCATATTTGTTTCACCCTGCGGAAAAGATTGTGTACACAGTAAGAGCCCACCCAGAGAGACAAAACACTTGTCAAACAGTTACATAAATGCACAAGTACTTCTCACATACCACCCAAAAAGTGATTTGAAAGAGAGCTCACCATGCTTGAACTTCTAGGCAGAGATGCAGATTTTGTGGCTGGCATTTGTTTGCTTTGAGAAATCATAATTTCTACAGGCAAACCAGTTCTTGTTCTGCATGAGGCACCATTATCAAGTGACCTGAGAGAGGCACTTGTATCCAGGGACAAGGATTTCTCTAATTTGCGTGTTCGTGCTCCAGCCACAATGTCGTCACTTCTCAGACTTTCTAAGTCTGCTTCTTCATGGGTTTTTCCATCTAGAATGTTCTCTTTCCAGCTTTCAGAAGACTTTCTCTTAATATGCAAATCATCTAGGCTTCTCACACTGTTTGGAAAGGTATTTTTCAGTTTAGCAGCTCGGTATGCCCTCAGGCTCATGGGATCGAGCACTCTGAAAGTAACTTCATTAATAAATTGAGAGAATTTGAGTTTAGCTTCTATTTTTTCTTCCACAACAGACAATGAACTTGATGATCCTTGACTCACCAAACTCAAATCAGATGCGGAGGAACTGCTTTTCTTGTGAGTCTTTTTCTTCCTCTGGAGCTTTTGGCTTGTGTTTACCACTTCTGCTGGATGAAGAGAAGACTGATCCAGTCCGTGGATTTTTTCACCCCCTTTCTGACAGTGCTTTAATCGATGAGGTCGATAGCCTTCATCCTTATTTTTGCTTTTAACAAAGCTTTTAGCATCTGACCTTGTGCTACCCTGTAACTCAAAGCTGTCCTCACTGGAGCTGCAGCGTTTTGAGTAACTGTTCATTGTCAAATCTCCAAAGAGTTTCCTCTCCACATCAGTTCCTACTTCTGGTACACATGCGGTGGTGGATGCACTGAATGCTCTTTCTTCAGTCACCCTGCCAACCCCCTCTTGCTTGGCTGGTTTTCCAGGCACAACTCCCTCTGGCTTAACAGAGGAAATGGAGCCCTTTGATTGTGACTCCATTTATTTTTGTGTCTGTATGTCAGCTGCCATCAATGAAAGTGGCATTCCCATAAATCCTTCTCTATCTTGTAAGACAACAGACGTGACTTTGAAAGGCATAACTGTGCTGCCACCACATTTTATCCCATATGCATCCCAAATTATGTATATGTTTCATAATTAGATCAATACCACATTCCCATCATTTTAATTAACCATACTAATGAACAGAATCCATAGAACATGCAAATTTTCCAGGGTATTGAGTGCCTAGTGGATGAGCACGGCTTTGATTGATCCAACACAGCATATGATATATTCCTGTCTGTTGAACTGGAAACCAAACTACCATGATGTAGATCAATTCTTACTAAGTAAAGTCTGGAGTGGTTCTGTTTCAGGGCTTTTTAAAATCCAATAGTAGAGAAGGTCATGCTATATTGTCCTAGTGCTACTAGCACTTGGTATTCTATGAGAAAGCTTGGTGACAGATCTCATAGACCCAGAAAGAGAAAAAGAGAATGCGAATCTCACTTTGTATCTGTCTTCTTGCCATATTTTTCAGTCTAAAATATTTTTAAAAGGTTTGAATCAAAAGCAAAATGCAATATTGCAGCATTGTAACCAAGTCTGAAGTAGTAGCGATGGGTTCTTCCAGTACCTTGAATGTGAAGCTGTTCTCATTCTGTACTGTCCTTATACACAGCCAAGTCTGAACTGTGAAGCGCAGGACTTCCAAGTTTGCTTTGTCCATGTGCGAGTTAGCCAAAAAAATTAGTTTAAGTGAGGTTAGGAGCTATAGTCTGACTTTATAACCATTGTAAAGGTTTGAAATGTCCTGATGATATGCTGCTACAGGGACTGACCAGAAAATTATTATTATTATTTATAACAATAACAATAATAACAACAACAACTTTAATAACTTTTTCTTTCATCTCCTTACTTTACCATAGTAGTAAAGGCAAGTCGTCTGTCCCTTTTTTTGATTGAGGAGTGAGAGAAGGTAGCAAGGAAGGGAAAAAAAGTGAGTGTAGAGCACATACATATCTGACAACTCAGAAGCAGCTTGGATTGAAATGTAGTTCTATAAATTTTTGGAGTAGGTATTATATTTAAGTTCCCCATTACAAATTACTTTGCCTATTGTCTCCACATTGGTAATTTCAGGACTCATTTAAACTATAGTTCATAAAAATTGCTGAAGTGTTGCAAATCACTCAAATTAACATAGTAAGTGTAATAATTTTGCAAATAACAGGAGGACAGGAAGATCCTTTTAACTCATCAGAAATCAATTGCTTTTACTGGAATTATTTTCTGAAATGCTTTCATATTTTCTATGAGACTGTGCCATTCCACTGAACGTTAGAAACATTATTGTGATCACAGAGACAATATGGCTTAAAATGCCATAAATCCTGTTCACACCTTCTTTTTTAAAGATGTATTTATTCCTCTCTCACTTGAATGTGAATGGTAGCAGTTTAAAGGGCTGATGAATGCTCTTTACTGTCAACACAAAGAGTTTCATGACCTTTTCAGTGCAGTCAGAGAACAATACAGCACTACTCTCTTCTTTGTAAAGCCAGAATTAAGGGCTTTTTCAGTATGTCATAATACGGACTCCTACAAACTTATGGTTGCTCATTGAAGGAAACAGAATTCCCCAAAGGGGTAGCTAATGCATTTCAGGTCTTTTGCCTTGCAGGATCCATTAGAGCTTTGCAAAGTGTGAGTTCTGCATTTTTAATTGACTTTATTAACACGTCTGTTTCAGAAACAGAGCAAGCCTCATTACTGAGCCAGAATCTGTAATGGCTTGTACATATTTGGAGAAGAGCTTTTTTATTCATGAAAGACTGGGCTCATTTGTGCATGAACAAAGCTGTGTTAACCACAAGAGCCAGTTCAACTATCCCTTGCATATGTGCAAATGTTAAGATGTGAATCTGACAGAAGTCTGTGACACAGCCAGAAAAATGGCTCATGTAATTGTCTTCTATTGTCAGGAATGAACCTGTTTGTTCTGAAATATGTCATCTATATAGGAGACATGCAACTTTTTGAAAAATATCAAGATGTGGATTATAGGTGACTCTTCTGGAATACTCCAAATTTCTCCCTTCTCCCTTCCCCTGGGGGTTTGAATGGGGAGTAGAAGGCGGCACGAAAAGTGCTTTCACCCGCTCCGGGCTTGAAGGGGGAAGAGCAAGAGGTCAAAAGGTGCCTTTTCCACACATGTACTGATCTGTGCAGAAACCTGTGCTGGAATCAGGCTGGTGGTTGGCTGGATTCTTTGTGCCCCAGTATAAAATGGCAAATGGACACTTTGTCTAGAAAAGCTTAAATAGAGCAAGGGAACATGCATGAGGTTCCCACCTTGAAAGAGTTCCCACATTGACAGAGCTCCCATTAGAACAGATTCCTGCCTTGGCAGTGTTCCTGCCATGGCAGAGTTCCCATTTAGAATCGTCCCCACTTTTGGACAGCTCCTACCTTTTACACAGCTCTTGGTTTTTGCACCATCCCTGTTTTTGGATGGTTCTCCCCACTTTTGCACCATTCTGTGTAAATTTGCAAGCTTGGCAAGTCCTAGGGTCTATTTGAGAGAGAGCTACCGGTGCTACCCGGACCCAGCAGCCCTTGGACCATACAGCAGATGACTTTCTGGCTGTTATCCTGGCTAGGGGAGACCCTAGCAGTTTGGCTGTCCCTTGCCACTTCCGAGGCAGCATCACTTCCACAAATTCCTGTCTTGTGGATGCTGTGTGTTGAGACACTTCTAACTGATGGCTTTTTCACCTGCCATGGACTTCTACCATATAGATGCAGACTATTGGATACTGCTTGCAGCCTCAGAAGGCAGCTGAGCCACAGAGAATACCTATCTCACCTCCGTGAGTAAAGCCTGCTGGTCTCTTAATTTTCTGCTCAGCCTGGTTGATAGTGGGGTAAAAGCTGTGGTTGTAGCTTAGCATTTTCCATTTCCTGACTTCCTAAATTTCTAAATTTGTCCGTATCACCCAGTGAAGATTTTTCCCAGTTGAATTAGAACTTGTAAATAAACCTAACCTAGTTCTGTAAGTTGTTGGGAGCCAGGGTTTTCAGGAAAATAAAAGAATTCTATTTTTATAATTCCTGACTTGGCCACATTAATTCCATGCCTCCACAACAGTAACCTAGGTAAGGTGTATAAAGTCCTCCCACTTGTGGGGTTTTATACTGCCTGTACTGCTGTTTCTCTTGCTTCAGATTATTTCTATGTAATGGGTTCAGATATATGACACAAATATATCAAATTATTAAGAGGAAAAAAAAAAAAAAAAAGAGCAAGCCATAAATGCAAAATGACAACTAAGTCATCTTACCTGAATTATCTTTTCACTTCAATCCCTTTAAATCTTGATTAGAATAACCAAATTTATAGTAACAATAACTATTCAGTGGTCCTCATTAAGTAAATTCACAAAAAAATTCTTCAGAGCTTACCTAAAATCACAAACAGAAAATCTCAATATTAAATCAAAATTGCTTAAGAATATGAACTTTGAACTCTTTTAATGGTTTGATGTTCACAATTTTTCCATGTTAAATGATTTACGTTTTAAAATGCTTATTTATTTTACCTTATATATATATGTGTGTGTGTGTGTCTTTGAAGACCTTGCTCATAAAGGGAATTTTTTATTCTAGTGCAAGAAGGTATGTCTGTGAATAGCAATGTGTTGCTGCAGTAGTCTGAGCTGTACTCTCGGAACAAATGTCTTCATAGAGCTCAAATTCTATAATTTCTTGCTACAACATGCCTCTACTATGCAGATGTTTGCCTTATTTCCAAGTTCTCCTAAAATTGTCATATTAACATTAAAATAATATTAAGAATAAAACTTATGTATTAATTTTGACCTATTTTAGAAATGGTGGCCACAATTCTTGGAGTAAGACAGTATGCTTGTGCAAAATCAATTGAAAACTGACATAACTGGTGGACTTTACTGTAAATAAGATACCTTTTGTTAGCACCTCTGCCATTACCCTGTTATTTGATCTTTGATCAATACCTGCAGTTTCTTCCATAGCCACCATTAACTGTCCTTAAAATTGTGGAAGGACTAGCTTTTTCTCTGCACTGGAACCCAATCTTGCATAAGAAGACCCTGATCAAAGTGACATCTCTAGGTACTATCAAGACTTATATAATGATAATTCATAAGTGGTGATGAATGGTGCCATACCCAGCTGGAGACTGGTCACTAGTGGTGTCCCCCAAGGATCAGTACTGGGCCCCATCCTCACTATCTTCATTGATGATCTGCACAAGGGCATCGAGTCCGTCACCAGCAAATTGGCAGATGACACCAAGCTGGGGGCATATGTTGCTGGGTTGGAGGGCAGAAGGGCTCTGCAGCTGGACCTCGACCGCCTGGACAGATGGGTAGAGTCCAACGGGATGGTGTTCAACAAATCCAATGCCGGGTGCTGCACTTTGGCCACAACAACCCCATGCAGAGCTACAGGCTGGGGTGGGAGTGGCTGGAGAGCAGCCAAACAGAAAGGGATCTGGGGGTGCTGACTGACACCCACCTAAACATGAGCCAGCTGTGTCCAGGTGGCCAAGAAGGCCAATGGCATTCTGGCCTGCATCAAGAATAGTGTGGCCAGCAGGAACAGGGAGGTCATTCTCCCCCTGTACTCTACGCTGCTTAGGACACACCTTGAGTCCTGTGTCCAGTNNNNGCCAGGGGAAGTTTAGGCTGGAGGTGAGGAGAAAGTTCTTGACTGAGAGAGTCATTGGCTACTGGAATGGGCTGCCCAGGGAGGTGGTGGAGTAGCCATCCCTGGAGGTGTTCAAGGCGGGTTTGGACGTGGCACTTGGTGCTATGGTCTAGTCTTGAGGTCTGTGGTAATGGATTGGACTTGATGATCTTTGAGGTCTCTTCCAACCTTGGTGATACTGTGATACTGTGATACGTGAGACGTTTCCTGTACTAGGTGGATCCAGGGGATACAATTGCTGAGATGCTCTATTTTAGTTTAGTTTCCAGTATAACAACATAAACAGAGCAATATTGATCCTTTTCTGCTAAATTGACTGATGAGTCTGAAACATCTATAACAGAGTGATAGCTAAGATTGCATCTTAAATGGAACTTTCACAATTATTCAGTATTTCAATATTGACGAGAGTGGGATTTGTCTAGTAAACTTGTTACTTAGGAAAACACATTCAGATTTTTCTATAGATTGATTTAGTCTTATTTATATTCTAAGTATCATTTTACTTAGATACTATTAGAATCTGAATATTTTGTATAAAAATGGAACATAATAGAGTTACCTGAAAACATGACTTGATGTAGTGCAATATCTCTACAGACCGCTGGCTGAAGATTTAAAATGGAAAGCTGAGTCCTGTGGGAATTATAAAATATCCCTATTTTTTAAACTTCAGGGGATTTTAATTTTTGCTAATAGTATCAAAAGCAAATACAGGTTGTCTTGTAGTTGCTGCAGGAGGTTGTTATGACAACTAGAAGTTTCTTTGTGTCGAGCTCTGCAAGATATGATCATTTTTAGGTCAAAGCAGACAACATTCAACAGTTATTGTACAAAAGAAGTGCACAAGGTTTCGTATGTCTAAAATTACAATTTTTGATGCATTAACAATAAGTTAAATAGATTACATTTTAAAAGTGAACAAATCTAAATGTGTCCTGAGATACATACATTTTAACAATTATTATTATTAGTGGAAAAATAAAAGTGTAAATCCAATTTTAAATACCATTAAGGTTTGTTTGAATTGCAATTAAGATGAGTTCTAGAACTGTTTTATAATCACTAGACTTCAGGATTTCAAATCAATAACTACATTGTGCTGCTCTTATTACAGCAATGGGGGAATTTTTCCTCTGTAATGGAGTGTATTTCCTATATGTTATTTTATTTCTAATTCCAAGTCAACCTTTCAGATGGTCAGAAATACTACCTGAGCACCAGAGCCAAACTCACTGGAGCTGACAGGGTTTAGAGAATTTAGAATCATAGAATCATAGAATGGTAAGGTTGGAAGGGACCTCAAGGATCATCTAGTTCCAACCCCCTGCCATAGGCAGGGACACCTCCCACTAGTATGGGTTACTCAAGGCCTCGAATTTAGAAATTCTCAATTTTCCCTGCAAATAAGTTAGTGTTTCAACACACAGTCCACTCTCAAAATAGCTATATCCCAACTCTTCCAGTGTCCATTCTTGTTCAGATATACTCTTTCCTCCTGTCATTAATAAAAAATTTATCACATCTTTTCTGCTACTGTTAGTATTTAATGCACTTCATTGTGGGGTGTTTTATGGGACCTTTATGCATTACCATTAAGTTTATCCTTTTAAATAATACAGATGCTCCATTCTGGGTTTCTTTAAGCAGATGGTTTCTTCTTTCTTTTTTTTTTTTTTTTTCCTTCTGTAGTGGTTGCCAAACACTATTTGCTCTTAATACAAGGTTGTCTAACCCAGTTTCTTCAGCAAGACAATGTTGGTCTCAGCTTTGTTTTATTTAATTGTTCTCTCAGAAAGTGTATTGCATTTCCAATTTAATAGTAATAATGTCTATTTCTAGGGTGCTAGATGTTATAATCATAGAATCACAGAATGGTAAGGTTGGAAGGGACATCAAGAATCATTTAGTTCCAACCCCCTGCCATAGGCAGCAACACCTCCCACTAATACAGATTACTCAAGGCCTCGTCCAACCTGGCCTTGAACACCTCCAGGGAAGGAGCAGCCACAACCTCCCTGGGCAACCTGTTCCAGTGCCTCACCACCCTCACTGGAAAGAACTTCCTCCTGACATCCAGTCTAAATCTCCCCTCTACCAGTTTAAACCCATTGCCCCTAAGCCTGTTGCACAGCAAAAATTTCATTTCCCGAAATATTACCTTCACCATCTTTTTATTTTGTTTTAGAACAAAGACTTTCTAATGGACAGGAAACACAGTCAGTATTTCCTGTAGTCATTTTACCTCACTAGGTTTCACCCAAAAGTCTTGTAGACCTAAGGAAAATTCCAGCAAACATTTGCTATAACTCTGTAAGATCCAAATGTCTTCAGGACCAGTAAAATGAAAGTTCAGTTCCTTCATGTTAATGAGTGATTGTTAGTAGGAATGAGTTAAAAATGTCATTTGGTTTTGTTTTTTTGTTTGTTTGTTTGTTTTTTTAAATAGCTTATTAATAGGTCTGTATCATGTAAAGATAACCTGAAAATTGCAACAGTGCTGCTACCATTAAATCAGGTTTTGTTAGCATGAAAGGTATATGGGAAAGTGCTGTGGTGTCCTACAGAATAAAGACATTTAAGCAACTTGTGCTTCTATGCAGGAAACTGCATGGCGGAGAGTACCTGCATCCAACCTTGAATCTAAATCTAATGATCTAAAGGATCTAAATTCCTCTAAATTCTTATTAACCTACTTCTCCATTGTGATGTGGAAAACATTTGTCTGTCTTCCATCTGCAGACTGACCAAACACAATGCAACAAGTTACTATGCCATCTTTCTTGCCAATAGGCACAAGTCTGATTAATCTAATTTATAGCTGTATACTAGATAGAGGTGTGCTAAACCTGTAAGATGTTTAATGTGTGTGTAAGAAATGAGGAGAGATGATGTTTCACATAAATTTTGCATCACCCTGAAAACAGTCACTATTCTCTGACCAATGCTACAGCTACAGTAAAACTAGCCAGCCATGTATTTAATATGCAAGCTATATTAACAGTTTCTAAAAATAATTAAATATTTAAGAAGAGGCAAACATAAGAAGAAAATGCTTCAGTATGTCAATCTTAAAATCAGTTTAATAGAAGTATAATAGAAGAGTCTGTTCAACACAGGTCCTTACTGTGTTCAGTAAAATGCTGTGCCTTCCATCACAGTGCAAACAGCTAAATTAGTATTAGTTGTGAACTACTGGTTTTTGTGTTGTCTGTTTTCTAGCAGTAGAAACTGTGGATGCCTGTTGCTGTGTATATTTTTTAAGCTGGTCAAAGAAATGTACCAGACACTTGCAGCACTAGATAGTGATATTTTGCTACCCTTAATTCCCAAGGGACTTTTTTCCCTTTCATTCTCTCATGAAGACAAATTTTAGTCTTGCTGAGAAAAGCCAGCAAAATGAAGCTGTAGACTGTGATCTTTTTTCAAGGGCTTTAAGTGATCTTTTATTTATCCACAATGCAGAAAATGGACTGCTTTGAAGAGAGGCATACAAACTATCTACAATATAGGAAAGAGATTTATGATTTAGTTAGGCCAAATTTCAGAGCATATACAGTATAACATTTTCTTCATGTTAGAACTTCTTGGTATTAAGAGGCTGTGATATAATCTGCCTGAGTGATTATTGTCTTCATCCAAGAGAGATGGAGATTCCTAGCTAACAGAAGATCATGTGTGAAGAACAGATTCTTTATCAGATTAGTGTTTAGTGATCAACCATGGTTGCATACCTTGACTATGAAGGAGTCTTCAAAATGTTTCCTGTCCTCTGCCACCATCATCTTTTTCTTGCTCAGCTTCTGCTTCAGCCAACTGCTCCATGAGTTCTTCACGTGCTGTACTTTCTTTGTAGTTGTGCTGCAGGATGGGTAGAGCTGCACGTCATCAGCATTACACTAGCATTTGATTTTCTGTCTCCAGTTCCCTTTGTAGTCATTTAGTAAAAGAGAGCAAAATAACTGATTCTTCTGAGAATACACAGGTGAGGAGTCTTAGTTTCTTCCATTACTCCTTGAACATCTGTGTTTTTAAGAAAGTGATAAATCTTTTGAGTCTGTTTTTAAACTCAACCTTCTTTGAGGTAGGATGGCAGTCATGTGACCTTCCTAAATAGGTACGTGTTTTTCCTCATTTTACTCTCCCTTTTTTCTCTTCATATTTCCTAGCCCCTGTATCCTTTCATTGTTGTTATTTATTTGGCAAAAAGAGGAAGAAGAGGCATAAGAAAATTTAAGACAGTAGAGCAGAAAAGTGAATGGAAGAATGGAATTTGTTTTTCATGCAAAGCCAAACTTGGAAAAAAGCGTAATTCCATTTTCTTCAGGTGGAATGAAAATATTTCCCACCCACTGAATTCTGCTTTATTAAAATAACCAAAGAAACAAACAACAACAAAAAAAAAACCCCAAACAACACAAAAGCCAACCAACCAACCAACCAAACTAAACAACAGCAACAAAAAAAAAACCCAAACCCAAACCAAAGCACAAAGAAAAAAAACAACCAACCAACCAACCAAAACCCAGCCAACCAACCAACCCAACCAACCAACCAAATAAACAAAGAAACCCCACAAACTATATTGTCTCTACCAATTTAAGTTCTTTTACAAAATCCATTTCTAGTTTGATGCTGGATGCCACAGTCTACAAGGCCTTGCTAAGCCAAATAAAATCCCTTTTTGATGTGATACCATGTTACTGACTACCCAAAGTCCATTCCAGTCATACTCCCTGGAGTACTGAAGAGACCTTTCAGTACTACAACTTTTTTCTTTGTCAACTTTTTTTACATCTGCAGCAATATGTAATTCTGCTAATTATCTGTTACAAATAGAGGAAATTTTAAGACTGGGACAAAGTCTTTGTCAAATTCAATTCAACAAATCCAAGTGCCAGGTGCTGCACTTTGTCCACAACAACCCCATGCAGAGCTACAGGCTGGGGTGGGAGTGGCTGGAGAGCAGCCAAACAGAAAGGGATCTGGGGGTGCTGATTGACACCCACCTAAACATGAGCCAGCAGTGTGCCCAGGTGGCCAAGAAGGCCAATGGCATCCTGGCCTGCATCAGGAATAGTGTGGCCAGCAGGAGCAGGGAGGACATTCTCCCCCTGTACTCTGCACTGCTTAGTCCACACCTTGAGTCCTGTGTCCAGTTCTGGGCCCCTCAATTTAAGAAGGACATTGAGGTACTTGAGCGTGTCCAGAGAAGGGCAACGAGGCTGGTGAGAGGCCTCGAGCACAGTCCTATGAAGTAAGGCTGAGGGAGCTGGGATTGTTTAGCCTGGAGAGGAGGAGGCTCAGGGGAGACCTTCTTGCTGTCTACAACTGCCTGAAAGGTGGTTGTAGCCAGGAGGAGGTTACCTTCTTCTCTCAGGCAAGCAGCACCAGAACAAGAGGACACAGTCTCAGGCTGCGCCAGGGGAAGTTTAGGCTGGAGGTGAGGAGAAAGTTCTTGACTGAGAGAGTCATTGGCTACTGGAATGGGCTGCCCAGGGAGGTGGTGGAGTAGCCATCCCTGGAGGTGTTCAAGGCGGGTTTGGACGTGGCACTTGGTGCCGTGGTCTAGTCTTGAGGTCTGTGGTAATGGATTGGACTTGATGATCTTTGAGGTCTTTTCCAACCATGGTGATACTGTGATACTGTGAAATGTATAAACCACAAAGTATTGTTGTTGCCGTATCCTTTTTTCCACCCCTGTCTGGTGAATGTATTCAAATTAGTAAACACCATGTTAGACTGAGCTGTTCAAGTGCCTATTGCAAAAATTCACAGTTCTTTGTAATGGATCACGTCGATGGGGGTCAGGGTGGGGGGTGGGGTGTGTGTTGACCTATACTTGGTTTGTGACATTTAAGATTAAGATTATTCTTTTGGAGGATTAGAAAACTACAAAGGTTAAAGATGGAATGGGCCTTTTCATCTAGGCAATGCTACCTTCTTGACCATGGGGTCACAATTCACCTTTGGAAGCCTCACAAATGCATCCCTCTTCCTCTTTCTCACCTTCCTAATCTAAGTAATATCTATCAATGATAACTTCCTCATGTTGCTGAATAGCAATACTTGTGAAATCAAAGCTTCTTAGTGGTGTTACTACTCACAGATGTCTCCTTTAGTCTTGTGGAGATAGTACCATACAGTTTACTACTTACTGGCATTTTACAACTGTCCTCTGTTTTTCTGAGATTTGGAAAAGGGTGATCATAGAATCATAGAATCATAGAATGGTAAGGTTGGAAGGGACCTCAAGGATCATCTAGTTCCAACCCCCTGCCATAGGCAGGGACACCTCCCACTAGTACAGGTTACTCAAGGCCTCATCCAATCTGGCCTTGAACACATCCAGGGAGGGAGCATCCACAACCTCCCTGGGCAACCTGTTCCAGTGCCTCACCACCCTTACTGTAAAGAACTTCCTCCTAACATCTAGTCTAAATCTCCCCTCTGCCAGTTTAAACCCATTGCCCCTTGTCCTGTCATTGCAGGACCTTGTAAATAATGATGGGGGTGATGGGGGTGTCAGACTAAATCTCTCCATTATTAGCTTCTAATTAATAGGCTGCTCAGAGCTGGCCTAGGAACTCTAGTGTTGCTGGCAGCTAAGTATTTATTACTGTTCACCATAACTAGAACACAGTAATTTTGTTATATGTGCTCTCATTTTTTATTGCTCCCTATGCATAATCTGTCAAAGACTTTCTATTTCTCTTACATAGTAAATAAGGAAATTGTTGTTCCAGTTCCATGATTCAGTATGTCCTGGAAGTTTGCTTAAGAAAGCTTGCCTGCACATAAATGAGTTGACTTGGCAGTATACTTTTAATTTTTTTTGTTATGAATAACCTGAAAAAAAACTAGGAGACATAAATTGTAAATTCTTGACTTTTGTTATCATGGGATCTCAGGGAATGAATAACTCAAGCAGAAGGAAAGTATTTATGTAGTTTTCTGTGGAAGTTCATGAAGTAATTTGTTTTTTTTTTTTACTGAGTATTTTTACCTACATAAAAATTACGATAAATAATGTTATGTAGATGCACAGGTCATGTTTGTGATAGAATTTTCCAGGATATAAATACCAGAGCTGTAATGTCTCAGATGCAGCTAGAAAATAGTTCTACTGGGTACGGCAAACCCATGTGTTTGCAATCAGATTTGAATACCATGGGCACTGGCGTTAGGCGGGTTAGGACCAAATGAGGAAAAAAAAGTCTGAGTGTGAGTAATGGTGTGTTTGCACACCAAATTTAAACTTATCACTGTGGTTTGCCTATTCCTAACTCCTTTCTGCTACAACAGTTGCAGCTTAAACATAAAGCAAAATCTTGGGGGTTATTGTTTTCTTTTTCCTTACAAGTCCCATAGCCCCACCTAATTTCATTACATTATCACAGCTGTTTAAATACTCTTGCAGAAAGCATGCTACAGTATGTGCTGTTTGTTTTGGTTAAAGGCATGTGTTTTTGTGGTTTCTCATACAAACAGCTATTTCATCTATGCTCTGCTCAGTTTAACAATGACTAATATGTTGTAGAATTTTACAAGCAACCATTGCAAATATTTTCCTCCAAATTTTTATACAAACGTCAGGTAGATTTCATGTGTACATATTGGCTTTATTAATAATAATGATGACACTATCTGACTTCTTTGTTTCTTGAAGATAGTAAATATTTTTTCAATTTCATACTTAGTGGGTAGTAGAATATTCAGAATACATATTCCAGTTCTGGTGAGATCAAACAGATATTTTCTGTGATGCATATTATGCAAATAAAAGAGGCATTACTCTTATTTAAAAACCTCTATCATGGCAGTCAATTGTAAATCATTCCATTAGCTTTCTAGTACTGCAGCTTTGGGAAGCTTTATTCATATAATCTGCTGTCTTGTGCCTTAATATATTAAATATTTCCTTTTTAAGACAGTAATGTCTGCCAAATGAAACAACAGAGCATGTTACTTCATGTTTAAAGCAAGCATTCCGTTGTCATATTGCAGCACCACTGATTCAGTGCTGAAGACTTCTTTACTAGCAGTTACACACTTGAAATAAAAAACAAACAAGTATGCAAATATGCTATTAAGAGAAAGCAATACTTACTTGAGTAGGATTCTGAAAGCTTTGTTCTGCTAGTCCACAAACTGAAATGATAGAGCCAGATTTAGAAGTAGCTTATTAGGTGCATGCTGCTTCAATAGTTACAGCTTGCTTTTTTTTTTTTTTTTTTTTTTTTTTTTCCTGTTTTCAAATGAAAGATAGGATCGTTTTCTTCTAATGAAGACAGCACAGAATGACATGCTGTCCATGTTGCTGTGAGAGAATAAGCTTGCAGAGCAAAGTCAAGCAGTTGCAGAACAACTTACCAAGGCTCATTTGCTACCAACTTCCAGGGCTTTTCGGTGTTGTAACAAACTTTAACAGCATCAAGAGCCATGGTATGTCACAAATGCAGGAAATTTCTAGTTAGTTATGTACACTTGAGACTGAAAGTGATTGAGTCAGTATTGTTTGTGAAAATAAGCAGAATGCTGCGTAGAGCCAAAATCTATCAACTGAAACACCCACTGAATTCCCTTAAGGGACTAGGCACTGATATAATTTAAGTGCAATACCTGGTACTCCTCTTTGCTCAGCTGGCTATGTGTTACTTCTGCAGCTCCAGCCCTGAGAAAAGGGTGTAGGAACTGCCCTAAAGCAATCACACAAATGTTAAAAAAATACTTATTTTGGCTTGTCTTTGATGTTATACTTTTGGAGTTTCAGTGATGTCACTGTTTAAAGATTTTGAGTATTCTTGTTAGAATTCTACCTGTGTATAGCCCAACATAAATATATACCTCGTGGTCCAGTAGTCAATTATATCTGCAGTTTTGCACTGCAGAGAAGCTATCCTTTAAATCTAACCATGTGTTTTGAAACATTCCACTTTAAAATTTCTTTTACACAAGGTTGGTTTTGGCTAGAGAGATATCCCTGATGTATTTATCAATTAGAAATTACTCTGAGTAATGAGGTTTTGGCTTATCCTGCTTTGCCTTGTCCAAAACACTGAACCTTTCATCCCTAATGTGAAGACCAAGGTGAACTGTGCTATCACTCATGCTTTTCATCATTAGCTTTGCAGCCTCAGACGGGGGGAGATGGCAAATGGTCAGCCACACCTCCATGCCTTGACTTGAAAGAACAAAAGTTATCAGGGGAATGGGAGGGATGACTGGTGACATTAAGTTATTGCACTGCTGCTGTTGAGTCCCTACATACATCCCAGACATTGTGGGAATGCTCAGGAGCTTTCTCTTACAACTGCTCCTTGTCAGCTGTCAGGAGACTGAGTTTATTTCTCCAGCCAAGTTTCAAACACTGAAAAATGTGCAAGATTCGGATGTTCAAGAAGATTTATCTTCCCAGCATCCTAAAGGCAAACTCCTAACATCAGCACCTTCCATTCATCACTGAAAAAAAAAAACACAACAAAACACCAAAAAACAAAAAACAAGAACAACAACCAAAAAACCAAACAAAAAAAACCCAAAAAACACCAAAAAAAACCCAAACCAAAAACCCAACCCAACAACAACGGATCTTTCTTCTTAAAAGGAAACAATTAATGTCTATAGACTGACAGTGAATCCAAAACTCATCAGAAGCTCCTGAAATTGAGCATGTGTTGGCTTTAACAGCTGCAAGGTACAGACCAGAGCTGAGTTTTCTATCTCTCAGATCCTGGTGACTTCAATAGTGGAATGACTCCTGTAGCCATAAGACCCTGCTTGTGTTCCCATTTGCTTTAACCACTGATGGTACTGAAAATTTGGGGAATTTGATTTTTTTTTTTTTTTTCTGACCAGCAATACCACTGCATAGGTCTGTAATCAGGTTTTCCATGATAAAATCTTTTGACTAGCAAATTCTTCCCCTCAGGTTCAATTATATTTTAGCAGCAGAGTGATAAGCTAAAGCAAAATGTAAATGGATAGTCATTATATGTCAGGATTTCCAAGGTGTGTATGGGGAAGGGAGGAAGTCTATTTCATTTCTTGAGTTCTTTCTCTTCAGTGAACTGATATGAAAGGAAAGGAAACATGACTTAAATAAAAATTGTATTTAGCCATGCCATACTTAGAGGTGGGAGATTAGAGAAACAAAATATTGCCAGTTGTGTGTTCATACCCCTTTACCTCTGGCTCTTACAGGTGTGAAACTGTTTTTTTTCCAGGTCAATTCCAAACACGTCCAATGAAATTCCAGTTCTAGTTTCCAAGAAAGATTTTCTCATGAACTACAAGTAAACTGTATTTCTTTGCTGCCTCGTTTTTCCATCTTCTTGGTTTGCTTCTCCTTTTGCACACTATACAAAGAAGTCTCCTTTCACTTCCTGCCCCTCCTTGAGTAAAGCTTTCTTGTGAATCCATAATTCTATTGTGAATTCCTGTACAGGAAGCATGAAGCATTTCAGAATGAATGGCTGGCACAGTCAGTGAACTTTGGAAAAGATACAGAATTTCTGATCACTAGCCTGACTGAGAAAACAGTGATATGATTGATTCTAAGTATATCTTGCAGAACACTGCTATCTAACCACTCATTCTTTCTCATTTATTTTTTTCTCCACCTCTCTCTTCTCTCAGTAAAATAGCTGCTAACAATAACCTCAGCAGCAGTAAGAAAAGAAAGTACAGTCAAGGCTCAACTGAATTTCATCAGTAATGTGACTGGAAACTTTGGTCTTGCCCTTTTATGGGATTTGAATTGGATATTTAAAAACTCATACAATGTGAGAGAAGCAGGTATTAGAAGGGCGAAGAAATGAACAAAATGAAGCAGTTATTACTAAAAACTAGTGCAAGAAAATACAAAAGCAGTCTAGTGCAAGACTGATACCGTTAGTCAGTTTGTCATCCGTTATATTACTTGATTTGTTGGTAATTTTATTAAGAAAGCATGCAATTTTTGTTGTACCAAGCAGAATAAGGATTAACTCTTCTTACACATTCCAGATCAATTTGAATGACTAACAGGGATTGCCACAGAAATACTGTTGGGTTATTTAAGTATTATCTATGGAGAAGGAGTGCCTCTCCAAGTGATCCTGGGTAATGCGTGTAAAAGCAGTCATAACACTTGAAAGATAATAGAAGTTTTGGAAGGTTCAGTACCTATTAGTGTCACCTTTCAGCACAATATTTTAAATCTCTTATGTTATAAATGCTCTTATTGTATCAAATCTAGACATAGAATAACCTCTGAACCTGCATTTCTAAACAAAAAGTAAAAATGTCCAGCTTGTATCTTGAAGACCTAACTTGTATCTTTGCCACAGGGTTATTTTGCCTTTCTACATCCTCTGGGATTGTTCAGAAGAATAACTATGTCTCATCTGGCTGCAGTACTTACCGCTCTGCCAAGTGCAATCAAATGTGGGCAGAGGAGAGGGGACACAACCTTGCAAGAGGGGGTGTGCTGCAAATTCAGTCAATATATAGCAAGTTCCCTTTCACGTGTGCACTAATTTTTCTCTCACCACATTTATCATTCTCCACACACAGCCTGCTATCTGTACATCAGTCACGCTCAACTTTCAGCAGACTGGCCATTGCACACCTCTGCAAGGATTCCCACAGTCTTCATTCATTTCATATTTGTATCAGCATCTGAACACATCTACAGAAACCATAGCATGCACTGAAAATGGCTGCTGCTTATTATTGTGTCTTCTGCTGGGACTTGGTGATTCTGGAAACTTTTTGGTTAGATTTTCTGTTCCAGTGAGCCTTGCTGTTTTATTTCTAACAAAAAGCCCATGCAAATGTCACATGCAATGACTTTTGAGGAGAATAAATTTTACTTTTGGAAAAACAACATAAGAGTTTGGTGATGTCAAGCTGAGAACACTATTAAAAGTAGGGGATATAATACCACCCTGTTGAAGTTATTGACTTAATATTGCTTGAAGCAAAAAAAAAAATCCTAACCTTCGGTCAGCAATGCTAAAAGAACATGACCTGTTAGCAACCTCTGCTTTTGAATTTCAAGCATATTTGTTTAACTCTGGACATAAATCCATTAAGCTAGAAAGCTTGTGGAATTGATGAACTATGGTTGATTTCTTTTTTTTTTTTCCCTGTTGTTTTGAGTCTTTATGGATTTTCAACAAGATAGTGTTCTTTCTACCATCTGTAACCAGATTTTTTTCCAATATGTTGCCAATGCTGCTTCTCTAGTTATTTCTCCCAAAATTGCTTCAAGAAGATAGGGAAGGCAAAATAGAAAAATCAGACTCCAGATGCTAAACTGATTTGCAGAAGTGCATGTGCCCGTTAAGGTCTATTTAGCCAGCTTTTCACCAGGTATATTTGTTGTACCCTGTTAAATCTGACTCATTGGAAAATTAGTCTCTTTTTCAGACCCTTCAAGGTACAAAAGGTACAGCTTTTGTCACGCTAACTAATGTGTGAAAACAAGTCTTCCAAACCTTAACGTGTCTCCCTGGCAAACACTGTTTTAAAGCGGCCAAGTGGTGTGTGTGTGGCGGGGTGGCAGCTGTGCCCACTTATAAAGTGATAGCAGGACTATGGGATTGAATAAAAAAATTATAATTTCCAGGGATGACCAGGTCCATCCCCTGAGATGGGATTTTATCTCTGTAGTCTTCTTAAGGGACCCTGGACCCTTCAAACTACCACACTACTTACTTAGAACTACCTTTTTGCTGTTTTGCTAACTAATCTTTCCCAGTCTTTAGCAAAAAAATAGGAATATAAATGAATAGTATAGAGAGTTAAAGGTAGGAAAGATTACTTGTGATTTAGACATAATGTCCTCATTTTCTGGTATGCAGAAGATGGTCAACAATAAGTTAAAAATAATATTTGCTTGTTTGAATGACTGAGAAAATGCTGATTGTTTTAGGGTGCACGTTTCAGCCCAGGGAATAATACAGATATTGCTTCAGAGCTTTACTTTCAACAACCTGCTTTTCTCTTAGAAGGGGATATGAAGAATAAACATAGCTTGAATTATAGAATCAGAGAATGTATCACGACTGTATTGGAAAGGGACCTCTAGAGGTCATCCAACAGGGACATCCTTAACTAGATCAGGCTGCTCAGAGCCCTGTCAAGCCTGATTTGGAATGTCTACAGAGCTGGGGCCTCCACAACCTCTCTGGGCAACTTGTTCCAGTGTTCCACCATCCTCGCAGTAAAGTTCTTCTTACTAATGTCCAATATAAATTTACCCTTCTCTATGTTAAAGCCATTGTTTTTGTCCTGTTGAGATGTGCCTTTATAAAAGGTGTCTTCTCAGCTTTCTTATAGGTTCTCTTCAGGTGTTGGAAGGTCTCCCCAGATCCACCTTTTATTGAGGATGAACAATCCCAATTCCTTCAGCCTGTGTTTGTAGGATATGTGCTTCAGTCCTCTGATCATTTCTGTGGTCTTCTTCTGGACCCTCTTCATCAGGTGTATATCCTTCTTGTGTTGAGAGCCCCAGAGCTCAACACAGCATCCCAGGTCAAGTCTCAGTAGAGCAAAGTACAGTGGTAGGATCACCTCTCTCAATCTGCTGGCTGCACTGCTTTTGATGCAGACTAGGCTGTAATTTGCCTTCTGTGTTCCAAATACGTATTGTTGATTCATGTCCAGCTCATGTCACTTTTAGGGACTGTAACTGACCAAGATCCCCATGTAGCTCTAACCCAAGGATATCCATCAGCTCTGAAAATTGAAAATTCTGTTTCATGGCAGGTGCCATTAACACCTGCTAGTGGGACACTACATCCTATTCAAACAGGTAGTATGACAGCTGCAGGGTGGTAATAATGTGGGTTATTTCCTTTGCTGTGTCTTTTTGGGAGACTGATGGATGGTTTCTGTCAACAAAGAATACCATCCTGACACATCCACTAAAATCACAACAGCACAGAATCACAAATCTTAAGATAATTATTATGGGAAAAATCATGCTTAGATCACTTATCACGTAAAACAACCAATTTTCTTTATCTCTGTCTTACAAAACATACCACAGTTAAAATACTCCAAAATTTATTTAATAAATACTAAATTAAGGAAGTTAGTATTTATTGATTGAATTTAGTATTTAATACTTATTTATTTAATGGGATTCTGTGTTTCTTAGATTTAGTTTATTTTTCAAAAGAGTAAGCTTTGCTTTAGTAGGAATACCTGCTAAGTGTTGCATCTGCAAAGATACAGAAGTGAAAAACTCCAAAACAAAGAACCAACATTTCACTTAAACTTTAATTAATTCCTGTCATATTTAACACATAAAACATCAGTTTTTATTAGCCAGAAATTATGGTTTGTTCACATTCCAATTCGCAGTTTTAAGATGTTTCAGGACACTGGGTAAACAGAAAACATGATCCAGCTCCAAGTAGATATAACATGTTGAAAAGTGCTGACCAAGACTAAACCAAATTACTCTTGAATGGATTTGATTCTTCTGAGAACAAACAATAGCATCTGCTACAGTAATGACTAAACTCCAAAATGCAAGTTCTAGGTGATCCCCTGTAGGTGTATACATACTAGAGATACTTTTAATAAGATTTTAATAATTTTGTGGCAGTAAGTAACCTCAAAATTTCATCATCCAAATGGTAATGTTCATGTTAATTTTGATCTTCCAAAAAATTCAAGGAGCTTCAGAAATTTAGCTTGAAATTGTGATTGATCTGACTTCTATCCCATTTAGGATTGTTACATAAGAACACTGCTGGGTAGCGCTGATGACTTATCAGAAACCTGCCACCAAGTGTGTTGTTCCAGTCTTTCATATGGATTTTAGCAAAGCTGTGCTTTACACTGTATTTCATGTCTTAATTCCTGAAGAATTATTCTGTTACTGCTCTTGTCCTCGAGGAATTTCCCTGAAGAAATATATTGTTTAAAGAGGCTTTCTTCTGCTAAAATATCTTATTTCTGCCAGTTAATAAGACCATCTCTTACTTTTATGCTTTCAAGATTATAATGAGGTAGGCTGCGCTAACAGAACAGAAATACACAGTCAGTCTGGCAAAATTATTTAGATACTGATGTTGGATTGTAGGATAGAGGTCCCTTCCAACCTTGCCATTCTATGATTCTATGATTCTATGGTGGACCAGCAAAACAGCAACAATTATTATTGCATTATCTGTATTTTTTGCTGCATGGGTTACTTTCTCTTCCTGCTTTTTAATTGTAAGGTTTGTGTGAGTATTCATATTTATTTCGCTCAACAGCATAGTGAATCAAACTTCTGATAGGAGAAAGTTGAATTATGGGGAGGTTTAATTTGCACTTTGATACAGTTGCTCCAGGATTTTGGGAGCTAAGAACTTCTAGCTGCATTGCTACTAGGAAAAATATAATGAATCTTCTATCATTATTGTTACAAGGTTGGATAAAATAATATTTTACATGGAATTTGTGGTATATGCACCTTTGAGGCCTTTTATTCCTGCGGAATATTTTGTGATTCTTGTGTTTGAAAGAGACAGGAAGGATGCTGAGGAACTGAAGAATGTTTGTGAAGTTCAGAGCAACCATTTCCAGGCTCCTCCAAAAGGCTTGCCATGTTATTTGAGATAGAGCAGTCCTCATAGCACACAGCAGCTATGTGCACTAGCACTTTGTCAAATCCTGGAATGAACACAAATGGTTGTCCGTTTTAAATGAACTGTCTTTAAAATTGCAAAACTTACCTTAAGTAATATAGTAGACCACAGGCTGAGAGGCAATCTAGCAGGTAGGAGGAAATGTTTGGAGAGAGTAATATGTGTGCAATACCATTTTGTATTAAAGAAGGAAAGCAGGAAGAGTGAATTCATGAAGCTAATGCATGAAGAGTATGGATAAATTCTCATCCAATCTACCACACTTAGCATATAGAAATCCTGATCTTCTCAGGACAATTTGGATGAGGTTGCTGTGCTGAGCTGAATGCCAATTTAACAATTTCAGGCAGTTATAAGACATTAGAGGATGATAGTTTGCAGAAGTGCTCAGTGTTACTGACATTGAAAATTCAATTAAATCCCTCATATTTAAATGTGGTAGTGCCCATGCACCCAGCATTCACTTTTTTTGAGACAAACAAATACACAGAACAAGATGACTGTTGCCTTCTTACTTAAAACTTAAAACATTTGCTGCCCTGAGGGATCAAGAGGTTTTGCAGGAGACAGTAGGTGTCCTTGTTTCAGCAATGTCTTTGGGCTTAGCCTTCTCATCATTCAAAGAAGGGTTGCTTATCAGAGCTCATGGGCTGCAGTGAACATTCCAGATCCCTTTGTCCCACTCCTTTTGGAGCACATCCAATTTGGCCTGTTTTGTTTTGGTAAAATCTATCACCATCTTTTCCAGATACGAACAATGCTGCTTTTCTCATATGTGTTCAGAGAAGAGAAAGAGAAAATTTCCTGAATGCCTGAATTCTGGCAAATCTGAATTATGCTCCATGGGTCTCTGCATAACAAAATCATCTCTAGTGGGTCCATGAAGAACTATTTAGACACAGCCCCTTCAGAAAACATTTGGGAAAATTATATTTCCCATATGAATGAAATTACACATCTTAAATGAAATCTTGTGCTACATTAAATTAAGTTGATTTGGAGGAAGGCAAAATACCTTCCTTTCTGTAGAATATATTCTCCAGTTGAAGTTGTTCAGTTCCTATATCCTGATAATCAATCACGCTAATAACCCTACAATAATGCATAAGGGCTACATATGAGGTACTTTATCACACCAATTGCTACATATTGTAGTAAATATACATTAATTAAATTCAAACTGGAAGAGAAGGCTTTGTGGTTACTGAACCTCTTGTGGTGAATACACTGTTTGCTCACTAGATGGACACAAGGAGCTCCTTTCTGCTTAAAGCAGAAGGCAATTAATGATTACAAGAAGCTTTTGGTATTTACTGACAAAATATTCTGACAGTACCCAAAGCTCATGGCGGACTTGCTGTCGGTAACCGTTAGAGGCTTTGGAGTTTCCCCAGGCTTCTGGGTGCCAGAGAAAGGAGGCAGACAATCTCTGACCTGGTCCTGACTCTCTGGATGATCTGTGTTATCTCCAGGGCTTTCCTTCTTATAAGGAGGCTTTCAGACGCAGGCAGGATGCAATGCCATGTGAGTCTCAGCACGGTGTCACGCTGGTTGTGCAGGCCTAATGTGTGGAGGCATTTAGAGCCTGATCCTGATTGCTGGGGGTTCTACATAGCTCAGGATGCAATAAAGTAGTAGGACCACAGAAACAATAGTAGATATAATAGTGGAGTACACATATAATAGCAGACGCACCTTGTAACGGCAAAGCTCACACTGTGTACCTTGCTCATCTCCTTTTATCGATACAGCCCAAGACTAATGGGCCTTTGGACACAGAATAGCCCATCAGAACGGCAGTTGACCATATTAGGTGAAGCCACAGGCTTGCTTTACCCTTTTTAGGGTAAAGCACAGGCCTTGCACAAGGCAACCCTGTGTACCTTGTTTACTGCAGGATCTGGGCAGGCCACAGTCCCCAGACTCAGTGGCTCCAGATTCTTTGTCCTCTTTCCCGCCATTGCTCTCCCCAAAACAGAAGGAGGGATAGCAGAAAAACATACCTGGGCAAGCCAGGACATGTGCAAGCCTATTTTGGCCTGTTAGTCCTACCATGACACCACTTAAGAGTTAATGCTCTATTTTGGTTCTGAATTATAAACAAGAGAGAGGAAGTTTCTGGACATTCTTTTGAGTATAGACTGAATAAGCAAGACATCGGTTGAAAAAAAAAAGATAAACTCTGTGTCATTCATTGGTTTGCTAAGAGGGATAAAACAATGTATACAAGCAATGTATAAACAATTTCTCACTCTTCGTTCACTTTGACTTTTTGCCTTCCACCTCCTCCACTACTCTTCTGTGGATGACTGATGAGATAACACATGAGATTTTGCTGGCTTTCTATCTGGGGGGAGAGAAGAAAGTGGTGTTGGACCCTTCTGGAGTTTCTTTGTCCAGCAGGGAGGATTGTAAATACATGTAAATATATTTTGTATATATGCTTGTAAATTTAGCTTGCTGTAAAATATAGCTTTATCTTACTTCCAAGCTACCTGAGCTAGTCTGGTAAATTTCATTTTGGAGGGTAGGGGAGAGGAAGTTCTCAACTCATCACACAGAGACTCTGTACTTCAACAATTTTTAGGTTGAAGTCCTGCTAAAGTAATGACCAAAACTACTTCTGGACTGCATGTGCAGTCTTCTTTTGCAAGCAGGGCTGACTGTGTTTACATAATAGGAAATTAACATCTCTAGCATTGGGGCTATCTGGTACAAAATAACTTTATCCATACCGTTCTCTCTCCTAGCTCCATAATCATAGAATGGTAAGGTTGGAAGGGACCTCAAAGATCATCTAGTTCCAACCCCCTGCCATAGGCAGCAACACCTCCCACTAGTACAGGATACTTCAAGTTCATAGAATGGTAAGGTTGGAAGGGATCTCAAGGATCATCTAGTTCCAATAATAGTAAAGTTATATGCAGCTTTCCTACTCAGAATGTTTCTTTGTCCATATTAATTCTTAATTATTTAGGAAAGGGATAGTTATCCTGAGACAAAGCTGTGCCAGACTATAATGTCATTATAATGTGTTTCATTGTTAGGAATGTGCCTTTGTTACTGTTCACTGACATAAGTCTGGTCTACCAGGACAGTTATATTTCTTGTAACTGTTTATCAAAAAACCACTGGAGTTCCATTCTGCCACGTTTCTATCTCTTCAGTTTCCATCTAAACTCAGCTAAGATAACAGCCATGGTATTACCACTGTTTTATTTCCTAGAACGATGCTTTTGCACCTGTTCTCATTATGTCTGGGTCTTGAATAATGCAGAGAGCTTTGTGTCTACTCAACAGTCCCTATCAGATTGTGGTTGGGGCTGATTTTATTTTTACCTAGCTAGTTTCATGCAACTTCAATGAGATGTGGTAGTTCAGCATGGTGTTTTTCCGACTTCCATGCAGAAAGTGTTTCTGAGCAGCTATGTCTTTTGCCTACCCATCATTTGTCAATCCTATGATGCTGGTTTCCTGGAAATGGCACTAATTTTATTTTTCATTATTTTTATCCCTTTCTTCCCCACATTCCCACCTGTATTTTTACACCATTCTGCTTTTTGCTTAGAACAAGTACAGTCTAAAATCAGCATACTCCTCTTTTACTTCTTAGTGCATGGATTAAGAATTCTAGCTTTAGATACCTAAGCTTGGATATTGTGTCACCACATATAAATAGAATCCATGCCTAGGAAAAGGCTAGTGCTAGGATTTGTAAGTTTGTAATTTCTGATAAGTAAATTCTGCCCAAACTTAGTTTGAATACTTGTTTTTCCAAAAAGAGTTTGCCATAATGTTTATCGAGCTATTTGTTAATGAAACTTTCAGAAATGCTTCCTTCTTTGTTTGACTCAGAACATATATTAATTTGCATACAATGTAGTTTAGGAGTTAAGATCTAATATCTATGTTGCAAGCTACACTGTACTCTGTCATAGTAACCTTGAAAACCCTTACATAAAGAAAGGAACAAGCTACAGTATGCAACATTTTTTTTTCTTTTTTCTTTCATTTTTTTTCCCCTCCATACATATGTACAAAGATTAGGATGCAGTTTGATGTTCTGTATATATTTATAGTCACTGCATTGGTCATTCAAGAATTTCGGACATCTCAAAAACATGACATCGACTACAATAGTTAAAAAACATTTAAGATGTAAAATCTGCCTTCATTACAGTCTTTTGGTGGTAGTGATCACTTAATTTCAAGTCCCACATTTCTCATTTTTCATTTAAAAAATATTATTTTGGAGGTTCAAATGGAAAGAATGTTTGCTAGGACAGCTTCTGCTTTTGAAAGGCGAAAGGAGAAGTAGTATCAAGAATTAAACTGCCTTAATCGGAAGTGCTCTTAAAAGATCATCCACTCCAACCTTTCACGGGAAAGAAAGCCTAGATAAGATAACGTAGCACTCTGTCCAATCACATCTTGTAAACTTCTATTATCACCATGCCTGGAGTAATTTCATGTAACTTGTGATGTTGCTGTTGGCCCTTTCCTGTCATAGAAGCACTTTGCTAGCTCATGCTCAACTTCTTGTCTACCAGGAATCTCATGTCCTTCTCTGAAAATCTGCTTTCCACCTTGTTGGCACTCACCCTGTATCAGAACATGGGTCATTCCTCCTTAGGTGCAGGAATTCTTTCACATTTCTCTTTTTTTAATTTCATTTCTCTCTGCAGATTTCTCCAGGTCTCCCTAAATGGCAGCACAACCATTTAATGTTCAAAACACCCCTCCTAGTTTTTTTGCTATCTACAGTCTTGTTGAAGGTACACTTAGTACAATCAGTCAGGTCATTAAGAAAGGTGTTGAGCAGTATTATCCACAGTATCCATTGTTGAGGTATAGCACTAGTGACTATAGCTATTCCCTCAGTCACTAGTGCTATACCTCAGCTCAGGTACTTTGGTATTTCCTCTTTTACCTTCCTTCCTTAAAGATCAAAATCATACAAGAAGTTGGTGGGGAAGATGAAACAGTAGAGTTTACATGCATGTGGAATATTGACACGTGAAACAGTAGTTTCATTTACTATAGAAACTCCTAATTGTTTCAATATCTGTTACTGTTAGTGAATAATAAACCAAGATGCAAAGAAATTACAAGATTCAGATACAGAATGAAGTATCTAAAAAAATAATGGTAATCTGAAAATGAAAAATAACATAATGCCATAAAAGCATTTTTGGGAAACCAAAAATAACATCTGTGCTGGTTTGAGGCTAATTGGAATATTTTAATGGAGAAGGTTACACTATAGGCTGTGAAAGGAAAACATCATGATGTCTTCTTCCCTCATACGCTTGCTAAGAAGTTGTTTGGGAATACTAACCAAAACAATTGATAAGTCAGTCGCTCTCTGTCGCTTGCTTGAGCAGGAGCTGCTGGTGGGATCTAGCAGCTTCTGGGCTCTGGCTCCACTGCTGATTAATCCTCACTAACCACTTTTCTTCTAACCCACCTGGCCGATCCTCCTAATTTACCTTGCACGTAAGGCAAACCTTGGGGTAAGGTACAGGGGTGGGGAGAAGGTGGAAGGGTGGTTGGGAGCCCCTCCTGGGGTCTCTGATTTCTGGGAGGGGAGTGGTGTTGCTGTATTACCTTTTACTTGTATATTTCTGTAAATATTGTGTATATAGTGTAAATATCTGCTGTACATTGTGCAAAGCTGTAAATATAGCTTCATCATTTAACTTCCAGCCGACTGAGTGCTAGTCTGGGTCATTGTACAAAGTGTGGGGGGGTGGGGAACTCCCAAACCTTCACAACATCTATTCCATTAGTGTTTGCATGAAACCAAAGTGATCTGTGGATAGATGCACTGTGGTTATCCAAAAGATCCCATTTTCTTGTTACCACCAAAGACAAATCTCAAAATAGTGTCTCTGTGTGGTTACAGAAATATTTTATTTTCAATTTTTTTCTTGTGGAGAGTTTTTTCCTGACTGTGAGCAAAATCAAGACTCATTAAGGCCCTAATACAAGCTCACAGTTGTGGAGATGTTTTTGGCGACAAAATAGGTACTTGAAGGGATTTCAAAGAGGTAAAAGGCACTTCCAGTGTGGTTAAGTGAGAAGCCCTTCCAAAGCTTAGAAGGCAGAATGGAGAAGAGAGAGATAAAATTGGGTAGCAACCAAAATAAAGGATTCAATTTTGTAGATTAAAGGTGACTTAATAGATAAGGTGGCCTTCAGAATGGGTACACACCTTCCTTTACTTACTTTTTTAGCTTGAAAGAGCCAGTTATTCTTTGGCACCTCAGTCATCCGTTTCCAAACACATAATTACCTTAAAACAACAAAATCATGCCAGACTGTGGAATGCCCAGGGAGTGTAGATGAGTTGTAAGACCCCATGGGGTATTAGGTGGAAGAGTTATGACACACTGAGAGCAGACAGGAAGATAATCAGTATGAGAGGAATGAAATCCAAACACATGTATGTACTCTGCTGTAGTTTATATACCACTGCACTGCACAAATTGTTTGCTATGATGCATCATTTTACAAATTAGAAAACAGGAATATTTGGGCTAAAAATGCTAAACTGCCACCTGAAATGGCAGGTTCTAAGAATTGTATATCTCATAATTTGTTTTTCAAAGAGGATGGGTTGAAAAGAAACATTCCAGTGTCTTCCAGTGACTCTCAAACATGATGGCTGAATGCTATGAGTACTGTAGGCACTGGACATGTACACTCAGACACCAATATGTTATTGTATACTCATGCATTTTATTGAATGTTGTTCATAGTGCAAGACATGGATTTTCTGCTGAAAGCTACTACTTGTATCTCAAAACCTTTTTGTTCTAAAATGTGAGATATTATGATCATTCATGCATTTTAAACCAAGACAGAAAGCCTTGTCTGTCAGCATTCTGTCCACATTATCATTACTAATTCTGCTTTACAGACAACAAAATGGCTCATCTTTACAGAGTGTCTTGTAATCTGTTGCTCCAGAATACTATTCAGCAATAAACATCATTATCAATGTCAGATTTCCAAGCAAGCTGTTGTAAGATATTTTGACTATCCTGTGAATTGTCAGTTTTCTCTGAAACAAAACACAGAATAAAGGTGCAGAATGAAAGGCCTGGATATGGCTTCTTATATGACAATGAAATATAATAGCAGTATAGTAAAGTTCCTTTGTTTGTGGCTTTGGAAGAAAGGAAAAAAGAAGCCTACCGTGATTAAAATCACTGTCAAATACACGGCTTGACTTTCCCCCAGTATTTATTCAACAGACATTTCAGTGTCTGTGAGAGGATGATTATTCACTGATGAGCAAGACTGGCTATATAATGAAAACCAGATGACTGACACCTAGATTCAAACATGGATATTGTACAAATGCTGATATGGAATCTGATGTGGTGCTGATGTCTACAAAGTGACAGCAGGAGATAAGAGACTGCAGTAGAGCAAAGCTGACTTTTAAACTGGAATTAGTTAGAATTAGGGCAGCATTTAAGAATTTTACTTGACTGAATTGGAGCTAGACTAATCAAAACACGGAGAAAACCATTGCACATATCTGCTACATGGGTGTAAGACAAGACTGATAGTCCTTTTATGGATGTCTATCTTTTTGAAATTACTAGTAGGCATAAAGTGTAGGAAATAACTAGGGAGATGGAAGGAAAATACAATTTTCTGTATCTTCTATCCTTATATTTCACAGTTTTCTTGGTTACTTATACAGAAGGCACTGAGAATAGGATTTTTCTCACTATGGTCTTGTGTTTAAATATCAGAGCAACATAAACTGAAATGTTTTATTTGGACTGTATATATTAAATTATTACACAGAAATGGACTTCCTAAATTCTTTAGATGAGGACTGAATTTCTTACCTCTTTACAAGAATGTTGCCAAAAGCAGTCCAGAATGCTCTTCATCTGCATCTAGAATTTATTGTGGTTTACTTTTACAAAAATAAATGGACAAGCAGGAATCTGAATTTTGACATAATCCCTAAGATCACAAGACACGAATGGTACTTTACACAGAATAAAGGTGGACCTGGCTGCTCCAACGTTGAATTCAATCTTGAAACTAAGATATTTATAGTTCTGTCTTGTGGGCAACACTTTGCTGACTCAGAGTTAAAAAGGAAGCTGTGTTCTCTCCTGAGTCTGTACACACTAGGGTGGAACCACTTCTGCTTTGCACATAGTGATAAAGAATGGTATTTCTGGTACTTCTTTGTTATAGTGACTAATAGAATCTGAAAAGTTCAGGAACAAATGTTCCTGTTAGAACCTATCCTGGTGCTGGAAAAACATCCTTACAGAAATAACAAAAATATGCTGAAGACAGACACTGTTTCTTTATTGTAAAGGTCAGTTTTGATCCCTCATTTTAAAAATACTGCCTGGGAATGTTTCACACTGTGATATATCTGAGGCTGTAGAGAACCTCAAGCTCTAACTTTCATGGGGAAGAAAGTCTATGGATAAAGACTTTGGCTATAGCCTACAGCAAAAACAGACTCCTCCCCTTCCTCCAAATGTCTTCCTTAAAAAATTGCAGTTGGGAAAGAAGATCTAAGTGAAATGGATCAATGCATAGGCCTGAATTCCAGTTTTACTGTTTTATTGGGTTTGGGGAGTCATGCTGTTTAAAAAGGAAAGAAATCTTTTCAAGTGGGAAAAGAAGATGTAATTCTAATAACTTTGAAAGTCTGGTATAATTAATGCCTTATTGTTCCTGGACTGAGTGGTCAATTTAAAGTTAAGCATAAATTTGTGAGCTATTGAAATGCCAATATTATACCCTGCAGTAGGGAACAAGAAGAGTAGGAGACATTTCCAGACTGCAAGAGACTTGCAAAGAGACATCTATTCAGATTGCTGTACTGGGTGATTACAGTAGTCTTCCCTTTTCTGTGCATGGCTCAGAGCTAAAACAGTGAGACAGCTATTACCTAAAATAAGGAGAGCCATCTCTTGGGAGAGGGTAGTGTGGAAGGGAGAGACACTTGAGAAAGGACTGGGCAGCCATCAGCATGAAGGTAGTTCACCACAGAATCAGTGTCATCTTCAGTTACACTTTGTTGACAGTCAATATCTGACAGCCCTCAACTGTGAAGCAGAGGTTGTCCAAGATGAAAAGCAACCAACTGGCCCTGATAGAAGTAAAGACTGTAATATAGCATTGATTACACAGTAGAACAAGGTGGTGCTCCCCTAGTTACCTGCTCTGTTGAGGCTTTCTTGTCTTTTAATATTAGAATGCAACTGATTCGTGTAGCTCATAAAACATCAGGTTTAACTTTCTTAAATTCAATGAGAGTTTCAGGACTAGATTTTATTGCAGCCCTTTAAGTCTGAACCTTTGCTGCTGCTAGTTAAGAGTTGTCAGAAGAGTTACAGCTGCTCATGTTTATCCCAATCAGACACTAGAGGCTCTGCCACTTGTTACTAGGTTGGTATAAGCAACAGCTCAAAATACTGAGGTCTCTTAAGCTTGTTCAGAAGACTTACAAAATGAAAAAATAGAATAGTTTATTTTATTTAATGTTAAGTGTTTTATTGAAATGTTTTGTTTACAGGCACATAAGAATGGAGAGGGAGAAGTAGATCTATAGGAAAGTTAAAAGAGGAAGTGCTCCATCAATCCTTTTTCTAAGTAATTGCCTTAGCAATTAGGTTTTAAGACCTACACTGGCAAGCTTGAGCCAGCTCTTTCTTCTTACCTAAGGTATCCAAGTTTCTCTCAGAGAAGTGTCTAACAACCATGTTGGCAGTGTTTTAGAATTAAGTTGCCCTTTATCTTTCCTGTTAATTTTGTTCTTCTTTTGTCTTCTAGGTTGAGGATGAATCCCACTTTTTGAGGTATGTATGTTGATGATTAACAGTGTCACAGTTCTGAGGTGGACCTATAGCTCTACAGCTGAAAATTGAGGTGCTGAGGTATACTTGAGAAAATAAAAATTATTCTCAAGCGTGGGATTCGGACTTTCACCAGGGAAACAAACTATTTTAGTTCCTGTTGCTGATTACAAAAGCAAATAAACATGTTTCAGAAGTTGAAAAGGACCAAAAAGAAAAATTGCAGACCTACCTCCAAATAACTGGTGATTTTCAACTTACTTAAAGCAAGCTGGTAGTTAGATGTGGACTCATATTCCCGTATCACCAAAGGTATGGTGTTCTATGTCCCACCCAGTCTCCAGAAGAAGGGGTCAATTCTTCTTCCAGGCATGCTGGCTGGCTTAGTAGAACTGACATATTGCATTAAGACTGAATTAGAATATTTCCAGAGTAACTGCATTGTTGCTGAGTATGCTGTTTCCCATAAACAAATAGATTGAGTGCCTCAGACTGAAAATAGCGGTACACCTAGTGCTATGACTTCCCCCTCAAGAGTGCACGTTTGACATGGAGAGTCTCACTTGTTCATCTAAGCAACAAGGGAGCTGTACCAATGAACTGGATACTGGAAGGTGAAGAATTCCTCATTTTTTATGCCATCCTCAGTAAAGAGGTAAGAGGGCTGACAAAATGGAAGGTGATGATACAGCATGTGGGTCAGGTTGCTAGAAGCTTTCTTGCAATTAAGCAGAATGAGCTAACTATTCCAGCTAGGGATTCATAGATGTGCAGCCATTTTAGGTGGACGAGAAGAGCTGCCAGCCTTCCTTACAAACTGGGTGGTGCATCTTCATTTTGCTGTTTGCAGCTGGAGCACTTCATGATAGCTAGCTCACTGCTGAACTTTGCATTGTCTCAGAATAGAGAGGAGGCAGCTGGTGCTGTAACTTGACTGAATCAATTTGTAACCAATCAATTAGAAAACCTGTATATGCCATGTACTATTTCCTGGCTAGAAAAGTGGAAAAAAAGAAAAAAAAAAGAGACATTGTTCTGAATTCTGTTATGTTCCCAACATAGCATTTCTCCAACTACTAAATTAAAACAGTATCACTTGTATATGAGTGCTGTTCTAATCAGCTATTTAAAGGTTTCACTTATTCACCACTTCCCAGTACATGGGTCATTAAAACCTTGACACTCTAGTGATTAATTATGTTTCTTTATTCATTTAAGGACATGTATTTCAACATTGGCAGCAAGTGATAAGTTTGCCTTTACACAATAATATTAAAGAATAAATCGCACTGTGTTCTTTCCTCAGTACTAATAGGCTGGAATCTTTTGAGTTGAGTTGACTTCAGTGTAATTACAGTGCTGCAGCAGAGGCATTATGAAAAACAGGATGTGTTTTAAACAGGCATTTTTTTCAGGAAGTATTCTGGTTATCTGTGCAATTTTAAGGTATAAAATTGGTGGTGCTCCAATCCAGTTTTTAATCTGATGAACTGTACCCTGGGCGACAACTGTTTAAATGCTATAACTCTTTGTCTGGGCAGAGCTGGTTAACCAGGTCTTCTCAAAGCTAATCAAGCTTTCAATTGTTTGTAGTGAGAAAATAAGATTAAAGTTCAGCTGTATCTTAACTGCTAGTTATTAGAATTAGTCTTGGGGAAGAAAATACTGCTAAGAACAAACTTAAATGAAAAAATTATCCTGGGAAACTTGCCAAATATTGACAGTGTCTCTAAATCCTTGAATTGTGATTTTAGATTTGGTAGCAGTGCCTTTTGTGTCAGAATGTGCGTTTTTCAGTGCCTGAAATAGTGCACAAAATTAGCCAAGGTCTAAGTCTTAAAGTAATTGATGTTTGCACAAGCTCAAGAGAGACTTCAGTTTTACAGGCTGATATGTCCAAATAGTCCATCATGATTGAAAACAATCAGGCTGAGGCTACAGAAATAATGTAAACTTGACATGAGCCATTCTGAACTAGGATAAACATGGACGTTAAAGCACAGAGCAGGAAGCTGTCTGTCTTTTTCTCATCTTCTATGACATCTGTGCCCACCTTTGATAAAAGGGAAGGAGGAATAACACCTAATGCAAAAGCAGAAAGAACAAGAGCTGCGTTGTGAAATGGAAAGATGGGGACAAGGAGCCTGATGAAAGTAGGGTGATGAAGAAATTAAGTGAAATGAGAGTTAAATGAAGTGCAAAGAAAATTATGGAAAATGAAAACACAGATAGTGATTGCAAAAAGACAAAGATTTAGGGACACAGATATAGCTAAGGATAACTAAAGAAGGGTGGTTTATCTGTGGAGCTAGAGGAGAGTGGTATAAGCACATGCAAAAGAAGGTTGATGTAGGGAAAAGAATCTTGAATAGAGGGTATTGAGTGTTTTACAAGTCAAACTAGGAGTCAATTACAGATTAAAGTAAAATATGCCTGCAGATTCTGAGGTTCCATCTGACGTATCAGAACTTTAAGAATGCTTAGAATTAGATAGCCCTCTAGGTTAGGATTTCATTGATTTCACCCACATCTGCAAGTACCCAAACACACTGTAAGTCTAACCTACGGTGTTCAGCTGGATACTCAAAATGAGGCATGTAGTGTGGCAGAGATCTGACAAAAAACAATCCCAAGCACAAATCCAGGCTGAATGGTGAATGGCTGGAGAGCAGCCCTGAGGAAAAGGACCTGGGGGTCTGGGTTGATGAAAAGCTCAACATGAGCCTGCAGTGTGCACATGCAGCCCACACAGCAACCGAGTCCTGGGCTGCATCAAGAGCAGCAAGGCAAGAGAGGGGATTCTGCCCCTTTACTCTGCTCTTGTCAGACCCCACCTGGAGTACTGTGTGCAGTTCTGGAACCCTCAGCACAGGAAGGACATGGAAGTGTTGGAGTGGGTCCAGAGGAGGGCCACGAGAATGATCAGAGGGCTGGAGCAGCTCTGCTATGAGGACAGGTTGAGAGAGTTGGGGTTCTGCAGCCTGGAGAAGAGAAGGCTTCGAGGGGACCTTAGATCAGCCTTCCAGTATCTGAAGGGGGCCTACAGGAAGGCTGGGGAGGGACTATTTGCAAGGTCTTGCAATGACAGGAAAAGGGGCAATGGGTTTAAACTGGTAGAGGGGAGATTTAGACTGGATGTCAGGAGGAAGTTCTTTCCAGTGAGGGTGGTGAGGCACTGGCACAGGTTGCCCAGGGAGGTTGTGGTTGCTCCCTCCCTGGAGGTGTTCAAGGCCAGGTTGGATGAGGCCTTGAGTGAGCTGTACTGGTGAGAGGTGTCCCTGCCTATGTCAGGAGGTTGGAACTAGGTGATCCTTGAGGTCCCTTCCAACCTTACCATTCTATGATTCTATGCTGACAACTTCATATGCCACAGCCTTTAATGACATGATCACATATGCTTATACAAGGGAACTCAGTTCTTCTGGTACACGCAATGCGTGATACTTTTTGCTGGACTATGTGGCTTTGGTGTTCATGTAGGCATGTACAAATAGGTTTTCCTAGCATTAGAACCTTTTAACAACCAGAGTGATTAAGTCAATCTGTCTTGTAATATAGCTACACTGTGAATATAAATTATTACAATGGTGATTGCTCCTGACCTGTGCTTGAATTATCATCTCCTATTTCCTTGACCACCTTGTGATCTCCACTACATCACCACTGTACTTTTTGCTAAATGTGTAGGAAAGGACAATGAACAGTACTTAACCAAAGAGGTACATTCTGTGTCTTGTGTCACAAACTGTCTCTCGGGGAAACCTGCCTCTCCTTTGCAGTAGTATCTACAGAAGGAGCTAGGATTTTCCTATAGATAGACAATTGCCTCTCAGCATAAGCAGGAGTTACTGGATGAGAGAGTTCAGCTTTTCAGCAAGAAGGGACTCTTTTCCTCTTTGTCAGAAAAGGTATGCCTGACAGGCTCTCACAGAGGAGATAAGAGATTTTCTCTAATCAAGCCTTGATGCTGGTGCTTCTATTTCTGAAACAGGATTATTACAGTCCTTGAGCTTAAATCAAAACAAAACCAGGGTCTTTTGAAGCTAAATGGATTATATTGTCACAACCTCCTGTTCTAGCAGCATAACTTCTTGAATAGTTTTTCGTTATTTGATCCAAGATAAAGGTATCAGTTTATTACTCCTGTGCAGCAGTTCTCCATGTCTGTAACTTCAATCTTTAACATTTCCAAAGGGCACTTGAACCACTTGGTTTGCAATAACTTTTTTTTTTTTTTTAATCTAAACTCTTACAGATAAGGTTTTTATTTTTCCCTGAGAACAGTTCCTTTGGAATATTAATTATTTCTTTCTCAGTATCTCAGATTTCTCATTGACACTTCTGGGTCATGTTAAACTGATTTTTTTAACCTGTAGCTTTTTTTCCCAAGCTTTCTTTTATCATTTTGAAATTCTAATTCTTTGCCCAATATATTTTTTTTCTTGCATTATCATTTGGATTTGTAAGTTTAAACATTATGATTAATGCAGGGAAGAAAAAAATTTTAAGTCTGGTTTTGTGTTCATGAGACTTCTCTACACTGCCCCCAGACACAACCCATGTGGCTTCCTTGAAAATATACCATAGTCCAAATCACCTGCATTCTTTTTTTTGGCCAGCTGTTGGGCAACTTCAATTAATTAAATTAACTTGTTTGCATCTGAGCTTTGTGTCTCTGTTCTTTCTTTCCTTCTTTTCTGTATAGTTGCCAGAGTAAAATGATTTAGAAATCTTACATCCAGGTAAAATTTTCCTTTATGTTTTTTGGCTTTATGTTTTTTGTTGGTTTTGGGTTTTTTGTTTCCTTTGGTTTGGTGGTTTTTTTCCTCAGAAATGATTGTGCATGTGTTATATGGTAAGCAGGAAACAGGAATTTGGATTTTTGGGTTCTTCTTTTATTTTGGATGGAGTTTTTGGCCAACTATTTCAACAAACTAGCCATAGTAACTGTAAAGTACATTTTACTTTTCTATGATAACAATAAAACCACAGAATTCCACCACCAAAATACATCACATCATCTTTGTTTGTTTGTTTGCTTCTGTTTTGTTTTTTCCTTTCCCAAAACTGACAGACATGGCATAAATCCTAAATTCTGGTATCACTAGGGAAGTCTCCATAACTTTGTTTCCACCTCTTTCAAACTTAGAGAAAGTTTGAATTTTTAAAAGGTTTTAAGATGTAAATGATGTCCTAGATATCAATCTCTTTCTGTCATATATAGCTGTGATGCTCTTGCATCCTGGTTTTGGGCATTTACTGCCTTCTGTCTGACCACTTTGCTGCAACCATTCCCTTCAGTTTACTGAAAAAAACCTGCTCTGGTGAGTGAAAGAAATAATTCCTCATCTACAAATTACCTTAGCATTCTTCTGTCTTGCTATAGATGTCTCTTCAGCAACTACACCAGTAAAAGTAGCTGTAAATATAGAATCACTCTCTGTCCATCCTTAAAAAAATCTCTTACCTATCAGAACCTTTGTGAATCTTGTAAATACACCATTATGCTTGCAACACAAAACTTACATGTTGCTACTACAAAGTCTTTTGAAGGAAAAAGCTCATTACTCCACAAAAAGGACAAATTACATTTGTTCACGTGTTAATATTCATGGTACTTTCTAGAACAAACATGAATGTTGTTTTATTTGTGGTATTTAAAGGAGTATTATTTTCTCAGAAATGATTCACAAACATATGAAGTATTTTCTTATGCCAAGCAAAGCTAATACACTTCTATCAGAATTTTAATCTGCTTGCATTCTTGTTTTTTTATAATAAATTATATTGCATATTGTATACATTTTACAAAATGGCAGAGTCACTGAATAGGAAAATTAACTCCAGTGCCTAGAGCAAAATGACATTCAAATATTTATATCTATGGGATAGCTAAGGACTTTCAAGCTAGTGCTCCAAGGCATGATGTAAGGGATTCTGACTTGGGTGGTTTTTTTTTGTGGATGAATTAAAGGTATCCCACTTACTCTCCTCCCCAGAGCTTTACACGACATTTTTTGTTGGACATCTTGGCCCTCTGTGTGGAGAAAAAAAAGTCAGCAAAGCTATCCTGACAAAGGGTTGCCAGAGCAACTGCCTTACTGTTGAGAAAGGATGGCTTCTGTCTCTCAAAGAGATGAAGCAAACCTGTTCCTTTCATCAGGATGGACATGCTACCCAGTGCCATGAAATGTAGGGAACAGTGATTCAAAGGGAGAACATGGTGTCCTTGTATAATGGTGTCTGTGCACAGCTTTTTACTCAAGTGCTGTTTGGCAGGGACAATCTGCCTCCCTGTCATACCTCTCAGCAATAATTTGCACTATTCTGGTGACACCTGCTCAGAAGACCTCTTGTGGCTGCCAGGCTTTGCTGTGACAGCCCTACACAACAGAGCAGCTTCGCCAAGCACGGAGTGCTGGGCTTTCACAAATCATGAGTCTGCAAGGCTGGTTTTCCCACCTTCTCTCAGTGCCATCAGGAAGGTAACGACATTGGCCAAAAAGGAGCTAGGCACCCCCTGTGACACATTTACTGGTCATTACTGTCACATTAATCCTGTTAGGCAAAGAAGGGCATGGGTTAGGGGCAGGAGAGTCCAATCCCTCACATCCATTTGAATTCCCATCACACTGACACCTGGAAAGCTTTTGGTTTGGAGTATGCTAGGAGGCAAATCAGGATTATTTTGGACTGAAGAAATGCAGAGCTTAGCAAAAAAAAAAAAAAAAAAAAAAAAGGCAATGCATTGAGAACACTTTGGCAGCATTCCTTTCTTCTTTTAGCAATCAGGATAAATTTTCACTTGATTGAAGCTGTAGCAGAATGCCACGATCAAGGGACTAGCACAAACAGCTTGGATTCAGACTCCCATTATCCTGAGTACCACATGAGAGAGACATGAAGGCTTCATTGGAGGGGGCCTTTGAAACATCAGTGGGAATTTTGTCTGAATGAGAGCTGGGGAAAGCTTCAATAGTGGGCCAGGATACAGAAATGTAAATAAGTCCCCAGACTGAGAAGGAAGGCTGTGCCTGTCAGACACTAAAAGAACAGTTGCTTAGAGCCAACCGAGCCTCTATGATATCAAGATTAATAATCTGAATGGCAACCAAAGGTGAAGTGATTCAGAAATTTAGTTTTCAATTTTTAGAAATGTGGAACAGGCTGATTTTTATAGCAGCAGGTTTAAGATGGGAGGAGGAAGGGACAGGGCTGTGAAGGAAGCCGCAAGATGGTTTTTAGACTGCATTTGGCTGTGAACCAAAGAAGGCATTTAAATTCTGTTTCCAATTAAGATAATCAGGGATCTACAGAATCAAAACCCATGAAAGGGCAGTATGGTATGAGGTCAAAAGCAGTTATGTGAGCACGCTAAATAAGCATCCTTTGTAGCCCACCTTTAAGGAGTTAAGGACAATCACTCTGCTGTTTCTCAACAGTACTGACAGGCACTGTGAAATGTGAAAGAAGGGAATGAGGCAGCATCAAGTTGAAGTGACAGTGGTCAGATGAAGTTCTTGTTAATTTAGTCCTAATTTAGGACTGTTGTAGATGCTATGATGGAGTCAAATCACTGACAGAGATATACATTATTCAGTGGGACAGTTATGGTGCACGGAGAATCTGTTACATGTTGTAGTTGCTCAAATTATCAACCCAGATATGGTCACAATTAGTCAGGGTTTCTCCTTCCTCATGAGTCTTCCTTTAACCCCCTTCTCTCTCACCTGTAGAAAGGTGATTCTTATCCCATGGGAGGGTTTATTATGGGAACCGCTTTGGGCCTGATGCAGATGCCTGAGCAATGCTAAAACACTTTGATTACGATGTGTTTGGAAACACATGCTCTAGCATCAGCATGAGAGGTATGTGCCATGTTAGACCGATCACAGAAGAGCATTTACAAATGCATTTTAAATTTTTCAGTCCATGTTTTCAGTCACAGTCTTAATTTTTTAAATTTCTTTTTTGTACTCCTATTTATACATACATCCCTGTCTTCCAGGCTAAAAAATCCTTTCAAAAGTCATTCAATTTTTTTTCAATTTCAATCTTATCCTGAAATTGATAAAACAGTCAAATAGTGTTAACGTACTCTGGCTAATGGTAGTTTAACGCTGGCATTGGTAAACAGTGTGATTTTCAGCACCAGTGGAAGGTGCACAGGCAGATAATTCAGCCCTACATGTGTGCAAGACAGCTTTGGAAGGACCTACATTTGATCTAGAAGATTGAAAATGCAGCCAACAAATTCTTTTCCCATAGTCTTTCTTCGTGATGTCTCTTACTAAATTGAAAGAGACTTTTGTTTTTAATCCCTAATTTTTTATTTTCTAAGTAAACACTTTGTGCAAGAACTGTTGCACCACAAAATCTGAGGCGTTTAAGAGTTTGGCAGCTTCTAGCACATTATGGAAATACATCGCTGCTTGTCAACTTCCTTTCTCAAAAACAGTCTCAGTTTCAGTAGTCAGCACAAAGTATGGAATGCATGTGGGTTTTTCAGACAGGTGATAGAAGGCCAAAGAGATGACTGGACATACAGCACGTAGAAGGCTCCTCTTCAGTAACTTTTGGTTCCCATAACATGGCATTATCTGTACACAACTGTCAGAGCTGACTGGTCACAAATTCCTTACCTACTGTGAAGGTTTGGGAGTTCCCCGCCCCCCACACTTTGTAAAATGACCCAGACTAGAACACAGCTGGCTGGAAGTTAAGTGATGAAGCTCTGTTTACAACTTTGCACAATGTACAGCAGATATTTACACTATATACAGAATATTTACAGAAATATACAAGTAGAAGGTAATACAACAACACAACTCCCCTCCCAGAAATCAGAGACCCCAGGAGGGGCTCCCAACCACCCTTCCACCTTCTCCCCACCCCTGTACCTTACCCCAAGGTTTGCCTTACGTGCAAGGTAAATTAGGAGGATCGGCCAAGGGGGTTAGAAGAAAAGTGGTTAGTGAGGATTAATCAGCAGAGGAGCCACAGCCCAGAAGCTGCTAGATCGCCCCAGCAGCTCCTGTTCCAGCAAGCGACAGAGAGAGACTGACTTATCTATTGTTTTGGTTAGTGTTCCCAAACAACTCTCCAGCAAGCGTATGAGTGAAGTAGACATCATGATGATTTCCTTTCACAGCCTAGAGTGTAATTTTATATTATTAAAATATTCCAATTAGCCTCAAACCAGCACACCTACTCATACGAACAGTTTTTTCCCGTCTTTCCTTTTTCTACTGGATGCTTCAGATGTGGACAAGAGGGGAGAAAAGATAACTTATGAAGGTCATCCCGTGTCGACTCTTCCCAGGCAAGGGAATAGACTCCATTTCAGTGAGGATCTAAAATGGCACAGGTTCAGATTTCTGGTGCTCTGCACTCAAAACTATGGTCAGCACCCCCTGACATTCAGCTGCAACATTTATGGCTCCATTTCTCAAAAGGTCTTTTATTCATTTATGCCTTTCTTTCTTTTCTTAAAATAATAACTGCATCCTTAAAATGCTGAGGTTTTCTACAAACAAATCTAAAAATGTGCTAACCAGACAGATGATCTGAAAATGACCCAAGAAGGTAAATACTCTTTCTTCAGCATGCAGGTTGTTACTAAGGGAAAGTGAGTCTTTATCTTCAATATGTTTGACTGGTTGATTAATTTTCATTCTGAATATCATAGAGTTGTGGTTTCTTGGGTGCTTCCACCCACTCTGATAATTTTATTGCTTATT
>VWZE01015476.1:28375-69846 GCA_013396675.1 Eubucco bourcierii | reverse complement strand
AGGCCTTGAGTGAGCTGTACTAGTGGGAGGTGTCCCTGCCTAATGCAGGGGGTTGGAACTAGATGATCCTTGAGGTCCCTTCCAACTTTACCATTCTATGATTTTCTGATTCTATGATCTGTAGAATTGTCTGAAAACTGGGAACTGGGATTGCTTAGTTTGGTGAAGAGGAAGCTGATCCTATTGGTCTCTGCAGCTACCTGAAAGGAGCTTGTAGTGAGGTGGGGGTTGGTCTCTTCCTAGTATCAAGTGACAGAATGAGAGAAAATGGCTTTGTGTTGCTCTGCAGGAGGTTTAGATTAGGGAGAATTTCTTTACTGAAAGAGTGGCCACACATCGGAATAGTGAGGTGGTTGCGTCACTGTCCATGGAGGTATTAAAAAATGTGTAGACATTGCACTTCAGGCTTGGTTTAGTGGGTACTGTGGTATTCAGAGACACATAGAATTGTCTTAGTCAGAAAAGTCTTCCAGCAACCTAAGACCACCATGATCATTAAACCATGTCCTGCAGTGCCATGTCCACACATTTCTTGAACAGCACCAGGGACAGTGTTGGATTGACTGAACTGAAACAATTAAATGAAAATCTGAATTCTGTCACCAAAGTTGAAAGAAAAACTTTTCAACCTAAAATACTTTACAGTTAAATTATTTATTGGATGGCATTTCAAATGTTGCAAATATTTGCCACATGGCGCCTTTAAGTTTAGACTTTTGTTGTCCAAGTCCCTCAGAGCAGCGTAAACTCAAAATGCTGACTTACTCTACCCCAATGGCTATATGACAGAGAAGAGATGCTGTTATGGGTTTAGCCAGTCCAGGACTATTCAATACCATGCTAGAGTCATGCCAGTTTTAAAGTGACAGTATTGGCTGAAACAAAGTATCATGGGGCCTCCAGTTCGGATTGTAGCATGAGAAGCTTTGTGTTTCTGGTTGCTGCTTTCAGGTTCTGATTTGGGGGCATTGATCTTTTCTGCAGACTTAGGGTTTTGAGAAGGTTGTTCTGTTGCTGGCTTCTGCTGCTCCTTCTGCATTTGCTGTGCTTTTCTGCAAAATAAACTAAGGTAACTGTGAATTGTATTATCTTCATTAAACTCCTTATCTCAACCACAAGGCTTTTTGTGTTACTTTCTCTCCTGATCTTTGTGGGGGAGGCTTGCTTGTGAGATCAGACTGTGTTAAACCAGTACAGATGCAGAAGTGCATAACATGTCCTGGTTTTAATATGATTTACCAGTATGACAATGTACACAGTGAAAAGCCAAGTAAGAACATGACTGCATTAAGAAATGCCATGCATGAAACATAAAAATACTAGACAGGGGAGAGAAGCATTGTGAAACAATGAAAAACTATGTAAATACTTTAGGAAACCTAAACCAATGGGAAGAAATATAGGGGGGAAATTGGTAGACTATTTTGTTTTATTTTTATTTGTTAGTGTGTTCTTGAAACCTTCTGAATTCAGACAGGTATGTGAGATTTTACATGATCAAGGGGTTTTACTGACATGTAAGTAAAATGATTAATAACTCAGTTTTGTATCATTTTTAAGTTAGGAAGTTTAAAGGTATATATGGCCTAGATAGTACTGCAGACTTTCCTCTGCAACACTGTCTCGTTCTGTTGCTCTATTAGAACTAAAGGATGTTTAGGTTCAATGGATTTGCTCGGGCAGCAGATCTGACAGTTAGCAGCATACAGCCATCCCTTTCATTGTGATTTTCTGCAGTATAGTGCATCCTCTCTTTTACCAGGAAAAACTGTGGGGATGTGTCTGGTGGGAGAGCTTGTGCTTTTTGTTTGTTTCCAAAGGTCAGTCTGTAGCTTGCTTGCTGCTAAGGAAGCTCTGAGAGCAGAAAAGGGAGGAATGCCAAGGGCAAGAGGCTTTGCTAAACTGAATCATGGACCATCTCATTCTACCCTATTGGCTCTCAGTCCAGAGACATAGTATCTGCTGGCATATGGGGCCACAGGTCTAACTGCTCACTGAAGCTAACCAATGAACTCTGCTTCTAACTGACATCTTTTCTAGGGCAAGTTATCCCTGCGCGCCGGTGCAACGGCATTGTCAATGATCATTGCTTGACTAATGAACACATCTGCTCCTGTACACAGAACTGCAGGAGCAGGTCAAAGGCCTATTCACTTTTAACTTTTTTCCTATGTGATATTTAGACTGTGATTCCTAAAGCCACAAGTTTGTTGTCCTATTTTGTCTCTCAGACAGAAGAGTAGTAGCTCTTCAGAAATAATAACTAATATATTTGGAAGCCTATAGGAAAATGTGGGGGAAAAAAAGTAAACGTTATACTTTAAGCAAAACATAACACTCTCTTTCCTAAATCATCTGAAGTGACTAACATAATTGAAGAAATCCAGCCTTGATCAACTTGAGATTGATAGTACTAACATAACTGAGTTATATTGTGAGTAAATCTTCAGCATTTCTTTGAAACCATCTTCAGTCCCAGAGCCTCAAAACCAAGGCACTGAGAATCAGTTGGTTAGCATTCTTAGCCTTCATTTGGGATTGTTGCAACTGGTAGCATAAACTCTTCTGCATTAGCAAATTGGTTATGTTTGTTATCATCTACTTTTTGTAAGGAAAGATTTAAGCTTACGAATAAGAGGCTTCTGTGGATGATAATTTGTCATAGTGCCTCAGGAGTCCTCTACTCCACAATAAAATGGAATCTCTCAGATCAGCAGAATTCTGTCCTTCATTTACATGTGCAGTGGTGGAAATCTCACTTATGTTGTGCCAAGCCAGAAAAAGTGCATTAGAGAAGGGCCTCAAAATGATCAGAGGGATAGAACATCTCTGCTTTAAGAAAGGCTGAGAGAGTTGGGTTTGTTCAGCCCCCCCAGGGACTGTAGGGACACTTTATTTCAGCTTTTCAATACTTAAAGCAGGCTATAAGAATCACTGAATGTCAAGGGCTGGAAGGGACCTCGAAAGGTCATTCAGTCCAATCACCCTGCAGAGCAGGATGATCTATCCCAGATCACACAGGAACACGTCCAGGTGGGTTTCGAATATGTCCAGAGAGGAAGACTCCACAACTCCCCTGGGCAGCCTGTTCCAGTGTTCTGTCACCCTCACAGTAAAAATCATTTCTCCTTATGTTTACATGAGACTTCCTATGCTTCAGCTTCCACCTGCTGCCCCTTGTCCTGTCATCAGGCATCACTGAGAAGAGCCTGGTTCCATCCTCCTGGCACTCACCCTTTACATATTTATAAACATTGATGAGGTCACTTCTCAGTCTCCTCCTCTCCAAGCTAAAGAGCCCCAGCTCTCTCAGTCTCTCCTCATAAGAGAGATGTTCCACTCACTTATTCATCTTTGTGGCTCTGTGCTGGGCTCTCTCAAGCAGTTCTATGTCCCTCTTGAACTGCAGGGTGCAGAACTGAACACAGTACTCCAGTTGCGGCCTTACCAAGGCAGAGTAGAGGGGCAGGAGAACCTCTCTCAACCTACCAGCCACAGCCCTTTTAATACATCCTAGAATGGCATTGGCCCTCCTGGCCACAAGAACACATTGCTGGCTCACAGTCAACCTCCCATCAACTAGGACCCCCAAATCCTTTTCCCCTTCGCTGCCTTCCAACGGATCAGTCTCCAACCTATACTGATACCTGGGGTTGTTCTTTCCCAGGTGCAAGGCTCTGCACTTGCCCTTGTTGAATTTCATTAAATATCTTCCTTCCCAACCCTCCAGCCTGTCCAGGTTTTGCTGAATGGCAGCACAGCCTTCTGGGGTGTCAGCCACTCCACCCAGTTTGGTGTCATCAGCAAGAAGACAAAGGAAGAAGACAAAGTTTTTATCAACGCCTGTTATAGTAGGACAAGAGGTGAAGGGTTTCAACTAAAAGAGGGTAGATTTAGACTAAATGTAAGGAAGGAATTTTTTGGGATGAGGGTGGTGAAACACTGGAACAGATTGCCAACAGATTTGCAAGAGAGGTGTTAAAAGCCCCACCCCTGGAAAGATTTGAGGTCGGGTTGCATGGAACTCTGCAACCTCATCTAAATGAAGATATCCTTGCTTGTTGTAGGGGATTTGAACTAGATGATCTTTAAAGGTACATTCCAACACAAGCTGTTCTATGATTTTAGGAGAGGTTCTGATTTATTCTAGCAAGAAATCTGACACAAGTTTTAAAACTGAACATTTTATCAGACATGAGTAGCATTCTGTTTGCAATCTCTCAGCTACTTTTGCAATTGCCTTTTCTGAATTTGTGTGTTTCAGCCTAGATGTACAGGAAAACCATGATGGTATTTAAGGAGCATCATAGAGAAGGTACAACTAGCTAGTGTCCTTCCACTGTGCTAACTGTGGTGTAAAAGAAATAGCTTATCATGCCAACCTATGTGCTGTTTTCACCTGAGCCACAGGAACACTAGGCTAGAATTCTTATGCCACTGCTCCGTTGTACTTAGATGCTAACGAGAATTTAAATGAGGTGAGTCTAATTCAGTCTTAGTGTAAAGTGAGGCAAACAATTATTTCAACAGTTATGCCTATCATAGTTACCCTGCAGAGTATGTAAAGTGCAAAGTACCTCTTGCTTAAACTGAATAAATTCCAGTAAGTGTAGACCTTTCCTGAAAGCTCAAACTTGCTAATTGTATTATTCATAAGTCAACTCCCATGAGTTTAAAAAAACACACATTACATCAAGTAAAGTGAAGCCTGCATGGAGAATTTTAAAAAATAAGTTGCACCTAACTGTGTGTGAACTGTGAAATGTATTTGTAAATTAATTTTTTATTTCCCCTTGGCATTTCTGATCTTGAGTGCACTTGTAGCCCTCTTGTGCTCATCACTTCTGACAGATGGCTGGCCAGAGATGCAGACAGCAACTAGGATAAATTCACTTTCTCCTCTCCTGTTTCATATTAATAAAAAATTTTTACTAGGACAATTACCTTTCCCTGAGAGAAAGCTGGCCAGAGTTTTCATAATAATCCATCCCTGGTCATGCCACTTGTGACTGCTTCTGAGCTTTCCTATCCTTTCAGTTTTGTACACTGAGAAAAGTAATTCCACCAACTCATCTACCTTTGTTAATGGCCTTACAAGACATCTAAAGTCACCTTCTAGATAGCGTCTACCAAGAATCATCATCTTAGCCTTGCCTACCTCTTTCTGATGAGGTTATCAATACTATACTTTTTGCTGGCAGTATATTAAGGAAACTAAACCAGAAAAAAAAAAAATCCTTTTTTTTTTTTTTTTTCTTTTTCTTTTTCCCCCCCTTGGGTTGGTTCTCTGCTGGTTAAACACCACAAACCAACTTGGCATGCAATTAGACAAGTCCTAGGGAGGGATCAAAAGACAACGGTCAGGTCTGGAGGTGCAGTAGACTGATGGGACTGTCCCTGCATACAGCAACCAGACACTAAGGTGGCTTGGCTAAGTCATAGATGACACATTCAAGTGCCTGAATTAGCTTCCTCTACTTTCAGTACTAAAGTAGAATTAAAAAAAAAAATTAAAAAAAATTCTCAACTCCCATTTAAATGCCTTTAAAAATTCAGATGTTTAAATATTTAGATAACCTGAACTGCTTCCAGGAGACTCCCACTGAGGGACCGTAGTCTGATAATTCCAGTACCCATTCCTAATGGCCTGAACACCCTCTCTGAGTAGAGAGAAATAAAATTATTTCATATAATTTAAAAGACCATTAGTAACATTCTGATTTGAAGCACTTGGTGTGATTTTCAAGCCCATTTCCATGCTGTTTACAACTGCAATTATTTCAGTTCAGAATGCCTTAACATCCTGTATTACTGATAATTTTTTTTCCTGTAAATGCTTCAGGTTTGCTGTCCAAGCCAGATCTGTGGCAACTGAATCCATTAATTGCTTAAATGCTGATTCAGAGATGAGTTTGCACCAGAGGTATAAAATGTTTAAACTAAGAAATAGTGTTCTTACTGGAATAAATTCCACTACAAGACTATGGATACACAAAACAACAGGTAGAGGTAGGCTCAAGTGAGTCAACAGGAAAGTCTTTCTATGTTCTTTGTATTCATCTTCAAATTACAATATTCCACTTTTAAATTTCAACTATCACTGTGATAACAGCATTCAGCTTGTCAGTGCAGTATGGCAATTACAGTAAAGAAATCGTCTCTAAATCCTCTGAAGGAAATTTGTCATTCAGTCTAGCATGCAGTACCTTCTGCCAGCATAAGGAGAAACCTTTGCTTTTTTCAAGTAAACTGGTAAATACTGCATATTACATCAACCAATAAAAACTTGCCTCAGCAAATTAGATCTGTAGAACACTGTTAGAAATGTGGTGCTGGTTTTTTTTTTTTTNTTTTTTTGTTTTTTTTTTTTTTTTTTTTTGTTTTTGGTGGAAAGAACTAAGGAAGGAAGAGCAAGAAAGTTTGCTAGATTTAGAGTGAGCACATCAGATGAAACCCATAGACACAAATATATGAGGGAAGAACGGTAAGAATACAAACTCTACTACTGATTTATGACTTCTGCTCCTTTTGCCATGGGACTATGGGCTCATAGGCTTCCACTGCCTACTGCAAATTTTCTTTGAGCTCCCCACATTTGATGAACAGAGTGGGGAAGTTAGCACAAGGGCAAAACTGCCTGCTCCCCCAATACAAAAGTGAGGTGAAAAGTAACACACGCAATGCAGAGATGGAATAAAGAGATGAGTTTAATATAACATAAGATATCATAATCACAATGCAGAATTACCTTAGCTAATAATCTAATTAATCTAATAACACAATACATGATTACCTCAGCTTGCTTGGCCTATTTGCAGAAGAAACACAGTGAAATACAGGGAAAACAGCATAAAACAGAAAACCAAAATCAGCGCGACTCAACTCTCACCTATTCCACTATCATGCCTGCAAGAGAAGAGCCAACACTCAAGAACCTGTAGCACAAAAGGAGCAGCTGGAACAGGAAGCCTCCCATGTTGCAATCAGGGCTTTGAGCCCCGTAATACTTTGATCCAGTTAGCACTTCCATTTTTTGAAGTTGGCATGACTGCAGCATGGCATGAATAACAACAGCAGGTTCAACTTAATCCACAACAGGAAGACAGAGAGAACCTGTGGCACTGTGTTCCTCCCTGTTTTCTGCCCCACATTGCTGCCCAGTCCCATCAGGTAATGTGACCAGGACTCAGTGACCTGCCCTGTTTTCTAAGAAGACTTAATTCAAGTGCAATCCACATTTTGCCTCCTATACTGTAGACACAATTTCAGACAACTGGTGCTCTACTTGAAGTCCTTTTCCTAATTATTACAAAAGATTGTGTGTTCTTATTCCCTCTGATGTGCCTTGTTTTGGGTTTTTTTGTGTGTAATTAATCATATTTCTGCCTAGTTAGTCCTCAAAGAAACTCAGTAGCAAATGGAAATGTTGAACATTGGTTTAATCATTTTATTCTCTGACTGGTTACAGGAACTTTACCAGTATATGTCTCTATTGTTAAAGCCTTCATCATGACAACTTAGCATTTGCTTCTCATCATTACCATTGCATACCCAAATGAACTTCCTGACTGACATTGGATAGACTGTGTAGAATGAAGTGAGGACAGAATGAAGTATTTAGTATACACCTCTGCATATCCTTCAGTCTCTTCTTCCAGGCAACCAGCAACAGTACAAGGGGACACAATCTTAAGTTGTGCCAGAGGAGGTATAGGCTGAATATTAGGTGAAAGTTCTTCACAGAGAGAGTGATTTGCCATTGGAATGGGCTGCCCAGGGAGGTGGTGGAGTCGCTGTCCCTGGAGGTGTTCAAGAAATGAGTGGATGAGGCACTTCGTGCCATGGTCTAGTTGATTGGCTAGGGCTGGGTTATAGGTTGGACTGGATGGTCTTGGAGGTCTCTTCCAACCTGGTTCTATGGCAGAAAATATCTTCCTGAGCAATTTCCTGCATTTCTGAGAAACGTTCCAAAATTGACAGCTGCCAAAAAGAGTAAAACAGTTCTCATATGAATAAAAACATATTTAGAAAAATTGTTACCTTTAGATTTCTCTTTGCTTAGACTGTTAGTTTTAATTTACTCCTGGACTTGACAGAGTGAGATACTCTGTCAGTGTGATGAAAATCCAGAATGGCTGTTGTACTTAGCCATTCATAGCGTTGTAGTGCAATTTATTTTAATGAGATATTGAACCAAAAGCTGAGGGATCTCAAAAGCCCATTTTGGCTTTATCCCAACTCCAGGTCGTGATGGTCTACACTTCTGTTGCTCCTGACAGACTTGTCCTTCTTACTCTTGACGACTCACGGTTGTGGAGATTCCTGAATTTCCCCTGACAGCATATTGCATGCCTGCACTATACTTAACCGCTGAAAAGTTCATCTAGTAGCATACTTGAATATTCCTTGCAGCAATACATGCCCATTTCTTCTTGTTCATCCTGCCATGAACATCTGAGAGGGCTCTAGATATCTCTGTGTAGGTGTTTGAGTAGAAGTCAGTATTCCATCCAGGACTTGGACAGCAAGATTGCATCACATGTCTGGTGAGCTGTTCCTATTAATAGAGCCTAATGCAGTATTTGCTTCTCACTGAAACAGCATGGCTGTGTTTACTCATGTTTGGTTGATGGTTCACAGCATCCCCGTGGTACTTTTTTTTTTTTTTCCAGGACTCCTTTGTAGCCAATTGTTTCCCAGTCTTTATTTCTGCAATTGACTATTCCTACCTAAATGTCTCTTACATCAAAAATTACACTCTCATTAAGATTCCCCAAGCATACACTGCAGCAGTATGTCAGATTAGCAATGCAAGTTAAGTGCATTTCTCCCTAGTTCTGTGCACAAGTTCCTGGTTTCATATTCATTGCATAGGCAGGCGATGTCTATATCTCAACACTCAGATCTTGAGAAAGGTGAAATGTTTTGCCATGTACTGAAGGTAAATTTGCAAACTGCAAATCAAGTCCTTTGTATCCATGGAAACATCACTTGAACATATGGGTAAGCAGTTTCTCCTCTAGCCCTCTGATTAGGATCTGGCTGTTCTGCAGATGGGGTCTTTCTAGGTTTAAAAAAAAAAAAAAAAAAAAAGATAGATAGGAATGTTTGTATCCAAAACATTCTGGGAACATAAAGGGATGCTTGTAGACTGTTTTAATTGATTCATTCACAGTGTAAGGCACATCTAAACAAAGTAACGTTTTGCTAATTCAACGTTTAAAACCTAGTTCAGACTTTTCCAATGGGTTATTTTTCATAGCCTTTATTGAGTTAAAATGTAACAAAAATTGGGCTAGGAAGCACAAGTGGTTGGACAATTTCATGGAGTATTTAGCCAATGTGCGAGACCTTATTTGTGACAGTGCTTCAAGAGCAATACTGGAACTAGTATTCACCACATAAATGGACATATATGTCGCTCTCAGTTTCTCTTCTACTAAGTAACAAATTGTTGTGAATTCATGAGCAGAGACAGGAGAGAACATCTGACCCCTTGATGTGAACTCTAATTCAGATACTAGTTTGTGATTTTGTTCGAGACATTTTGTCTTTATTACCCAATTTTGTGGGTAGACAATGGTTACTGTCCTACCGTTCAGAAACTTAAGACTTCAGTGACAGTAAGAGTGAAGAATTATTTAAAGTCTTTGCCACTGTGATTTCGAGTGAGCAAAATAAGATCTGGGTTTTATTGTGTCCTTGAAGAGACAAAAAATATCTCAAAAAATTTTGAGATCAGATAAATATTCTGCGACATTGACTGTTTTGCTAAACATTTCCAACACAAAGAATATTTAGAAAAGTGAATTCAGGGGAAATTTGAATACTGCCAAAGATAATTCACTTTAACATTTGAATGGAATGAAAGTGCATATATTAGGTTATGAAATAGGTAATATATTTCATAACGTAGCACTATATTTCATAACATACTCAGTTATGAAACTGGCTGCAGAACTTCAAATGTTTTGTATTTTCAAACCGTTTTCAATATAGCCTAATGCCTTTTCCTTTTTAGGAAGTAGCAAGTTTTGACTTTATTTTTCTGGCCAAATATCAATGGAATTCATTGGGACAAAGAAAAGACACTTTCTAGCCAGATGTTAATCCTTCTGTTAACTACCAGACTACAGCAGACAGTGGCAATATGAGAAACTGACAAAGAAAAGTTCAGAAAAATCCTTAATATGAGATAATATTTGAGATTAGTTCCATTTATACCTAAGACCCTCGATTTTTCTTCCTATTGCCATGAAACCTTGTAAATGTACTTGAACATGTCCAGAGAAGGGCAACAAGGCTGGTGAGAGGTCTTGAGTATAAGCCCTATGGGTGAGGCTGAGGGAGCTGGGATTGTTTAGCCTGGAGAAGAGGAGGCTCTGGGGACACCTTCTTGCTGTCTACAACTACCTGAAGGGTGGTTGTAGCCAGGAGAAGGTTGCTTTCTTCTCTCAGGCAACCAGCATCAGAACAAGAGGACACAGTCTCAAGCTGTGCCGGGGGAAGTTTAGGCTGGAGGTGAGGAGAAAGTTCTTGACTGAGAGAGTCATTGGCTACTGGAATGGGCTGCCCAGGGAGGTGGTGGAGTCACCGTCCCTGGAGGTGTTCAAGGCACGTTTGGATGTGGCACTTGGTGCTATGGTCTAGTCTTGAGGTCTGTGGTGATGGGTTGGACTTGATGATCTTTAAGGTCTCTTCCAACCTTGGTGATACTGTGATGGGTAACAGCTCATTTCTGGTTTAAAATTTGCATTTGCATCATTGAATATCCTTTTGGCAGGAGCATTTCTAACATTTCTTTTCCTAAGTATAACGTTTGAACAGTTTTGCTTATTATAAAAAGAGGAAAGAATTTAAATTTTACTAAGGAAAACCCAGAGTGTACACCACCATAAAACTAAAGACTTCTTCTGCTGCTTTTTGTCCTCTAGGATTTTTCAAGAGATTGGTATAATTCTAATATAAATTACCATCTGTATTTCTCATGAATGTTATTATTAGGATTTACATTTACCATCTTATTATTAGATAAACAGTTTCATATAGCTGAATAATTTGATTATATTTAAAGCTTATAGGAAGAAATGCATTCTAAAACAGGCAGGTGTTTTTGCATTTTCAACTACAAAACTAAAAGCACCATGTTTTTTTTTTTTAATATATATAATGCTACGATTATGTTTAAATGAGCAAATACACTGCTGGGTGTTGGGAAATTATTGCTACCTTGTCTTTTATGATTGGGCAAAACCAGAAAATCATAATTTCTGTAAAGTATCTAGCCATAGTTAAAGTGTGACATTATTTTTACAATTGGGAAAATTTGAGCAATTATGGCTTCCATTAGCATTAGATACAACTTTTAGGTGCTAATTTGGAAATGTAATGAAAAGGAAAGAAGACTGCTTGAGTTTATTATTAATACTGTTGTTATTGCTGGTTTTATTATTGTTTGCACAGTTGTGTGGACAGCTGTGTTTCCTTATGAAACCCAAAGATGAATCATAGAATGGTAAGGTTGGAAGGGACCTCAAGGATCATCTAGTTCCAACCCCCTGACATAGGCAGGGACACCTCCCACTAGTACAGGTTACTCAAAGCCTCATCCAATCTGGCCTTGAACAACTCCAGGGAGAGAACAGCCACAACCTCCCTGGGTAACCTGTTCCAGTGCCTCACCATGTTTGCTTAGAAATCACTTGATGTGGCAGAAAAGGTAAGATAAGAAGAGTTTTATGCTTTTATATAGCTTTTCACAAAAATTAAATATACAACAGTGGTAAAAAGGTAATAGCTAAAGCTTGATTTTTAATGGATGCAGGAATAATTTCAGAGTTACTTTTATTAGAGTTCAGGCTTTGGTGTATCTTCTTTTCCCTGTCTCAGTAAAGGACTTATGCTTTTCAGAGTGTAGGAAGCAGACTACACTAAACTTAGTGAACATTTTACTTCTCAGTGACTTCTAGCAATTTTTTAGTTCTGCCTCCCATTGAATTCAAATGACTTTTGAAAATCCTACTAAAGATGTGCAAGCTTTTGATATAATCAAATCTTGAATCACAGGTTTAAATCCACCTCTTATTAAAAAGCCCAGTTTCACTCTGGTACAACTGAAATCAAATTTTAACAGCATGAAAGGTTGACATTGTTCTCTTTCTAATACTCTTTCATGTCAGCTGCATAGTAAGAAGGCAATAAACTAAAAATTCTCATTAAAAGATTTTGGTTGCCTCTTTGTTAGGGTTTTATGATTTTGGGGAACAGACGTCCAGCTGTGAACAGCAATAGCTGTGAATAGAGTCCAGCTGTGAAGAGTGAATAGGACAACTAATTCCCTTAGGAAACTCTCGCCTCGGTATTTTGAAATAACTACGATATCCATGTGATCTATAAAGCAGCTACTCACTTCAAATATCTTCTGCAAGCTTCTAAAGAAGTCACACTACCTTTAAACATATTCCTAAGGCCTGTTGAATTTAAGGAATGTAAATCAATACAACCTCAAGTTGTCTTTATTTGCACAAGAATCTAAGAGATTTCTTGTGATGGAGGGAAAGAAATAAGTTTGTCTTTCAGAATACAATGGGCACAGTTAATAGCAGTTGGCATTTGCATACTTATACCATGTCTGCAGCTTTTATTGTGCCAGAAAGGTCTCTGTACTGGAATGAGTGGGTGAGAAACCAGAAGTGCTGACTGCTAGCGTGTCACTTTTGTCATCAGCAGGTGCAGATGTTCTCGAAAAGGTTGATATTGACTGATGCATCCAGGGTGTGACTTTTACATGAAAGAGCATATTGGAGCCTGGGAAGTTTTCTTCAACTGTAATGAAAAAGTGCAAAAGTTGTTTTGTAAAGGGGTGAAAAAGGTCCTGAAGTCAAGTGGAAAAGATTGGTAAGTTGAAAATTAGACTGAGAAAGAGATGGGTTGGTGTAACTACTGTTGTTAGAGCTACGGGAAAACTAAGTTAATGTGTAGCTCATTTTTCAGTTCATCCAATAACAGTACAGAAATCCTACCTATTATTTTTCTTGGGTGTGTGACCGATACATATCTGCCACATTTCAATTATGTTTCACTTTGCTGCAGAAACAATGGTATCTGTCTGTGGAAAGTCCAATGCTGTACACAACTAGGTCTCTGCTGTGAACGAGACTCTGCAATTGGAGTACTGGTGTGGATTCATGACTTTTGTTTAGGTTCAGTAAAGTAGCCATTTAGACTTGTTAACTCAGATGGCATTTTTTCAGGCACCTGAAATATAGCCTGAAGAGAGTATAGCTTGAGTTCATGTCGAAGGAATTATCTGGTCACTCTGAATCCAGATGAGATATTTGATGACACGCTCCCTGTTTCAGTTCTCATTAATTCCAAGGTATGTGGGCTCTCACGAGCTTTTGATCATCATTTACATGTGCAATGTATGTGCACAGGCTGTGTGCTTCTTCTTCAGCATGGCAGCACATCTTTATTTGTCTTAAGAAATAATGTTAAAGAGAACAAGGAAGACAGCTTTCCAGTAAAAGCGTGTGGAATCTTTTCAGATTAAATATTCATGGCAAACCACATAGAGATTTGTTTCCATTTGTTTAGACATCAGAAGTCTCACTAGATTTGAGATGCTTGTAAATTATCTAAGCTTAGTTCAGGAGCTTGCCAGTGCTGTCTGATTCAAGATAAGTTTCTAAATACTGTTTATTCCCAGACAAGAACTGCAGATATATAAATATTCTTGCTTAGAAAGAACAATTCCTTCTGTATCTTCTTATGATATAGTCTTTGCCTTGGTCTTTACTGCTAAGACCAGCTCTCAGAAACCTCAGACACTGGAGGTAATGGAGAAAAACTGGAGGCAGGAAGACTCTTCACTGGTGTGGACTGGGTTAGAGGTCACCTGGGTGGAATAAAAGCACAAAAAATCCATGGGCCCTGACAGGATGCATCTATGAGTGCTGAGGGAGCTGACTGATGTCGTTGCTGTACCACTGTCCATCATTTTTGAATGATCATCAGTTTTGATTCAGTAGTGATTTATGCATACTCAAGTTTCTATAGATCAGCGTTCTCAGTAATTCAGTACAATTTGAAATAGAGAATACAAGTATCATTTTCTTATTTTCCTCCCTCTCCCCATTTATTCTGTATTTATTCTTTTCCTCATTTTAGGCATAAACACACAGGATTGAACAGAAAACTGTTTAGGTATTTATGTTAGTTTCCTGCTGCTGTTGAAAGCCATATTGAGATTTAATCCCTGTATGGTGGTGCTGAAGTTTGTTTACACTCCAGTTCTCAAGAAACTAAAGCCAAAACATAGAAACAGCAAGTTGATTTCACCCACAAATTGCTCAAAGGGATGAACCCAAAACTTAAATTTTGGTACTCACTGTTCAAAACAGAAGAGTCACAGATTCATATCTGCTGTGTGATGCTTTGGGAGTTACCCACCCCCACCCCCCCACTTCATAAAATGCCCCGGACTAGAACTCGGCTGGCTGGAAGTTAAGGACTGAAGCTCTGTTTACAGCTCAGCACAATGTACAAGCAGATATATACACTATAGACAGGAATAGTTACAGAAATATACAAGTTAAAGGGAATACAGAAACACAACTCCCCTCCCAGAAATCAGAGACCCCAGGAGGGGCTTCCAACCACCCTTCCACCTTCTCCCCACCCCTATACCTCACCCCACAGTTTGCCTTACATGCAAGGTGAGTTTGGAGGATCAGCCAGGAGGATTAGATGTGGAGTGGTTAGTTAGATTATTCAGCAGAGAGGTCCAGACCAAAGCAACTAGAAAGTCCAAGACTCTCCAGGACAGTGTCTTATCTATGTTTTGTGTTCTTGTCTTATACATCTCAGCAAGGCTATGAGTGAAGTAGACATCACTATTGTTTTCCTTTCACAGCCAATAATATAATTTTCTCCATTAAAATATTCCAGTTAACCTCAAACCAGCATATGTACCAACAGAACAAAAGAGGAAGCAATACAAAACAAAGTCCATTTCCTCAAAACAAACATTTGTTTTGGTATGATACATAGTGTTGAAGAGGAAAACATAATGAATATTCCAGGTTTGTGAGGCCTTCTATATTCTTGAGTTCCCCTTTGCAGTTGTCTTTCCACTGCTTAACTGATGGAAGAAACATTGGTGAGGGGAAGTGGCTGATTTCTTAGAGAAATTTAACCTCCACTCTGAGCAAAGTTTTGAGTTCTGATTTTTGGAGGTTTTTTTGTTCGTTTGGGTTTGGGGTTTTTTGGTGGTTTTTGTTTGTGTGTTTATTTTGCTTCCATCCATTTTCTAACAATCTTTCAGCATTACCCCAGAAGTAAAAGTTTTGCCATTGCAAACTCCAGAATCACAGAAATATTCCAGTTGGAAAAGACCCTCAGGATCATCAAGTCCAATCGTTATCCCCACTCTACAAAGTTCACCCTTAAACTATACCCTCAAGTACTACATCCAAAAGACTTTAAAACACATCTAGGGTTAGTGCCTCCACCGCCTGCCTGGGCAGCCCGTTCCAATGCCTGACCACTTTTTCTGTGAAACTGTGTTTCCTAATATCCAGCCTAAATCCACCCAGTCACAGCTTGAGGCCATTCTGTCTTGTTCTATCACTATTTACCTGTGAGAAGAGACCAGTGGCAGCCTCTCCACAATGTCCTTTCAGGTAGCTTTAGACAGCAATGAGGTCTCCCCTCAGACTCCTCCTCTTCAAACTAAACAGGTCCAGCTTCCTCAGTCACTCTTCATAATATTTATTCTTCAGGCCCTTCACCAGCTTCATTGCCCTCCTCTGCACTTGCTCCAACAAATCCACATCCTTTTTGGAATGAGGTGCCCAAAACTGAACACAGCACTCAAGGTGTGGCCCCCCCAGAGCAGAGTACAAGGGGACAATCAGCTGCCTGTCCCTGGGGGATGCAGCATCTCTAATACAAGTCAGAATGCCATTGGCTTTCTTTGCTACCTGGCATGCTACTATACATAACTCAGGTTTGTGCAGAAAAACAAAGATCTTTTTGCATCCTATTTGTATTTTTAGTGTTTTCCCATAAGCCTATGAAACCAGTAGGGGGTCTATAAAATTAATATTTGTAGAGTTAATCAATGATACCTTTGCCTATTTCCAGAGAATACAAATACTTTCCACCTAAGTTTTGTCATTCACACCAGCCTTTCTACCTGAATTGTTTGACTTTTCTCTGATTTTGAATAAAACAGGAACTTTAAAATATATTTGGAAATTTGTTCTGGTTTTTGCCTTTGGTTGATACTTGTGTTGTATACCAATGGTGAATTACAAGATCTTGGCTGTGAGTTTTATCTTTGTTCTATTAGAAAATATTTATGTAAAAACTAGCATTCACAGTACCTCTTTATAATGATGAAGGCTGTATTTCTGCCAATACTCACATGAGACTGTTTTTTCTTTTGGCAGATTTCGTGGTAGCCTCTATATACATTTTTCTTTTACAGTTTGAGCTCTTGGGTTTGGCTGTTTGTGTGACCCACACAAAAATCCCAACCAATGCTGACTGGAAATTACTTTTGGAATTAAAATCCTTCTGATATTAATTCAGTGGCAAAGGACATGGAAGTGTTGGAGCGGGTCCAGAGGAGGGCCACAAAGATGATCAGAGGGCTGGAGCAGCTCTCCTATGAGGACAGGCTGAGAGAGTTGGGGCTCTTCAGCCTGGAGAAGAGAAGGCTTCGAGGGGACCTGATAGTAGCCTTCCAGTATCTGAAGGGGGCCTACAGGAAGGCTGGGGAGGGATTACTTACAAGGTCCTGCAACGACAGGACAAGGGGCAATGGGTTTAAACTGGCAGAGGGGAGATTTAGACTGGATGTTAGGAGGAAGTTCTTTCCAGTGAGGGTGGTGAGGCACTGGAACAGGTTGCCCAGGGAGGTCATGGATGCTCCCTCCCTGGAGGTGTTCAAGGCCAGATTGGATGAGGCCTTGAGTGAGCTGTACTAGTGGGAGGTGTTGCTGCCTATGGCAGGGGGTTGGAACTAGGTGATCCTTGAGGTCCCTTCCAACCTTACCATTCTATGATTCTATGATTCTATGCCGAGAACTGAAAGAAGCGACTAGCAAACTGGGGTAAGCAATTTGTGATGGACTCAGAGCATAGCAACACTAGATGTAAGGCAACTAATCTTTCGGGTGTGATCAGAACAGCAAGCAATCTAAGCTGGGATTGCAATACATATGCATGTACAAAGAGGATGCTGCTAGCTTTCATCTCACTTTGCCATTATCAGTCCAAAGCACTTCATCTTACTTCCGTTGCAGCAAGAATTCAGTTTAGGTGGAACTTGATTAGAAATATGCTATTTTTACTGTTTCTTATACTGGGTGCAGAAATGCTCATGATCTAAGAATTTCAGCTTAGAAGAGCTCTATGTCCCGTGTTTTTCTCTTGGCTGTGTACCTCCCTTCAGCTATAACTAGAAAGAATTAAATAATCTCTCTGCTCTGCAGAAACAGATTCTGTTTAATTAATTTTTTGTCTTCTGCAAACCTCTGTGTCAGACTCTCACAACTTTCAGAACTGCAAGAGGAAAGGAAGAAACCAGAGCAGCCATGCAGTCCCCATGCTGCAGCATCTAACGGCTCCACCATGGTCATTGATGTTAGGAGGAAGTTCTTTACAGTGAGGGTGGTGAGACACTGGAACGGGTTGCTCAGGGAGGTTGTGGATGCTCCCTCCCTGGAGGTGTTCAAGGCCAGATTGGATGAGGCCTTGCGTAACCTGTACTAGTGGGAGGTGTTACTGCCTATGTCAGGGGGTTGGAACTAGATGATCCTTGAGGTCCCTTCCAACCTTACCATTCTATGATTCTATGATTGTAACAACTATGCTGTTCTGGACAGAGTGGTGTAGTTTAATTAGATGACCTTTGTTTAGTAGGACATCTAGACACTATCTGAAGTATAACTCATGCAGTCCAGGTCAATCTACCTAATGTAACCACCTTCATATGGAGGACAATGATATTTCACCCTCAAGCTTAATAAACACTTCTCTAGCTACTGAGGGAAAAGCCTTCTCTGGCTTCAGGGAGTGAAAGAGGTCACACTTTTGCCAAAGGAGACCTAGTTCTGCTTGGTATCATTTTTACTGAGGATCCCAGGGCACCTTATTACTGTTACTTTCACAAACACCTACCGATTTCTACCTAAAATATAACATAACAACAAGGTTTTCAGGCTGCTAAGAGCAGTTGAAAAGAACATTGCTGAGAATAGTTTGCCTGTGAAGGCCAGATAGTCCACCTAGCCTTGAAATCAACTTAGTACTCATATAGAAGACCAAAAGTGTACCCCATTTCTTGTAAAGCCCCATGGGTTTTAGGAGCTTAGCAATCTTCTGTGGGACTTCACTGGCATCGTTACGCCAATCTGCTCACAGTTCACCTTCTCAACAATACACTGCATAGGCTCTCCTTAACAGAACTGTGAGGCTTTTTTCTCTTTCAAATCTAGATCAATTTATTTCTTGGACAGCACAAGGAGAGCAGACTCCGAAAAGTGATTATCTATGGACCCATACACATGTACTTGCCTGTCTATGAAAATCAGTATGGCTGTCAAAGACAGACATTGATATCTGAGCAGGTCTGTGCATTTAAGCACTGTAGGAGGCTCAGGACAAGGAAGCAGTATGATCATACAATGGCTTAGGTTGGCAGGGACCTTAGAGATGATCTCCAAACTCCTCACCATGGGTAAGAATGCCTCTCAACTAGACTTGGCTGCTCAAGGCCTCATCCAATCTGGCTTTGAACACCCTCAGGGAGGAGGTATTCACAACCTCCTGGGCTACTGATTCCAGAGTCTCACCATCATCATACTGAATAATTTCTGCCAAAGATCCAGTTCCACAACTTAAAACCATTCCCCCTTGTCCTATTGCTAGACACCTTTATGGAAATTACTTCTCCAGACTTCCTGTAGGATCCCTTTGTATATTAGAAGGTGGCACTAAGTTTCCCCTCAAGGTTTTTCCTCTCTAGGCAGAGCAACCCCAGCTCCCTCAGTCTATCCTCATAGCAGCAGTGTTCCAGCCCTCAGATCATCTTTGTGGCCCTACTTAGGACTTGCTGCAACAGACCTGTAAGGACATTATATCCCTTTATTGTAAAGAGGCCTCATAAGCTGCAAGGCTGGATCACGACTGTTGGGTATGTTCAAACTAATACATAACAACAATGGTATAAAAGCCTACAGCCATAATTTAAAAATCCAGTAGTAGTTTTAAAGAAAATAATTGAATCATAGAATGTCAGGGGCTGGAAGTGATCTTGAGAGATCACCCAGTCCAACCTTCCTGCCAGAGTAGGATCACACTGAAATGCGTCCGGATGGGTTTTCAATATGTCCAGAGAGGAAGACTCCACAACTCCCCTGGGAAGCCTGTTCCCTGTTCAAGAGTCCCTCTTGAACTGCAGGGTGCAGAACTGAACACAGTACTCCAGTTGCGGCCTTACCAAGGCAGAGTAGAGGGGCAGGAGAACCTCTCTCAACCTACCAGCCACAGCCTTTTTAATACACCCTAGAACGGCATTGGCCCTCCTGGCCACAAGAACACATTGCTGGCTCACGGTCAACCTCCCATCAACTAGGACCCCCAAATCCTCTTCCCCTTCTCTGCCTTCCAACGGATCAGTCTCCAACCTACACTGATACCTGGGGTTGTTCTTTCCCAGGTGCAAGGCTCTGCACTTGCCCTTGTTGAATTTCATTAAATTTCTTCCTTCTCAACCATCCAGCCTGTCCAGGTTTTGCTGAATGGCATCATAGCCTTCTGGGGTGTCAACCGCTCCACCCAGATTGGTGTTATCAGCAAACTTGCTGACAGTGTGCTCTGTACCCTCATCCAGGTCATTGATGAATATATTGAACAGGCACCATCTTTTATGTGTGCATTTAGGCAGATAGGCATAGACAATGGAAGTTACCACTGTTGTGGAAGGCTAAAAGGCCTTTAACATGTCCTGGCTTGTCCCACCCTTCTGCTGATGTGGGAAACAAGGACAGGAGGAAAACAAAGGCTTGGGCCAGTATGTCCCCACCCAAAGTGATAAATATCCACAGGTGTTTACACACCTGTCTTGCCCAAATAAGGGTAAGCAAGCCCTGGTTTCACCTAATATGGTCAGTTTTGGCAAAGTGCCATTCTGATTGGTAAATCTCTGTGGTCAATGGAGCCGTTACACTTCAGCAAATAATATGGATAGAGCTAAGTTACAAGCTGTGTACTCTGGTCTGCCTCATTATGCTCTGCTCTGTCTCGTGCTTCAGAACAGCTCAACTTTGATATACAAGCTTTGACTACCTGGAAACTCGCTGTGCCTCAGGTTTACCAGAAGAGGGCATTAAGCGACTCACGGTGCGGCAAGAAGTGCCAGGATCACGTCAGAGATCATCTGCCTCTGTCCCAGCATCCTATTAGAGCCTGAGAAGCACTAGAAACCTCAACGGCTATCAAGGCAACGGCAGAACTCCCTTCAAGTGTTTGGAAACTGTACCTAGCCCTGGGAATTCAGAGATAATATTTTGTGAGTAAATATTCATAAGCCTCTCTATAACTGAATTCTATTGTGCCTACTGCCTTGGTAGAAAGTAGCCTCTCAGATCTTCCTCAAGGGCAAGATGCACACTGGCCACAAAATACTCCTTCCTAAATAGATACTCTTTGTTATATTATAGCTAGTTATTTCTTAAGTGTTCTAGATTCCCTGTTTATTTCTCTCTGTGTAATACTTTCCATTACCCTGCAAAGAACCTATTAATATTGAAAACTAAGGTCTGTGGTGAGTTTGCTAAATATCAAAATTAATAAACTATATTAATTTTGGAATAGATCCCCCTATACCTCTACAGCCACACAATCTTAACCATGGAAATGACACCTAAATAATTTTTGCAAAACGTCGTTCCTGGTATCACAGTTTGTTACTTGTCTCTGACCAAATAGAGCTCTATATCCGGTATTCCTTAGAAATACAGTATAGAATCATAGAACGGTAAGGTTGGAAGGGACCTCAAGGATCATCTAGTTCCAACCCCCTGCATTAGGCAGGGACACCTCCCACTAGTACAGCTCACTCAAGGCCTTGTCCAACCTGGCCTTGAACACCTCCAGGGAGGGAGCAGCCACAACCTCCCTGGGCAACCTGTTCCATTGTCTCACCACCCTCACTGGAAAGAACTTCCTCCTGACATCCAGTCTAAATCTCCCCTCTGCCAGTTTAAACCCATTGCCCCTTGTCCTGTCATTGCAAGACCTTGTAAATAGTCCCTCCCCAGCCTTCCTGTAGGCCCCCTTCAGATACTGGAAGGCTACTCTAAGGTCTCCTGGAAGTCTTCTCCAGGCTGCAGAGCCCCAACTCTCTCAGTCTGTCCTCATAGGAGAGCTGCTGCAGCCATCTGATCATCTTCATAGCCCTCCTCTGGACCCGCTCCAACACTTCCATGTCCTTCCTAAAGGCAGTAAGCTCCTAAAGGAGTAAAGTAGCTCATATGTGTAGTGACATATTATTTGTATTCAGACCTGTTGTGTAGCTTTTGTGAGGCAACTTCTGCCTTGCTAGTTCCATGCTGAGCCACTCACAGACATGCAATTGATTGACACTGAAATTATGGCTTTTCTCAACCATCCTTCAGATGTCTATCTGCAGAGACGAAGCATGGAACAACTTTACAGAGAGGCACTCAGAAATAATTTTTCCAAATACTCCCTGCCAGGCCTGATTCTAATGTGAAGAATATGGCCACAGGTCTGGTCTTGGATATAGCAGAGGCAGTTCATCATGCTGTCTTTCAGGAGTGTCTTTTAGTACTTTGAGGGGATCTTTTATGCCTTTTCATGGCTTCAGCTAGAACGTTGTCCTACAAATCAAAGTACAGTGTTTTATTTGTTTCTCTAAGTTTGGTTAGTAGACTTGTTGGGGGTGGGGGGGGGAGAGGTGCAAGGAAAAGAAGAGAGAGAGTGAAAGAGTGGCTGTAATGAGTGAAAATACCTGATAAAGTGGTAGGAGCACAAGTAAAAGGTAAAAGGTGGCACGACTTATCCAGCTGTTCTGGAAAGCAGACTAAGAAGTAGTTCAAAGCCTAAAAAGATTTTTTTTTTTCAGAACTGGGACAAACAGATTAAAAAATGAGATGTTAAATGCCTTCAGAAGGCTGTCTCTTGACCTGAGATTACATACCTGTAATTATGGTGACCTTTTCACTTAACAGCTAATCTAAAATCCCGATGCTCCCTTGTTCATGTAACACACAAAGAATAAAGTTATCCTGTAAAAGTATCAGTGGTGATCTTTAAGCAAGGAAATACCTGAATTTCAAAAATCTTTTGAATTTTCCTCCAGACAGTGAAAACTCACAACTGTCCAGAGCTGAGGAGTATTTTACTACTTTCACCTGTCGCTTGTAAAGAGACATGAAACATTTATTTTCCCAGTCTTCCCAGAATCGGTAATAAATTGTCAGATGCTAACTATTAATATCTGGTGGTTTTCTAAATAAAGGATTAGCCCTTCAATATTTTATTTTTCCTCAGAATTGCTCTGTAAACTTGATGAAAAGGAGATGATACTTAAAGATTGCATGCAAAAAAGCTTTTGTCCAGTGGCAAAGAGATATGGACAAGCAATTCTAGTAGGTATTTTTTTCTGTCCCTCCTGCTCTGTGTAAAATTATAGATGTATATAGGTGTGTGGGAGAACTAGGGAAGACAGACTGGCTGTCAGAACTGCCAGCTTTTGTCAAAGTTGTTATTGAGGACATTTGCAAGCTGGCAAATTCCTGACAAAATCAAACTGTTGATAGAAAACTCTACAGGGGGATATATCTTGCTGCTACCAGTGTGGATGTGTTCTTAGAGAAAACAACCAAGTGCCCAATAACGCACACAGACCTTCTTTGCAGACTGGTTCGGAGGCAAACTGACCTGTGGAGATACAAAAGTGCACTTTTGGTTCTTCCATAGCATATCTCTGCTTGCCTCTGTGTTAAGTCTGTAGGTACTGAAGATAACAAAATGTGGATATAGCAACATCTCTGAAAAACAGCAAGTTGCTTTTGAAAGGTCACTGAAAAGTCTGTCCACTCTGCTTTCCAGCATGGTACCCATCCACAGGTGTGAACATGCAAAGTACATGTCACTTCTCCTAACTTCTCTTTGGGAGTTGATCTCTTGTTCTCATTTGAATTTCAACATTCATGGTCAAAACTGGAACATAGAAGGTTTCAGCTCAACATTGCTCCCTCCCTGGAGGTGTTCAAGGCCAGTGTGGATGAAACCTTGACTGACCTGTGCTAGTGGGAGGTGTCCCTGCCTATGGCAGGGGGGTGGAACTAGATGATCCTTGAGGTCACTTCCAACCTTACCATTCTATGATTCTATGAAACAGAAAGGAAGGAAGTTTACCTGTGTGTTATGTATGCTGTTCTTCCATGCCACTCTCCAGTCTTGAGTGAGATGTCATCAGTATTATACATGGCAGAAGAAATGTGAAATGAATGAACCTTTTTTATACCTGCTAAAGTGCATATCCTAGTTCCTTGGGTTTGGATTGATGACAAAACTGAGGGCAAAAAAAAGAATATTTCCCCAAAACACATCCTCTATGTGCAAGTCAAATCAAAAAGACCTCCTGCTTTTTAGCATCAAGACTGGAATTCCTTCTGCTGTTGCGGAATTCAAGTATACAGCGAAGCCATAATTTGGAGGTGTAGTGGCTAAGTATAGAGATTAAATCGGGAAGAGCAGAGAATGTATAAAAAAATGGTGTGAGAGTTGCTGAGAACTTACTGAGAGGAAATGTCACCTGATACTTTCTCCTTCCAGATGCTGAGTAGGACTCTTCTTTCAACCTGATAAGCATCACAACTGTTTGTACTCAGCGACTCATCTGATGATCAATGTAATGACTTTTTCTGACTTCAGGACAGATGTAACTGATGTGTGAACGTGCAGTAAAAGAGATAAAGCTATTCTCTGGTAAAGATTGCCAAATGCCTTCCTGTCCTTCTTGGACACCCCATTTAACTGAATTTTAGATATTCGAAGACATCTGAAGAAAATCTAATCAGAGAGGGGAACAGAAGGTTAACACTGCAGGAGCTTACAGAAGGTGTGGGTCTAATTTGGTTTCTGTGGGTGCATTAGTCTATGCTGGGCAAAAAAAAAAAAAAATGGATTTCATTACAACTCATGCAGCAATAATGCTACATTGCAGCTGGCACTACAAAAACTAGTACCATGGTCTAGTCGAATGAGGACTGAAGGTGATCAGGCAGAAAGTGACAGGAAAAGTGATAGTGAAATATTTACCACGACATGATGAAACCATCAGCAAATCCAGCCTGTTTCTCTGGAATGAGTAACAATGTGCTGAAAGCTTCTCAGCTGTGCAATAGCACTTTGGCTTCAGGCAGTGAAATTGCAGAATCTCCTTGAAACTCAAACTAAGAACCAGGAAAAAAGTTTCCTCAATCTGAGGATATGAAACTACTTTGACTGGAGTTACCAAGGTTCTGCTCACATCCACCACCCAGAAGATATGATCATGACTAAGGGCTTGGTCATATCAAGAAGTGTACATTAATGCAAAGTAAAACAGCAAAGAAGTCTCCTGTTTCTATCTTCCCATTCCATATTTGCATCTCCAGCAGAATCTGCACATCTTTTCCTTCCCAGAGAAGCAAAGCAAAGCACTGATGGATTTCAGACCTGCAGTAGCAGCAAGACAGCTTTTCTATCCATTTCCCTTTCTTCTTTCCAAGTCAGTATAGTGAAACTAGCAGGCAAATTGTCCCAACTTACTGTTAACAATTCAGGTGTAAGAAAGAAAACAAGGAACTGGGCAGTAAGGAAATCCTCTGAATCACAGTACCTCCTGGTGTGCAATAGCAATAGAAATGATAGCAATTGAAGTTCTAGCAATTAAGAAAGTTTCTGCAGAAGATAAGGTCACTCATGTCTTTCACTGTTCTTTAGAAGATGATCTTTCAAGACATCTGCTACAATTGCACTATTTCTAGTGTGTACACATTATTTCAAAAAGAAGTTCAACAGTGCATATTAGACACCTTCCAACAAATATAAAACCTTTCTGTTAAAAACTGTACTGCATAAAATGAAGTTGTTCCTTGATTCTTTATCACTGGGGACACTTGCAAGGTACCAGGAGTTTTAGTGCTCAAAAGTGGTTTGATCACGTTGCTTAATCATCAAGGTACCAGGAGTTTTAGTGCTCAAAAGTGGTTTGTTCACATTGCTTATTCATCACCTAAACTGAGTCCTCTTTCTGTAGCATTTAGTTGCTGCAAAGATGAGGCTGTAAGGCTGCAGATGGTGTGCTATGCCACCAGAAGAAGGAGAAAAAGTACCAACAGCAGGTCATATTTCCCTCAAATTCTACCTTCATATTTAGCATTTCTGATAGATGAAGCTCAGGTTCTGCTCTCCAAAAGTGACCCTTGGCTATTCTTGCAAATATATAAGAGAGACCATATATTATTGTCTCATATGGAATGGGTATTTCAAAGACATTTTACCTCTAAATCAAAAAGGGAAAGCAAGGAGTCTTTGTGCAAGATAACAAAGGATGTGTATCTGTCTTTTTGCTGTTATGATTTGCTTGTAAATGAGCCCAAATGCGTAGGCTCCCTCAGCACTCTCAGAGATGTGGGAAACATTTTAAAAGATTAAAATAAAACCTGTAACAGCTTTCATAACATTTTAGAGCATGTGGAAATGGGAATACAATAGTTAGCTCTGTAGATCCCATTTTTTAAAAAAAAACCTCAAATATAGCAGAGGTTTCACCAGAATTCATAAAATTAAGGAAAAGAAAATGCACTCTTCAGATGAAAAACTGTCACTTAAATGTTAGTATTTTCAGATGCTCTGGCTCAAAAAGTTTTGCAATGTGCAACTGCCATGCAATGCAGAACTTTGAAAAATAAGTCTGGGATATGTTTCCTGTCAAAGATAAGTGAAAAAAAAAAATCTAATTTATCTGTACAGTTTAAATGTCATCACACAGTCTTATTTAAAGGAGTTGGAAATGAAATACGCTGAGGATAATGTCTGCTTACCCTTGATAAAGGTGCATCATGCCTGTGGCTGGCAGATGGCTCTCTGAATACAATGTCATTAACAAAAAGCAATTTCATAGGAATCTGCTTATTATAAGACTTTAAGAAACTAAACCCACACAAACAAGAGTTGCATATGGTAGTACTATGAAACATCCCAAGAAACATCCTGGAGTACTGTGTACAGTTCTGGAGCCCTCAGCACAGGAAGGACATGGAAGTGTTGGAGTGGATCCAGAGGAGGGCCACAAAGATGATCAGAGGGCTGGAGCAGCTCTCCTGTGAGGACAGGCTGAGAGAGTTGGGGCTCTTCAGCCTGCAGAAGAGAAGGCTTCGAGGGGACCTGATAGTAGCCTTCCAGTAGCTGAAGGAGGCCTACAGGAAGGCTGGGGAGGGATTATTTACAAGGTCTTGCAATGACAGGATAAGGGCCAATGGGTTTAAACTGGCAGAGGGGAGATTTAGACTGGATGTTAGGAGGAAGTTCTTTTCAGTGAGGGTGGTGAGGCACTGGCAAAGGTTGTCCAGGGAGGTTGTGGCTGCTCCCTCCCTGGAGGTGTTCAAGGCCAGGTTGGACGAGGCCTTGAGTGAGGTGTACTAGTTGGAGGTGTTGCTACCTATGGCAGGGGGTTGGAACTATCTGATCCTTGAGGTCCCTTCCAACCTCACCGTTCTATGGTTCTATGATTCTATTCTATGAAATACAGACATATAGACAGAAAGAAGAGATGCTTTCTCAGCTATCCTACTGAGAAACAAAGAGTTGTCCAAACAAACTGACAGAAAGAGTCCTCTCAACTTTCCCCCCCTGCCCCTGATTTAAAAGCAGCTCATATGCCATTTGTCTGGTTCAGCTTTCAAAAGGGATTTATGTAATTCCTTGTTTTAGACTGAAATGCAAAGATGTGAAAGGATTACGTTGTTGACTTGTCTGGGAACTTCGTTTTTGAACTCTTTTGTTATTTCATTTCATCAACATAAGTAATCACTATTCTGTGGAAGGTGTACTGAATTTTAAATTTCCCCCATTAGGTAAAAGGTAGTTACATGCAATGACAAATAGTTATTAATTCTATAATAAACTTCTAACAGTGATCTCTCTGTTGCAGGATGAATTTCTCTCATTATTATGCACGCACTGGGCTTGTATTAGACAATGTCCTGCAATTTGAGGGCTAAAGGAAATATCAGCAAGAATTTGGGGGAGAAAATCCTTTGAGAATTTGATGAGTAAATGGCCTGGTACTTTCAAAAATCAGTTGGTTTAGGCTCAATTAATTGTTAAAAGTACTCCTACAAGGAGTGTGTAAGAGTGTTGACTAAAACACACAGTTCTGTTGAACTATTTGTTAGTAGGCATTGTACTAGCAGTCCTGGAAGCAGATGCAAGCTCACAATGCCTTTGTCAGCCCAGAGCCAGTATCCTGGTTTGCATACCTTTTATAGGTTTGCTGAAGAAACCTAAAGGAAGCAAGAGATACCACTGACCATCTGGCATTCTTCCAGGCCATGCCTCTGATAGCTAGCCAAAGCTGATGTTTAGAGAAGTGCAGGATGTGTAACTCTTAGATACTGGGTTTCTTTCAAAATTAATTCATTTTGATGAAGTTGAAAACAAGGATGTCAATGGTCCATTTTGTTCAGCAGCCCAAGCAGTTGCCTGGGTCACACAGCTGAGGAGAACTCAAGAATCAGTACACACAGTGCAGCAAGCAGCGATTGCATATATTGATCTCATCCCTCCCATCCTCCACAGAACAAGAAGGGCTCAGTGCTGTCTCTGGAGAAGTTAACCCAGCTAACAGGCTACAGGAGCTGCCTTTAAATGCCTGTAAAGGTACCACAAGTAAAATACCTCTTTCCTCCAGCAGAGGCAAAAGTGAGTTTCACTGCCCTCATTCAGAGCACAATGAGGTTCTCTGGCCCAGGTGAGTATGCTCTGACCCATCCTCATCTGTGCTACTGAATTTTGCCCCTTGACTGCAAGTAGGAAAAAAGCAAGCCAGTGCCATGGGAAAAGAGGCTTGAAAACTTCCCCACTGCCTTGAGTTTCTCTGAAATGACACTACTGAGAACTGCATCAAAATTTTGGCTATTGATATGCAGATGTTACAGTCTTTCACTGTATCAGGACAAAGATGACTGCATTTTCATGTCTATTTTGCACATAAATAAGTATATTATCCTAGTGCCCCCGCTTCAGCCAAAATAATAGCAACTGCTGTTCATATAAGACAGGCTAGGAGACAAAAAAAAACACAAGAAAATTATGCTCATGAAATATTCTCTTCCCTTTCCTTGTTTCTGAGTTTTGTTTTCCTCTGTTATACACAAAGCTCAGGCCAAGTAGGATCCCTCTGGTTATAAGCGTGGGTGGCCAATCTGGTTTTCTCCCAAGGTGACAGCTGCTTGCTTTTAATTAAGGAATATGACTGCCCTCACCTGGTGAGAAGAACGCTTGGAAACTTGCCATCTCGGTGATCTCATTGCATGTGAGCTTCTCTGTCACTTATGACAGCTGAGCCATGCCTGCAAAACAAAGGATCACCCACTACATAGGAACACAGTTGCTAAAGTTCTTTAAAATAGCTCCTGTTGTCTGTCTTAAAAACACAAATGTGTTAGGTTTGATATTATTAGATCGAATGCAAGACTGTTCTACCATTTATCGTTAAGCTGTTGTTACAGATTTGAAGGTATTTAATACCCTCTCATTTAATCCTGCCATAAGTTTCTGTGATTATTCCCAGAAACAGAGACTATCTGGTAAATGCTTTTATCAAAATCCTTTTATCTTGATGAGATATTATTTTTGAAAAAAAAAAAACAAACCAAAAACAACACAATAATAATCTCAGGGTGTAGTTCAGGTAAATTAAAAAAGGTATTTGAAGAGTGTTAAGAGAAGATTGTTAAAATGTTTCCTTTTTATTTGACTTTATTCAATATTGATGTATGATTGAAAAAAAGCAAACAACTGAAACATTTCTGAGCAACTCAAACAAAAAGGCTTCAGTCATACCTTTTGTGGAGAATTTTGGAATGGTGGACTTTCATTTGTTTCTCAAAATAGACTTCAGAAATTTTCAGGTTCTTCTTGAAACAGGAATTTTTATCTCTCCACAGAACTAAGTCATGAATGTGGGACAGGATCTGAGACAGAAAATGCTAACTGGGGTGGGCTGTTCAGTTTTACACATCCAGTACATTAATTCTACCACAGAATTGGGGGGGGAAGGTATTAGGTATTATAGTTTAAGATCCAATGTTTGAATTGCTTTCTTGGGAATTGTTTAAAGATGAGAAACTCATTTCCCCACTGCATTCAGAGAAAGCTGAAACACACAGAGCCCCTGAGATCGAATTGGCTCACAGAGAGAAAAGAGGAGTCAGCTGTCTCAGACTGATTTAGAAAAATACCTGGAACCATGTTAAATCTGTGCAATAAAATACTTAGTGAAATACTTAAAGACTTTAAAAAAAAAGTTATCTTAAATAATTCATTGAGCCAGGACCATTTGATGAGTTTGAGTCTTTTCCAGATGTACACCCCAGATGCTGGGAGCCTTCCATTGCGGGATGTGCACTCCTGTGAACAATGAGGATAAGAAAACAACTTTATTTTCTCTTTCTTTGCAGTGCTACATGCTTGGGGAAGAGTGACTGGAAAGTTGCTCAGCAGAAAAAGACCTGTGAGTGTTGATTGACAACAGGCTGAACACGAGTCAGCAGTGTGTGCAGGTGGTCAAGAAGGCAAAGAGCAGCCTGCCCTGCATCAGGAAAAAGAAGGTCAGCAGGAAGTGCTTGTGCACCTGTACTCAGCACCTTGAGTACCACATTTGATTTTGGGACTCTCACCACAAGAAAGGCATTGAGGTCTTGAAGCAGGTTTAGAGAAAGGCAACAGTGCTGGTGAAGGGTGTGGAGAATTGGCCTTATGAGAAGTGGCTGAAGGCATGGGGAAAAGGAAAGCTGAGGAGAGACTTCACCTCTATAACTCCCTGAAAGGAGGTTGTAGCTAGGTGGGTGCTGGTATCTTCTCCCTAGTACTAAATGATAGTATGAGGGGAAATGTCTTCAAATTGCACTGGGAGGTGGAGAGGTTTAGATTGGGCATTAGAAGAAACTTCTTCACCAAGGAGTTATTAAACATTGGAATAAACTCCCCAGGGATGTGGTTGAATCCCCATCACTGGAGGTATTTCAAAGATGCACAGATGTGGTCCTAAGGGACGTGGTTTAGCACCAGGCTTAGCAGAGTCAGACAGATTGGACTCAGTGGTCTTAAAGATCTTTTCCAATCAAAATGATTCTGTGATTCTGTTCAGTCTTTGAGATCTCACACATTAATCTAATGGGCAATGTTGCATTGTCCACACCAAGGCAGTGATGACTTAGGTTATTTATACATAGAGATTGTATAGTCTGACTCAGTGTCTCATGCTTCACTTAGCAACTGGAAGTATTTACTGTCATAAAAGAAAATAACTTGCAGTTATAGTGAATCTATATGTGGTTTGCTGGTCACAGACTCAAAGAATGGAACCAAAGAATAGTTTGGATTGGAAAGGACCTTAAAGATTACCTAGTTCCAACTTCCCTGCTATGAGTAGGGACACATTCCACTAGATCAGGCTGCTCAAATCTCTGTCCAACCTGGCCTTGAACACTGTCATGGAGGGAGTATCCACAACATTTATGAGCAATGTGTTCCAGTGTGCCACCATCCTTACAGTAAACAATTTCTTCCTAATATCTAAGTGCCCTCTTTAAGTTTAAAACTGGTACCCATTGTCCTATAATTACACTCCCTGGTAAAGCATTCCTCTTCATTTTTTCCTGTAGGCCCCCTTTAAATACTGGAAGGTCTCAGAGTCCTCTCTGCTCCTGGTTGACAACCCCCAACCCTCTCAGCTTCAATTTAATTGAGCTTATGTACACCTTTTTCATAAACAAAGGTTTCAGATAAAAAAGTGTCCTTCATCTGCCCCACCATTATCACAAAGCTTTTCTAAGGACCATGTTCCTCTGACAACTTACTTTTTGTCTCTCACTAGGTGTTACTTATTTAATTTCTGCTACTTAAAGCTTGGGGGAAAAAGAAATAATGTATATCTCCACCTTGATTCTGAATGTGCATTTTCTGTGTAAATGATGACAGCTTATGATGTGAATATTCAGCACAACAGCCTTATCATAACATCACTCCAATTCCACAGATAATTCACAATTAATTGTCAGCCATTTCACATCTTTAACAGCCTCAGTAATAGTAGTACCCACTCACTAGTTTCAAGAGGAATTACTCAATTTACTGTACCATTGTACAACTCAGTGTCTTGATAGAGGTTAAAATAATGACACTCTGAACAACCCAAATAAAACAACATAGCAAAATATAACTGGTGAATTTTGGCTACGTAGTTATATACATAGCATCTGTGTTAAAGCCTTTTTTGCTCATTGCCATCCCAGAACACCACTTTCACTCAAGTAATATCAAACAAGTTTCAGAAAGTTAATCACTGTCCATTGCAAAGTATAACAATGTGAAAATTCCTTTTGGGTAGAGAATTGTTATGGGTGTTTTAGGGGTGTTTTGTTAAGAACTGAAGCCTTTGCTGGCAGAAGCTATCACTACCCTCAGGCTTTCCATTCTCTCCAAACCACAAAGCATTAGCCTTGTTTCTTAATGTGAATGGGAAGAATTTCAGAAGCAGTACTTCAGGCTTCTGAAAGGGGCCAGTTGCTGTATACTCCAGAAAAGCTGTGAAGATTTGGAAACAACAGTTATTCCACAAGAGAATGAAGGCTGGTTTTGTTCTTAACTTCATATGGAGGTTGCATGGGGTCATTAGCTGTTCTCTTCATTCCAGGTAATGTCCTCAAGCTAATTAAATTTTCTTTCTTTTGGAAAAAAAACCCAAAAAGTTTATTTGGGGGAGGGATCATGAACTCATAAAAATATTTGTCATTGAAAGACTTCACTGCATATTTGGTTCTCATCTGGAGACATTCAGGCATTTGGTTGCCATGTAAGACTCATCCACTCTTTGTAGAAATATGGTACACTCTTATCATCTGGAAAGCAGTTCTTCAGCTTGTCAGAGGCCTTCTGCTACTTCAAAAGCAGCTTTTCCCTTGTCCTCTGGGTCATTCTGTTCTGCCCAAGCTCATCAGGAAGATTCAGCATGAGAAAACAGACTCCATGCCCTGCTGCAATAAAGGCGTTGCTTGTGTGTGGAAGTAGAATTGTGACTCATTTTAGCAGCTCAGTTATGGCTTGTTCTGGCAAGTTCTGACGCACTCAGGATTTCTGTAGTATCTTCTATTTCTGGAGAGCTTGTGTTTATTCTGCCAATCCTTTCTGCCCTTCTCAATTATTTTTCTGACCTGAGTAGTGACACACAGGAATGCCATGCATGTCCCCAAGCCCTCCAAGTGCATGTACTTCAGGACTGATTTGCAGTTGCAAGTCTCAGTTTCTTCATCTTTTTCCAAACATTTGAGCATCTTTGACATTCACATCCACAAGCTTAGGTCAAGCAAATAACCCACAAATGGGTTCATTTGGGACTTCTATCCTGAAGATCTCAGCTATGTATGAATCTTCAGAGGTACTCTACCAGTACATGTAGCCACTTTTTTCCTCCCTTTAGCTCTTAGCCGACCAAAGCATAGATGACAGACTCCAAGCCATGTTATTTTCATTCTTATCAAACATCAATCAGTTCTGTATCATTTCTAATTCAATATCTGAGTTAGATTCCATAGCACTGTTTTCTAAGATAGCAGTGACAAACTCACCTTTAAGGTCATCTTTCCTGCCAATTGTTAAAATTATGCTATTGAATTGAATTTGGAGATGATATGTCATCTGAGACAAGCCCTTCTTTCTTCCCTTAATCACTTCAGTCTAGAATGGGCATGAAAAAAACACAAAAAAAAATCTTGTCAACCTATCCACAATGATGTTGGTGTAGCAAAATTTAACAGCATGAGGAAACTACCACTTCAAAGCCATCTTTCCTATTAGCAGGAGTGGAGAAGGAAGTGCCATGGAGAAGTGCTCCTCAAGTCATATATAAGATAGGAGATGACCTAACTGTGTGCTCAGAACAATCACAGCACCAGATTTGGTGTAAACTACAGAAAATGACATAAATTAATAAGGTCAAGGTAGTTATAAATATAACTGGTTTCCAGAGGGGATCTTAAAGGGCACATTGTCAGAAGTGGAACCAAAGAGTAGGGAAGAGGTTTTTGTCTCAGAAAAAATCCTGTAGCAATCTGAAATGATGGATTTCAATTTGTACAATGTGACTGTTACATTTAAAAGGTTAATGGAAAGGATACTTTTTGCAAGTCTCTGCTGGCATGTTGATTACACCTAGATAATACACTAGTGCAGATGAAAGCCCTTGACAGGAACAGATATGTTCACAAGTGCTCCATGAGAGCTTTACTATTGCTGTGTGGAGAGCAAAAAAATAGAAACTTTTTCTGAGGAAAAAAAAAAGTAAATTTTGTCAGTGAGAAAAAATAATTCCACATGCAGGATATTAGCTTTGCACAAAAAAAACCCCAACCAAACAAAAGCAATCAAAGGCATAAATGGAGATCTCCACATTACTTTTTCTATTAATTTCTTTTTGTTGTTGTTGCTGTGTAGGCTGGTATTGATGGGGAAAACAGGACCCACCTCACACATTTAAGTAACAAGTTGGCTAAGAAAAGATGTTGCCTGTGTAAAGTCAGAGAGCAGCTAAACTGAGCAGTGAAAGGGGTTTTGTGAGTATTCTGTGATAGCAAAGAAATTTTAGTGTGCTCCAAAGGAAACCCAAATCCTATTTTTAGTAATGTGTGAAAGTAATACTGTGCAAGACAAACTCCTTCTTCCTAGGTTTATTCAAAGAAACAGAGATTTGCAAATAGTTGCCTTAAATAAAGACTAANAAAAAAAAAAAAAAAAAAAAAAAAAAAAAAAGTATCCCTACAGTTTCTGCTCATAGAAGCCACCAGAGAGCTCTGCCTTACTGCTCTTGTGCAGATAGACAAGAGAGAATTGCTTCATTTTACACAGAGTATAATAGATGGTGCTGTATGTTTGGGAGGCTTAAGCACTTCCCACTTTACTGTGGATTCTCTCCAGGTGCAGCATGCTGTGGGAAAGTAATAGCAGTTCTGCCAAACTACTTTGAGATGTCTGACATGTTTTAGCATTTTTGCTGTTTGAGGAAAAGAACATTTTCAGCTTTTGCTGAAGGAGAGCACTTTGCTTCCCCAGGAAACTTTGAAGCACTCAATCCACTCCAACACAAAAGGCAAAGGAAATATTCCCTTGACTTCAATGAGAATCGGGCATTAATCCAAAAGAGGGCTGATGAATGAGCTGAATCAGCTAAAAGTGTTCTCCTCTGGTGTCGTTGCCATCTTTTATGTACAGCTGAAAGGAAAAGGGACTGTGGTGTAGTCCTTCTTTCACTACCTTCTGTGTTGTTTGAGAAAACTCAAGAACAGGACATGTTTAACCCCAAATCTTAGCTCTGCTTCCTTACCAGTTGCTACAACACAGCACCAGTAGCCTCTGCCTCATTTTCTTCTGAATTCCGGCCTCAGTGCTGCAGATCATTAAGTACCTGTTTACATTGTACTTGCTATGTATGTGCAATATGACCTGCTTGTATGTGTTCTGGCTCATAAAGAATATTAAACAGATTCCCAGTCACATATCCTGTTCTTGTTTTTCAGTAGATCCAGCTACACAGTCAATCTATTCAGCTAATTTTATATGAACCTATAGAATTCTTTATTATATTGTACTGAGGGCAAAAGGATTTGTTGTGTACATATTGCTAATTCTCACATCTCCCATAAGAAAAAAGTCAAAGGAATGATTAGGATATTTTAAAATTCAAAAATATATGTAATTTTGTTAATTAAAAAAAAAAAGAAGTTTAATAATGTCTGCAAAATACAGAGCATTTTAGTTTAACTATATATTTTCTGACTAATTGTTATTGACCACAAAGAGTAAGCAAATGGCAACTACTGGCAGCTACCTTTTAGCAAACTGCAAGGTGTTTTTAAACCTTATAGAACTGCTAGTGCTGAGTGCAGCACAACAGTATTGTGTTGAGTGGAAAGAGTTGCACTGCTAACCATGCACAACAAGAAAGAACCATTTCAGTTCTATAGGTGTGTTACATTTGAGATTTTACATCTGAGATTGCCCCAATCCTCGAGAAAATAAGGGTTGGTTTTTAGGCAGCAAGCAGATTCCTTCCCCACAACCACCACCATCAACACAAAAAAACCAAAAAAACCACCCCAAAACCCAAACAACTACAACAACAACAACAACAACAAAAACCAACAACCAAACCCAAAACAAAAAAACCCCAACAAACAAACAAAAGAAACCCAGGAAACTGTCTGATGATATTCAGCTCTTTTATGTTATTGGAAATGAGATTAGCATTTATGAATGTTAGATTTTGTCACACTGAAAACTGGAGGCACAGATACACGAAAAGACAATGAAGTTTCCCTGGTTGGCAGTGGTGTTTTGCCTTCAGAATGGTTTGGAAGAACTTCTGCAGAACAAGAGAGTACTGGGCATTTCTTGCCATCACACTTCATTTTGAATTGAATTAATTTTCAAACAGCCACCAAGCAGAGATCAATACAGAATATATTTGACCACACTTAGAAAAGATTTGTCATGAGGCCTTTGAAATAAAATTCTCAGTGTTCTGAAAAATTACTTTTAAAAATTTTTCTATAGTGTTTTTGTGTTTAATTCAATAAAAGAAAACTGTAGGTGGCTTGGAAAAAAGGAAAGGGAAGGAGGTTGGAATGTTTTCCACACGATTCTAAGTTTCCACATGCTCTGGGTAGTTTCTGGTCTGATCTCTGGTGGGAAGTTCTTCCATATCTATTTCCAAAATGCATTCTAATTTTGCTTCATACTGTACCAATACTTGGATGGAGATGGAGATTATGAACTACTCTGATCCATGATTCTAAAGGTCGATCGTGGTCCTCCTGAAGCTGAAGTGGTCATCTGAGCAATGCATTCAACATACATTTCTTTGAAATTATTCTGCTTTTGAAAGTGGCTTGTGAGGCCAAGTTTGTCATTAGTGCAAAACCTGTCACGAGTCTAAAGCTGGACAGGATGAATTCCTTTGTTTACACAAACCTTTCTACAATGTAGAGACATAACTTTTCACAGTATCACAGTATCACCAGGGTTGGAAGAGACCTCAAAGATCATCAAGTCCAACCCATCACCACAGACCTCAAGACTAGACCATGGCACCAAGTGCCACGTCCAAACGCGCCTTGAACACCTCCAGGGACCCTGACTCCACCACCTCCCTGGGCAGCCCATTCCAGTAGCCAATGACTCTCTCAATGAAGAACTTTCTCCTCACCTCCAGCCTAAACTTCCCCTGGCACAGCTTGAGACTGTGTCCTCTTGTTCTGGTGCTGCTTGCCTGAGAGAAGAAAGTAACCTCCTCCTGGCCACAACCAGCCTTCAGGTAGTTGTAGACCGCAATAAGGTCCCCCTGAGCCTCCTCCAGGCTAAACAATCCCAGCTCCCACAGCCTCTCTTCATAGGGCTTGTGCTCGAGGCCTCTCACCAGCCTTGTTGCACTTCTCTGGACACATTCAAGCATCTCAATGTCTTTAAATTGAGTGGCCCAGCACTGGACACAGTACTCAAGGTGTGGCCTAAGCAGTGCAGAGTCCAGGGGGAGAATGACCTCCCTGCTCCTGCTGGCCACACTATTCCTGATGCAGACCAGGATGCCATTGACATTAGGGTACTACTTCTGTCCTTTGTGAAATGCAACCAGACAAGAGAATTTCATTTAGCAGATTCTAGTGTGTCTAACAGCCAACAAAGCATGAGATTTTTAAGTTGTCACCAGTTTGTCAGATATATATGTGTGCTTGTGTTCAAATACTTAATTGTCCTCTGACAATCTGCTGAGTTGCATTTGTTGGTGTTCCAGGGTGCCCATTTTATAAATTACTTTCAATGCTATTTCTGAAAATGTAATTGATATTGTCTTATATTTAATTTTCTTGTATGAGATACTTATCCTCAGTTCTTTATTTCAGTTGTGTTCCTAGACACTTGGCAATCTTCTGAGTTTCTAAATTAGAACTATCTCATTCTCTATTTTCTCTGATACTTCACTGGAAATTAGTGGTCTTTTCCCTGATGTTCTCCTGTGTTACGTAAGAGCCCATGTAGAGTTCATTTTTATTCTATCACTAAGTGTTCCCTCTGTTTTCCAGATCTCAACAGAAATGTTGTTACTGTCTTATCCCAGTGTAACTACAAACTGTCTTAGAGACTCGGCTGTCACCTGCACAATCAAAGTGACTAGATTCTCCTCCCAACTGCAAGATAACTCCAAGCCAATATAAGGCAGATGGTAAGAATCATAACACATCAGGCCACTGCCCAATCACTGTTAGCCCACAGTAAAATTAATTTAATTATCCATGAAATGTGTAGGAAACAAGCTCTATGAGTAGGAATCAGGTCTTTTGATTTTGAAATCCTTAACTGTCAAGTTTGCCAGTTAGTGCATTTTTCTCCTTGGGGCAATTTCCCTTCAATTTCCCTTTTTTTTTTTTTTTTCCCTAAATTTTACCAGACATTTGATACTAAGAGTTAGAGTTTAGGAGAGTATGCTTTTTCTTCTGTGCTCTCACTTTTTAAATTCTCAGCATCTTTTGAAATTGTCCCAGGTTAGGAATGATAGGGTAACAAAAAGTCCTCTAGAGGATGGAAGATTATTATTCAATCCCATAATTCTGCTGTCTCTCCATAAGCTCACGGCAAGTCTAGCTTGTTCTCCTTTCTTCCCCCTCCAGCCTTCTGTTGGGCAAGAGCTGCCTTATTGGGACAAACATGCAGCCCAGACAGCCAACCGAGTCCTAGGCTGCATCAAGAGCAGCGTGGCCAGCAGGGCAAGGGAGGGAATTCTGCCACTTTACTCTGCTCTTCTCAGACCCCACCTGGAGTACTGTGTGCAGTTCTGGAGCCCTCAGCACAGGAAGGACATGGAAGTGTTGGAGCGGGTCCAGAGGAGGGCCACAAAGATGATCAGAGGGCTGGAGCAGCTCTGCTATGAGGACAGGCTGAGAGAGTTGGGGCTCTTCAGCCTGAAGTGAAGGCTTCAAGGGGACCTGATAGTGGCCTTCCAGTATCTGAAGGGGGCCTACAGGAAGGCTGGGGAGGGACTATTTACAAGGTCCTGCAACGACAGGACAAGGGGCAATGGGTTTAAACTGGCAGAGGGGAGATTTAGACTGGATGTCAGGAGGAAGTTGTTTCCAGTGAGGGTGGTGAGGCACTGGAACAAGTTGCCCATGGAGGTTGTGGCTGCACCCTCCCTGGAGGTGTTGAAGGCCAGGTTGGATGAGACCTTGAGTGAGCTGTACTAGTGGGAGGTGTTGCTGCCTATGACAGGGGGTTGGAACTAGATGATCCTTGAGGTCCCTTCCAACCTTACCATTCTATGATTCTATGATTCTATGTAAGGATAGGCCTGGTTTGGGTCCTCCAGAGGCTGTGCTTAGGCCTCTTGGATGGCAGAAGCGTGGCAGGGGGGGAAGGATTGGAGCACTGGGGATGATAGTTTTAGTTTTGGGTTGGGGGAAAATTCAGGGGGTTCACTTATGGATTCTGTATCTGCTTTGCAATTTCTATCTGTAACTCTCTCCAAATATAACTGGTTTTTTCTCCAGTTCGTTTGAGAGCTTCACTCTGTCGACTCTTTAAACCCACGACAGAAATATTCAGTAGACTGAGAGAGATCTTTAATTTATTTAATTCTGTTCTCTGTGTATATTTAAAAAATAATTGAAGTTGGATAAAGTTCAAAGCTATACAAATGAGGAAAAAAGGGGTGGTTTAAGGAAAACGCCTTGAAAGTAATTTAGCTGATTGCACTCACTAGTGTAAGGGAAAACTAAAAGACAACAGAGGAAATCCCAGAGAATACAACCAAAGAAGAATCTTATCTTACTGACTGGTTTCAGTGGGGAAAAAAAAATAATTAAAAAAAAAATTAGTACCTACAGTGAGGAAAAAAATCACAATTAACACACTGATTCACCCTCCCTGGCCATTTTTTATTGTTTTTGTTCAGACACTCATGGGCATTTACACTGTACTGGTGTAATTTCTTGAGAACATCCACCAGTATAAGAATGTGTACAACAGACTCCAAAACATGTTAGCTGTGATAGAAATTGAAAGTCCAAAATTATGAGATGCTCTTGCTCTGCTCTGTGTGGGCAAGGACACACCAGTGCCCAGAAAAACATCCAGCAGATGAAACCCCTCTTGAAAAAACTCACCATAGTCTGAGTATCTGCTTTTTTTCCCACAAAAGTCTGTGACAGACAAAATATTTATTTTTCCAGCAAACAATTATGAGAAATGACTGAATAGTTTAGCATGTGGAAAGCATCCTTCTTAATGCCAACTGATTAACTCATCCTGTTGGAGTAATTACCTCTACAGTTTCCTGTTTGAAAATAAATTGACTTTTAAATAATTATTTTTCATTTTCAAACTTGTAAAAATATTGGTTCATCTGAAAGGCTTGAGGAACAGTATCTATGACCAGGAAAAAAAAACCACAGCAAAGAAGGCTATGAGGATGATGGCCATAGCTGGCAGCCTGGACACAGATGCCTTGGAACAGGACAGAAATGCATGTCACCATGGACAGATGGGAGAGAGAAACTGTTCCTATTTGTCTGTATGAGTAAGTAACAATATTTATAGGAATAATTTAAGCTACTGTTTTTGAACTTGTGTCCTAAGCCACCCTGCATGTTTCCATCCAGCATCCCATCTTCTCTCTAGAAATGTGGGAGCATGGATTGGAAAAGAATATCAATATAACTCGAAGATACATCACATGTAATTTGGAGAAACTTAAATAGCTGTGTTTCTATTTGTTGCATGTTTGCAGATCCCTTGGAAAAACTGAAGCTTACATTCAACTATTTGGAAGTCGATGACCTGGATGATTAAACTTAGGACAAGTCTAGAATTAATTAGATACTGTATGCATTCCCTCATGCTAGCTCTTGTGCTGTCTGCTGCTAAGATGTTGCAATTTGAAAGCTAATCTCTTTCTGCAGCAGAGTGTATTCAAAGAGACATCTGCACTGAAGTGACCTCCGAATTACAACGACTTGAACTAAACGTGAAACATTACATAATGGTGATGGACCAGATTGCAGCTAACTGCTCACTTTTCAGAGGAGTCATGCAGTTGGTGACTGATTTCATGAAGCAGCTCACATGAGTAATAACTCAGCACTGTGAGTAAGTGATCTGCAATCTGTCTACTATTATTTGCCTAATTATGTAACCTTTGTTAACTTGAACTGCAGAGCTACAGTGGAACATGAACACACTCACCTGAAAGTTGCATAGGTACCAGTCAAGGAACTAAGATACGGTTTCTGTTCTGGGAGTTTTAGGACCTGGAAGGAAGCAGAAGGTGAAAAAATAAAGAACTGAAATAGTTTTAATCAAAATCAATCAGAGCTATATGTAGGGTTAAGGAAGGAAGCAGGGAAAGCATGTTCACATATCTTATAATTGATAACTGTAGCATTTATAAAAGTAACTGATAACATACTTACATAACTCTTTGGGTGTATTGCATCTTATTATTAACCTGGGATAAAAATGGCACAAGTGCTAATACCATGATCAAGATACTTTAAAATTTCTTCTCTAAACTTAAAAAAATGAAACAAAACAAACAAAACCTGTCCATCATATTTGAAAAGTCATGGTAGATTGGTGAAGTTCCTGCTGACTGGAGGAGGGCAAACATAACACCCATCTTCAAGTAGGGAAAAAAGGAGGACCCTGGAAACTACAGACCAGTCAGCCTCACCTCTGTGCCTGGCAAGATCATGGAGCAGATCCTGCTGAAAGTTCTGCTAAGGCAAATGGAAAACAAACCAGAGGTGATTGGTGGGAACCAGCAATGGCTTCACCAAGGGCAGATCTTGCCTGACAAATTTAGTGGCTTTCTATGATGAAGTCACAGCGACAGTGGACAAGGGAAGGGCAGCTGATGTCATCTACCTGGACCTGAGTAAGGCATTTGACTCTGTCCCACATGACATCCTGGTCACCAAACTGGAAAAACATGGACTTGATGGGTGGAGCACTGCTGGATAAGGAATTGACTGGATGGTTGCACACAGAGTGGTGATCAATGGCACAATGTCCACCTGGAGACCAGTGACAAGTGGTGTCCCTCAGGGGTCAGTGCT
>VWZE01015476.1:0-27601 GCA_013396675.1 Eubucco bourcierii | reverse complement strand
CTTCCAACCTTACCATTCTATGATTCTATGATTCTATGAAAAACAAAACCACCAGCACCACCACCCAAAAAAAAAAAAAAAAAAATTGTGGGACTTGACTCTTCATGGAAATAAATTTAGTCTGAGCAAATTTTACAAAAATTTACTAAGATTGCTCCAGAACTTTCTACATGGGTAAATAGAATCATAGAATCATACAATGGTAAGGTTGGAAGGGACCTCAAGGATCAGCTAGTTCCGACCCCCTGACATAGGCAGGGACACCTCCCACTAGTACAGCTCACTCAAGGCCTCCTCCAATGTGGCCTTGAACACCTCCAGGGAGGGAACAACCACATAAATACATTCACTTAAGTATTCATTCTTGTTTTGATGGGTTTTTTTGTTTTTTCTGTTAACACCAAAATTGGTGGCAAATTTCAAGGAACTGTACTAAATATTCTTTGTAGTAAGAACATTTTTTTTCACTTGCCTTGAGCTTTGCTGTGGCATTCATCCATTTGGACAGATAATGCAAAATTGTATTTCAGTGATTCTGGATAGTTTAAATGGCTTGGAAAAAAATTAGCTAAAATTAATTGTAAGGCAAAGAAAAATATCACATTTGGCTCCTGTGGATAAAAAGAAAGACAAGGTGTGCTGGTTTGAGGCTAATTGGAATATTTTAATGGAGAAAATTATATTATAGGCTGTGAAAATGAAACAATGGTGATGTCTACTTCACTTATAGGCTTGCTGAGATGTTTAATAAGAATACAAAACATAGATAAGTCTGTCAGCTCTTGGGCTGTCTAGTTTCTTGCCTTCTCCTCTCTGCTGAGTAACCTAACTAACTGCTTTCCTTCTAACTCCCCTTGCTGATCCTCCAAATTCACCTTGCATGTAAGCCAAACTGTGGGGTAAGGTATAGGGGTGGGGAGAAGGTGGAAGGGTGGTTGGGAGCCCCTCCTGGGGTGTCTGATTTCTGGGAGGGGTGTTGTGTTTCTGTACTACCTTTAACTTGTTTATTTCTGTAAATATTCATGTACATTGTGTACATATCTGCTTGTATATTGTGCTAAGCTGTAAATAGAACTTCATTCCTTAACTTCTTAATGATAGTCAGACTAACTCCCCTACATCACTTTAATGTTTGATAGTTTTTGAAAAAAATCTGTTTTCTCCCCTTAGACATTATTTCTACAAATATGAAAATAAAAGAAACATCTGGACATTTGTGCTGGTTTGAGGCTAATTGGAATATTTTGATAAAAGAATTATAGAATCATAGAATCATAAAATGGTCTGGGTTGGAAGGGACCTTCAAAGGTCATCTAGTCCAACCACCTCTGCAGAAAGCAGGGACATCCTCAACTAGATCAAGTTGTCCAGAGCCCTGTTGAGCCTCACTTTGAATATTTCCAGGGATGGGACCTCAGCCACCTCCCAGGACAACTCATTCCAGTGTTCCACCACCTTCATGGTAAAGAAAACAATGGTGATGTCTACTTCACTCATAGGCTTGCTGAGGTGCATAAAAGCAAGAACACAAATATAGATAATACAGAGAGTCTCTCTCTGGGAGCTGGTGTGTCTTCTCCTTTCTGCTGTGTAACACAACTAACCACTCTGCCTCTAACCCACCTTGCCAATCCTCCAAACTCACCTTGCACTTAAAGCAGAATCAAGGATAAGGTAGAGGGGTGGAAAGAAGGTTTAAGGGTGATTGGGAGCTCCTCCTGGGGTCTCTGATTTCTGGGAGAGGTGTTGTGTTTCTGTATTACCTTTAACTTGTATATTTGTGTAAATATTTCTCTATATTGTGTACATATCTGCTTGTATATTGTGCTAAGCTATAAATAGAGCTTAATTCCTTAACTTCCAGCTGGCTGAGTCTAGTCTGGGTGATTTTACAAAGTGTGTGGGGGAGGGGAACTCCCATACCGTCACACAAGGTCTTCAAATTACCTGAAACTTGGTATGGTGTTTGTTTTATTCTTGTTCTGAAATACATCCAAACTGAATTTGCTTATAGGAGTTTCAAATACAGCAGTTCAAATGTAATCTGTAGATGGCTTGTGATGGAGTTTACTGAGCAAAGATCAGAACTGAGAGGAGAGGGCTATAAAATGAGGACCATGATATAGCTAAGACACAAGGCTTCAAAAAAGGCTGTTTGGAGAGAAAAGGGGAGAATGCGAAATTGGCAGGGAAAATTGAGGCTTTTAAGAGAGCACACTTCAATCAAGTTCATGGAAATTTACTGGGAATCTACACTTCTCTGCTGTCAGAAACATCTGTGAAAAATAGCTAGTGAAATGTCCATCCCTTTCTAGTGCTGATTCAGACTGAGAATGACAACCTGAGATTGCTATCCATTATTCCATTAGCTAAAATGACTGCAGTCTCCTTAGTAGAACCAAAGGTTTGAACCCTCCTGTTGAATTACACCAGTGTCAGTACAATCCTAGATGATGGCATCTAGGGTTCTGGCTGTTAAAAACCAGGGAGCAGCTTTGGAAAAACGAACTTGGAATGACTTTTCTAAAAGTGAAAAATGTGTGTATGCTGTTGTTAGGAAGTCCAGCGTGAACATTTCTCAAGCATCTTTGTTTCGGCATCTTCTTTGCCTGTGTGAAATTTTTGAGGCAGTAACGTGAGCTGGATTCAGTGAGCAGAATGGACAGTCCTCAGTTCAGTAGCAACTGCCCAATATTTTATTTATTTTTTGCTGTTCAGTGCAGGAACAGAGTTTTCTAAGAGCAAGGTGCCTCTTCCCACTGACCCCCTACTGCTGTCCCAGGATGTCCCAGGCCACCTGGGTGAGGGGCCATGCTGGCCTCATCCAGTGAGCAGCTTGTATTCATTTGCTGTAAGGTGTCCAAACTCTTTGGGAACACAATTGCTCCTCATGGATTATATATTTTTTTTCTTTTTCATATCATGATTACTGTGGTAGTAGCTGAACACATCATAAGCCTTAATTATTTATTTGTATTGACTCTGGAATCAAGATTTACCATTTGTGAATGACCACATCTTAGATGAAATTACCATGTTGATATGCTGAAAGCACAGCTCTCATTGATTTCAGAAGCAATCAGGACTAGCCAACTTTGCCATAAATATGTGCTAAATATCCATAAACAGAGAGATACAGCTAGTGTCCATTTTTGAGACTCTCAGTGTAAATTATCTTATGTTCCACCACATGCTGCAACAAAGGCAGATACTTCAATATCTTATTCAAATCCCTTAGTATTTTAATGACCCTTACTCTGGAATCCCCTTTCTCGCACATCACATAAGTATCCACATCTGCCACATGAGAGAGAGGTCCTACAGAGAGAGTATTTTTATATTAGGTCAGTAGAACTACTTGTAGTCATACTGTGTAAGTAATTTTTCTGAGGAAAAAAAATAGTGTAAGCATCAAATTTAAGACTGCACCATAACTCTCCAGGGTTACTTGGTTGTTTTAAATGTTGTGTACTTGGCTCTGCAAAAGTGGTACATTGATGGCACTTAGTGCACAGTAGAGAGAAAGATTCTGCAAAAAATCAAATCTTGGGAGAGGGATTCAAAAACAAGAGTGCCATTTAACTCAAGCAGGCCAGGATGTCTTTATAGACTGCCAGTTACCTCCTCCTGGCAGAAAAGTTATAAATTAGCATTTTAATATGCTAGTTATAAATCAACATTTTATATTTTTATTTAGATACTGACAATCTTAATGTATCTGAAATGTGGAATGCTTATCAGTCACTCATATACTTCTTTAAGAAAGTGCAAGACATAATCCAAAGCCCATTAATGAAGGTCCAAAACAAATTTTTGAGGTCTTGGACCAGGGAAAAATCAGTTATCTAATTATCTGAAGAGTTCTGTGGTGATAAATTCATAGAATCATAGAATGGTAAGGTTGGAAGGGACCTCAAGGATCATTTAGTTCCAATCCCCTACCAGAGGCAGGGACCCCTCCCACTGGCACAGGTCACTCAAGCCCTCGTCCAACCTGGCCTTGAACATCTCTAGGGAGGGAGCAGCCACAACCTCCATGGGCAGCCTGTTCCAGTGCCTCACCACCCTCACTGGAAAGAATTTCCTCCTAACATCCAGTCTAAATCTCCCCTCTGGCAGTTTAAACCCACTGCCCCTTGTCCTGTCATTGCAAGACCTTGTCAATAGTCCCTCACCAGCCTTCCTGTAGGCCTCCTTCAGATGCTGCAAGGCTACTATCAGGTCTCCTTGAAACCTTCTCTTCTCCAGGCTGCAGAGCCTAAATTCTCTCAGCCTGTCCTCGTAGGAGAGCTGCTCCAGCCCTCTGATCATCCTCGTGGTCCTCCTCTGGACCCGCTCCAACACTTCCATGTCCTTCCTGTGCTGAGGGCTCCAGAACTGCACACGTACTCCAGGTGGGGTCTGATGAGAGCAAAGGGGCAGAAATTCAGAATGTGGGATTGATGAGGTTTACACATGCTTGCAAGATCTAAAAATGATAAAACCAAAACTGAGAAATTTTGAACAGTTTTCAAATATGATGATGAAATCTGATTTATCTTTTCATATCTAGATGCCGAAAATGTGTTGTAGTAGCCTTTGCCACATAATGGACACCCTTTTGAATATGTCAAAACCCCAAAACTCCTCACTGACAGGGGAAATCCCAAAGAGTTACATTTGGCATTTTTAGATTGAATTCCTGTAACACACATAGTAAATAAGACTGTTTAGAAACTGCCTTAACTAAGCATGTTATTTTGCTTTAACACTAATTACTAAAACTGTAATTGTTTCTGGTCCAAATACTGCTGCGCTGAAATTGCTTCTAAATTTAGTGTTATTTCCTTGGCAATGGCTAAGGATAAAATAGCTCTTTACATAAAATTACTGATCACATGATTTTTACATTGTTTTTTGATTCTCCTAAAAATTAAACTAATGGGATGGCGCTGGAAAATGCATCATAAATTAAAACTGCAAAATGCTACAGACCATTTAAGTTTCCAGGCAGATTAAGTATCTAAATAGTTTCACTGAAGCTGTTTGTTCAGAGAAAATTTTTAACCTTGATAAATTATTGAAGAAATGTCATTAACCCTTTGACATTAATGGGGCAACTGTCATACTTCAAATTACACTGGAAAGACTTGCAGAAGTTGGAATTATTTTTACACATTTTCTAAAAGCTAAACTTAATTAAGCTTTTTTATATTTAGAGAACGTCTACATTTCTTTGACATCTTGCCCCAGAACTGTGAAACCTTTGCCACTCAGAATGGTTCATGGGGATGTTGTTATCTTCATGTACTGTTTTGTGCAGTCATGTTAGAGAATGCCAGGGTTGGAGTGTAGCTGTTCAAACAGTTGAGAAACATGGTTCCTGATTGCAGTACACATATTTTGGAACTTAAATAGGTTAGCTGTTATGTTCTGAATAATTTACAGAAGATAGATTCTCTCTGCACAAACAAGATGTTGGGAAGCACACATCACTTCTTCACTATTCACTCGCACTATTCAGTTCTCCAAAAGAGTTGAAAAAAATATTTCTGTGCTAGGCAGCAATGGTGTTCTTAGCAGCTTTGCAGTCAGCCAGCCCAGATACTGATAGGCACAATCAATTTCTTTGAATTCCCGTGTAGGACTTTTTAGTACCACACACTGGGCAGAGACTGACGAATTTTCGTGGCTATGTCTCCAGTCCACAATCAAGTTTTCTACTAAACAACCCAAAATTTGGTGGGTTTTGTTTTGTTTTTTTCCAAATGGAAGATTGCATCCAAAGAATTAAAAATATAGCAGCTCTCCTATGAGTACAGGCTATGAGAGTTGGGGCTTTTCAGCCTGGAGAAGACCTTAGAGAAGCCTTCAAGTATCTGAAGGGGGCCAACAGGAAGGCTGGGGAGGGACTATTTACAAGGTGTTGCAATGACAGGACAAGGGGCAATGGGTGTAAACTGGCAGAGGGGAGATTTAGACTGGATGTCAGGAGGAAGTTCTTTCCAGTGAGGGTGGTGAGGCACTGGAACAGGTTGCCCAGGGAGGTTGTGGCTACAACCTGGAGGTGTTGAAGGCCAGGTTGGAGGAGGCCTTGAGTGAACTGTACTAGTGGGAGGTGTCCCTGCCTATGGCAGGGGGTTGGAACCAGGTGATCCTTGAGGTCCCTTCCAACCTTACTATTCTATGATTCTATGATTCTAATATATTGACTTCTCATCAAAACATGACTGCATTTGTTTTCTTGCCAAGGAAAAATAAATCACAGAACTGGTGTTCCAGGAAGTTTACTTTTTGTGTAAATAAAAGCTTCAGTTCTCAAGTCTTAGGGTCTCACTGAAATTCAGAGATGGGTATTCATCTAGTGTAAAAACTGCACTACATTTGTTTTCAGTATGTGCATATCAAGCATGTAGGGTTTTTTCAGACTTATTTAATCATCAGCCTGTGGAGTTTTAATCTATATTTCAAGACCAAAAAGGATCATGGTAAAAATTGTAAATGCAGCAAGAGACCCTTAAGCACTGCATACTCATGAATTAGGCTAACTTGCACAGAATCTGTAATTCATATTGTAGGTGATCATCATTCATGATCTATTTTTTTTTTCCTGTTAAGAGGTTTACTGAATACTTCAGGGTTTGTCAGCACTTATGTATTATAAACATAATTTATGTGGGCTTGCTAATTATTTTCAGAGCCATCAGGGGAAAAAAGAAAAAAAAAGAGATGGTAGCAGAACTGTTTACAGTGAACTCATATACTTCTTGTTGACCCAGACCCCAGCTGCCAGTGGAAGCATCACACATCTAAAGCTGAGATGCTTCTCTCCATGCTTCCTCAGTGTGCAGTTTTCACAGTTTATGAAATTACCTTCTCATCAATAATTGCATAAGATGAAACTGAATTTGTCAGGGCCCTGTGACAGCATTTGTGTGAAAGTATTCTTTGTATGGTCAAGCAGGTTGCTGAAGCAATTGCACACTTTTACTAATGCAAGCACTTACCACTGTCCCACAAACAAATTTTAAAGTAAGAATGTGCAGTTTGTTCCATAATGTTTAAAGAATCTACACTGCAACATTTGTGATTGATTTTGGCTTTAATCTGGGGAAAAAGACATTACAAATAGAAAAATATTCCCAGGGCATGGAAATTATAATGCAAACAGATCTAACTAGAGCAAAATATATTAGCTCAAGAGCAATACAGAAATAGATATTCCACCTGGACATAATAATTAAGGTACTAAGAGCACATTTATTCAAAATAAGTTCAAAATACTTTACCCATGCCAGGAAGAATTTCACAGATGTGCAAGGTCTTTTAATTTGTGAGGCCGGATCTGAAGCTCATATTTCTCTATGTATCTGGCCCATAATTATTTCCTGCATTTTTATTTCTTCCCTGTTTGTTAACAAAATACAGTTATAGATTAGTTAAGTATTGGTGCATAATGGCAGCTGATGATCTTGAAACTGAGAGGTGGTTTGTGAGCAGGGGATAAGAAGGAAAGGAAAAGGGTGTCAGGACCCTCTGTCAGCTGTTGGTGCTGGGGAAGCAGATCTGGTGCTGTGCTTGTGAGAGGGTGGAAAGGGCCAAGCTTACAGCCACTTCTTCAAAGAGAAATCTCTGGGTACCAAAGCAGACCAACACAGGCAGATGGATAGATACACAGCTAGGTGCAGGGTAGCTTCTTACCATCTGTCCATTTTCGTGTACAGTTCTCCTTCTAAGGAAAGCGTTCAAATCTGTTGTACAAATATTATGAATATTTTTTGTGTAGTTTCAATTAGACTAACATTTCTGGGGCAATTCAGTCTCCCAGGCAAAAGGACTACCTACTACTTAAGCATGATGTCAGCTAAATTTTAGCAGTAATCATTATTTTGGTATTCCCTGTCTTCTTACTTGTTTAAGGCTTTTCAGTGTTCAGAGAAGGAATGTAAAACTTATATGTAGATATATATGTATGTATATGCATATGTGCATATATTTAAAATAGCAAATTGTGATAGCAAATTTAATTTTAAGGGAACAGATGACTGGAGAATCATATTAGAAGAAAAATTACAATTTGATAGAAAAGCTCTTTCTTATGGATTACTTCAACTGCAGCAAAACCACACTTTCTGAGAGAAATTTCTGGGGGGAGGTGGAGAGGAGAATTGCCAATGAACTTCAGATGTGAGGATTTAGTGAACAGTTGTAATGGACACCTAGTAATTCTCCTTTGAAAATTATCTTCAACAGTCTCTCAGAAACCTCCTCCCTTCCTGATGTACTTGCTGCTGGCTCACAGAAAAAGGAATAGTTTTGTGCAGTTACTCTCAAAATTATCAGCCACTTCCAGTTGTAAGATGCAGTTTTCAGTTCCTTGTGGCTTTGTTAGGTGTTATTCATTTGGACTGCAAATTTTGCATGTGAAAGCAGTTAAGAGAAATGGAGATGGATCTAATGGGAAGAGCTGACTGTGGCAGAGGAACATAGCTGCCTCCTAAGGTACTCCAGACGTTGAGGTATAAAGGCAGAAAGAGGCCAGATCAGATCCTGGGGTAGTGCTGCAGCTGCTGAGGCAGAAAAGTGAGCCCAAGAATGGAGGGAGAGAAAAGAGATCAGCAATGAGGCTGGCTTGTTCCCCAAAATGAGGACCAACTTGGTAGAATCTGTAGTTCTGCCTATTTCTAGGCCCTCATCATCAATGTCTACAAGGGTTTACATGGTCTGTTCTGAAGGAAAATATCTTGCATTAGGAGTGCATGGTCCTCATCTTTACCTGGCAAAGTGGGACAACAAGGTATTAGTTGTTATTGTTGGTCAAACACACGGTGAATTGCAGAAATGCTTTGAATACTTCTATGATCCTGTTGCCACCAGGAGGCAACCCTACTCTTAGTTTCAGTGTGACTCTGGCTGTTTTCAGTTCTTGTGCTAGCTTTGTGAGTGTACTGGTCATTTCTATGCTAAGGCATTGTTTTGTTTTCTCTACTTGCTAGATTCTGAAGTTTCTTTTCAGTTTCTGTCAAGGGAGGCCATAGTGCATGATCACAAGAGTCAGTGGGATCCTTTGCAGGACTGAAGATTTTTTTGAACATTAGGAGTGCTTTTCATTTCAAGTAAGAATCAATATCTTTAACCTGATTGGGACCACCTCGAGTTTTTGTTTAGTGAGGGCACAACTCATTAATTGATTGTGTTCATGACCCAAGTATAAGCACTCTTCACAAAGACATGACTATTCTGGATGGTCTTTCTGAAGCTGAGATTTCTTGTGTAGCTTACCCATATGGAAAGGAGCAAGCAGGCTTCAATTCCACTCCAACTTTGCTCAAAGCTGTAGTCTGCCAGCAGATTTGTTTGGGTGCTTTGGCTCATAGAATCATAGAATCAGCCAGGGTTGGAAGGGATGACAAGGATCATCTAGTGCCAATCCCCCTGCCATGGGCAGGGGCGTTGGCACTAGATCAGGCTGCCCAGAGCCTCATCCAGCCTGACCTTAAACACCTCCAGGGATGGAGGTTCAACCACCTCCCTGGGCAACCCATTCCAGGGTCTCACCACTCTAACGGTGAAGAACTTCCTCCTCATGTCCAGTCTGAATCTCCCCACCTCCAGCTTTGCTCCATTCCCCCTAGTCCTGTCACTACCTGGTATCTTATAAAGTCCCTCCCCAGATTTTTTGTAGGCCCCCTTCAGATACTGGAAGGCCACGATAGGGTCACCTCGAAGCCTTCTCTTCTCCAGACTGAACAACCCCAACTCTTGCAGTCTGTTTTCATAGGAGAGGTGCTCCAGCCCTCTGATCATCCTTGTGGCCTTTCTCTGGGCATGCTCCAGCATATGCACATACCTCTTGTAACAGTGGCTCCAGAAGTGCATGCAGTACTCCAGGTGGGATCTCACTGGAGCAGAGTAGAGGGGGAGAATCACCTCCCTCGACCTACAGGCCACACTTCCCCTCCTGATGCAGCCCAGGATCTGATTGACTCGTATTTTAATTAGAGTGCACACATAAAAGGAAGTGGCTTGTATGTGTGGCTGCGGCCCAGTATGTGCTAAAAGGGTGCTGCTTTGTAGAGAAAGTGGTGTCCAATACCAGGCAGGCCTTCGAGATGCAGAGGATACTTCCCCACCAGTTGGATGTTGTCTATGTAATAAGGGCTCTGGGTCTTCCCATGACATTTAGGATGGAGAAAGCTCATAAGCTAGATTGTGCTTTAAGGAGCACCCACACAAGATGTGTGTGCTCAGGAAAGGTGGCTTCAAGTACACCAGGAAAGTTGCAGTTATGTGACTGTGGAGGCAAACAGTGCAAGAAAGGAAGTAACTATCAAGAACAGTTTGGCCTTGGGGTTTATTTATGGCGTATTTTGTACAACAGAAGTTGTACAAAGTCAAAGCTCATTAATTAATGCCTCTCCTATTCATTGAATGAGACAGGTGATTCCAAAGTAATTTTTAAATAAGATGCATGAATAAGACTATGTCACAAAGCATATACTTAAACAACCAAAAATGGATATTTTTTTTGGGTGATCTTCAACAGATTCTGAGTTTTAGGCTTTAAGCGTCTGACTTAAGCTGCTAAATACTTACACAGTACTGATTTTAGTGCATTTAGCCTTTCAACTGAGCTGGTTATTTGGTCATCCTCACTGTAAAACACAACTTTCTTGGTAATAATTGTCAAAAATAATGCTTCTCAATAATCACTTTTAAGAGTTTTATCAGAAATTGCTCAGTGCCTTGCTGCAGAGTGAGTTAGACTTACAGAATCTGACCAGAGTATTAATTTGGTTTTGAATATCTACGTGCAGAAAAGGACAATACATTCAGATTCCATAGTGGTCTTATTTTATTCCCATAAATGTAGAAATGTTATGGACTTTCTCCACCAGTTATAAGAGCAGGCTCTTGGCTCCTCCATCTGGTTACTAACGACACATAGTGGTATACTAAGGATTGTTCGTAAGGCAAAATGTACTGATATGCAGCTTGTTGTGTTGTTTGATTTGCTGGTGCTTTGGGTTTGACTTCTTTCTTTATTTTCTCCACTCTCTGATTGTCTTCATACTTGAGATAGTCCTGTGACATTCTAAGACATTTTATACAAGGTTAATAAGAAATACTGTGAAACAATGTAATTACTTGACTATAATTATTCTCTTACCAGTCTGACCTGTCATTCAGGAAATACTTGGGTTCTATTCAAAACAGGTCAGCAGGAGATGAACTAATTTTTGAGGACTTGGTAACGAAAGGAATGGAAGAGGCTGACACTGTTTATTATCTTATGAAGATATTCAAACCCATCTTATATAATCATAAAACAGCGCTCCCGAGAGTTTTCTTGAGAGATTAATATGGATGCTATGGCGCCTCAGGATAATAATGTGCATTTGCATCTTTGGAAGATTTCCTGTTAACAAGAAATGCCAAAATGTGGGGTTTGTTTGGCTTGCTTTGGGTTTTTTTCTTTTTTCTTTTTTTACTTCATGTTTAAATAATAAGAAAGGTATGAATACAGACTGACATAACTAAAGAATGTTCATATTTAGGCCATGACTATGCAGCTGAATGCCCAGTATGGTTCTGAATCCCATTAAGAAGACATTCCTGTAGTCTCACACCCACTTTTGCAGGCTGTTCTCCCAATCCACTGTCCTCCTTTGTCCTTTTGCTTGATTTTTTTGTGGGTTTATCAAATCTCTTGAGTCTTATTACTCAGCATGCAGGTGCAAACATGCTGTAAACATTCCAGCTGGATATATTTAATCATAACTTACTATGCTAGACAGCTGCTTTGAGGGAAAAAAAAAACAAAACACCAAACCAAAAAAAACCAGAAAAAAAGAAAATGATCAAAACATGTTCAAAAATTTGTGGAAACAATTTAATAAAACCTTGAAGGATGAGTTATCAATAATTTCTACCTGGCTATCTTATTGTATGTAAGGTGTTGATTTAGTAATATTCCTTATGTAATTAAAACCTGCGCATTCAGAGGTAGCGATAAGCCTAGAAAACTCACCTACAGCAAAAATCACGATTGCAGTTAAGTAGTTTGGAGTGACAACTTTGCTGCCCTAAAAATAAAATTACTGGAAAAATGTTTCTATGCCAAAGGTTTTAGTCTAATGGAGTCATCATGGTTTTCCATTGCTATGCAAGTACTGAAGTAGGACACACTGATCTAGGGTTACAATAAAAGCTGTTGTCTAAGGTGTTGTAACACTTTGGGGGTGCTGATTGACACCTGCCTAAACATGAACCAACAGTGTGCCCAGGTGGCCAAGAAGGCCAATGGCATCCTGGCCTGCATCAGGAATAGTGTGGACAGCAGGAGCAGGGAGGTCATTCTCCCCCTGTACTCTGCACTGCTTAGGCCACACCTTGAGTACTGTGTCCAGTTCTGGGCCACTCAATTTAAGAAGGACATTGAGGTGCTTGAGCATGTCCAGAGAAGGGCAATGAGGTTGGTGAGAGGCCTTGAGCACAAGCCCTATGAAGAGAGGCTGAGAGAGCTGGGATTGTTTAGCCTGGAGAAGAGGAGGCTCAGGGGGACCTTATTGCAGTCTACAACTACCTGAAGGGTGGTTGTAGCCAGGGGTAGGTTACCACCTTCTCTCAGGCAAGCAGCACCAGAACAAGAGGACACAGTCTCAAACTGTACCAGGGGAAGTTTAGGCTGGAGGTGAGGAGAAAGTTCTTGACTGAGAGAGTCATTGGCTACTGGAATGGGCTGCCCAGGGAGGTGGTGGAGTCACCACCCCTGGAGGTGTTCAAGGTGGGTTTGGCCGTGGCACTTGGTGCCATGGTCTAGTCTTGAGGTCTGTGGTGACAGGTTGGACTTGATGATCTTTGAGGTCTCTTCCAGCCCTGGTGATACCGATACTGTGTGATAACAACTAGCTCATTCCATGGAACCCCAAGTTTGCTGTCAATGTGCAGTTGGTCCCACCCTCTAAGAGCAGCAGAATGACAAGGATGAGAAAAAATTGCTTCTTCTGATCCAAATGGAAATGCCCTTGCTGCCTACATTGAAAAGACAGTCAGGTAACTTTAATCTGGATGAGAACTCTGACAGCATGGTACAGTGAAAGCCAATAGGTAGAGGGGGTTGATGCATACACCCAACACTAGCAGAGAACTTTGTTCCTTTTTATGAAGCCTGGGATGGGTACTGAACTCGTTTTTCAGAAACTAGGGGATTATTTTGGATTTAAATAGAGGACGTGATGGAAAGTGTTGGAGGAGAACAAATGTTGAAACTTACTGACCTGACCTGTCACCTTCTGACTTTAAATGTATCTTAATAAAAGCTGTTATTTAGTTTTATCCATACTTACTCTTTCAGATTTGGGGTTTTTTTTGTTTGGTTTTTTTTTTTTGTGTTTTTTTTTTGTTTGTTTTTTGTTAAATTTCATTATATGGTAGCTGATACCTCTCTTGTTTTAGGATCACAGACTTTATTAATAGTTTGTGAACTCTTAGCTGGCAGGTTATTGTTTCATAGAATAAATCCTAATAGATTTTATAATGCTCTGAATGATTTTGTTCTCTTATTTGACTTCTGGGCACACACAGCCCAGACAATTTCATTTTCACTGAGATGTGGGGTGAAGTAGGCCTTTAAGTTGGAAGTTTGTGATGAATGTAGTTCATGAAAGAGTCACTGGACTGAAAATAAAGACTTTTTCAGTGTTTAAGAAAACAAAACTTTTTCACATCTGTTTTCCATTTTTCTTTTTCTCCCTAAGGAAAGAACAAGACAGAATGGGTTTGAGGCCAAATACTGCACTTTCTACCTCTAGAGGAAAAAATTCTTAGGTATTGCATCTGGTTGCTCTCTTTTCAGTGAGTTAGATTGGTATGTGAGTGGAACATTCAGTAGTGTGGCACAAACTGAGAACCTGATAGAAACCAGAATGCTTAGTGACTTTTTTTTTTGCCTCCCCTGTTCAAGAAGGGCAGGGAACTGCTTGACAGAGTCCAATGCAGTGCCACAAAAATGATTAAGGAAGTTGAATATCTTCCTTGTGAGGAGAGACTGAGGGAGCTGGGGGTTTTTAGCTTGGAGAGGATGAGACTGAGGGGTGACCTCATTAATGTTTATAAATATGTAAGAGTGAGTGTCAGGAGGATGGAGCCAGCCACTTTTCAGTGATGCCCAATGACAAGAGGTAATGGATGGAAGTTGAGGCATAGGAGGTTCCATGTGAACCTGAGGAAGAATTTTTTCCCCTGCCAGGGTGACGGAGCACTGGAACAGGCTGTACAGGGAGGCTGTGGAGTCTCCCTCTCTGGAGATATTCAAGAATTGTCTGGATGCATTCTGGTGTGATCTGCTCTGGGTGATCCTGCTCTGACAGGAGGACTGGACCAGATGATCTTTTGATGCCCCTTCCAGCCAATGACATTCTATGATTTTATGATTCTATGTGTTGAACCCACTTCATCATTTTTTCTAGCAGGTCCAGCTGCTGTGCATCTTCAAGCAATTCTGCAAGGAAGTGTTTTGGTGTATCTAAGTATCCCTTTTATTCATGCTCAAAGCAAGCTTCTACTAAGAGTAATCCCTTGTAACAGAAACTGTTCAAGTCCATCAGGGTTGCGGCAGCATATGGCCTCAGTTTCTAGTCCCTTGGGTGGATTCATTGAATAGACAGTCATGTATCACTTCAAAGTATATTTGGATAGCTTTCATAAACTGCCTGGTCATGCTCATCTTGTAAGTGTTCTTTCACCCTTAGTGTATCTTATTCTGTGCTTTTAGCCAGAATTCCACATTTTGAGATTGTGTTTCCACCTAGGAGACTTGAATCCAGTCAGTTTTAATTTTTTTTTTAAATGTATATTCATTCTAATTTACAGAAATTATTAAAAAAATGTGCAACTTTGATTCACAGTGTTTACAACATATATTTTTTTAGAGAAAGGTAACAGCAATTTAGCTCAAAAGTATTATGCAGGTATCTGGCTATAGACACTGTCTGAGCGCTTGTTTTGTGATCTGCCTAACATTTCGTTCAGCTTGTCTCTTTTTCTTTTTTTTCTTCTTTCTCCCTTTACTGTTTCTGGAATACACCAACTGCTCCACCTCACACGACTGGCCCAAGCATTTGAGTTCCCTTGCCTCGTCTGCATTGTGTGATATTCATAGAATGGTAAGGTTGGAAGGGACCTCAAGGATCACCTAGTTCCAACCCCCTGCCATATGCAAGGACAACTCCCACTAGTACAGCTCACTCAAGGCCTCGTCCAACCTGGACTTGAACACCTCCAGGGAGGGAGGAACCACAACCTCCATGGGCAATCTGTTCCAGTGCCTCACCACCCTCACTGGAAAGAACTTCCTCCTGACATCCAGTCTAAATCTCCCCTCTGCCAGTTTAAACCCATTGCCCCTTGTCCTGTCGTTGCAGGACCTTGTAAATAATCCCACCCCAGCCTTCCTGTAGGCCCCCTTCAGGCTACTCTAAGGTCTCCTCGAAGCCTTCTCACCTCCAGGCTGAAGAGCCCCAACTCTCTCAGCCTGTCCTCATAGCAGAGCTGCTCCAGCCCTCTGATCATCTTTGTGGCCCTCCTCTGGACCCACTCCAACACTTTCATGTCCTTCCTGTGCTGAGGGCTCCAGAACTGCACACAGTACTCCAGGTGGGGTCTGATGAGAGCAGAGCAAAGTGGTAGAATCCCCTCCCTTGTCCTGCTGGCCACGCTGCTCTTGATGCAGCCTAGAACTCGGTTGGCTGTCTGGGCTGCATGTGCACACTGCAGGCTCATGTTGAGCTTTTCATCAACCCAGACTCCAAGGTCCTTTTCCTCAGGGCTACTCTCCAGCCATTCACCACACAGCCTGAATTTGTGCTTGGGATTGTGCCTACCCAGGTGCAGGACCTTACACTTGACCTTGTTGAATTTCATGAGGTTGGCCTTTTGTTTCAGTTAAATATATACGTAAAGAAGAATAGGTGAACTTTTTTCACCAAGTGCAACATCGAACATTCCAGTCATAGAAATAATTTTCTTCAGAAAAATTACATGTATCAGGAAGCAAGGTCAAGACACTCTAAAAGGATTTCAAACTCTGTTATGGCTTATAACAGAGTTTATAACTAAATAGCACAAGAAATATATGACAGATGAAGAAATACAAAATCCCTATCTCATAAGCATAAGCATTTCATCTTGGCCTGAGACTGTATCATGTGTACCATGAATGGTCAGCATACTGTGAATGCAATCAGCATATGAACTGAGCCATGCTAATGTGCTTGTATAAAGCTGGTATGGCAAAATCTTTGACATGGCTGGTTGGTTGACACATAGCTTCCTGTAAAGGCAGCATGGCATCATCCATGTTTGAGTTTGGTTTAGTTTGGGTTGGGTTTTTTCTTGGTTTATTGAGTTTGATTGTTGGTAGGGGTTTTTTTGGTTGCTTTTTTTTTTCTGGCTTTTTGTTTGGTTGGTTGGTTTGGTTTTGGAGTGACTTCCTAGGGGTTTTTGTTGTTGTTGTTTTTCATTACTTTTGTTTTCTTTAATGTCAAATACCTGACTTGAACTTACTTCAGAAAAAAATTGTGCAAGAGCCACAAATCATAATACTTTATGGAGTAAGTTCCTACTTTTAGATCTCAGCTTCAGAGAAGGGTGAGATAAAAGGAAGACTTTCTACTAGTCAGATAGGTTTACATGATCATACAGTTTCAACCATTCATACTGCTGTAAGTTAAGGTGCTACAAGGCTACACTTCCCAATGTAAAGTTTTTCACCTCCAAATGTTGAAAGGAAAAGCTATTTGGCCTGGACAGAGAGGATATGAGGATATATATATAATCCTGGACCAGAAGTGAAACAGAAAGCTTTTGTTTTGCTGCTTTATATCAGAAGGAACTCAAATTTCCAAAACTCATGATGCTGAAGTTTGGCACACATAAAGAAAATTTCTTGAAATCATAGAATAATTTAGGTTGTGAGTGACCACACCCTAGTGGTGATGCTTACGAGGCCTGTATTTCATTTTGTCTGTCTGTGCTTAACTGTTATGAAACAGAGTTATCAGTGACATGACACCAGGAGAAGAGACCAGAAGGGGGATATTAAAAGGCCATGATTAGATTTCAGTGGCCCACACTGGTACATCATCCCACCCTCCATACCCTAGAAATATTCTGGGTGTGGAAAGTAAATAAGCATTCATTTAAACCTATCCTGCTCATCAGCATACGTGCGATACATACATACATGTATGTGACATTTGAGGTTATACATTTCCCTCAGAGCTCCAGCTACTCACCTGTCCAAACTAAGAATGAATGTGACATGAACAGAACAGAGAACTCTGCATGGAAATAAATCAATATCCCTCAAGCACTCATTTATTTATTGGTGCTACACAGTTTCTAGTCATGTACAGAGCCTAAATTTATTCTACCTGCTTTTTTATGTCTAACATTTAATAATAAAGGCCATACTTTATTGCCAGCATTGTAATACAAGAAGTAATAAACATGCAAAGTTATCTGTTATTGCTCAGTCATGAGTAATGAACACCTTGTATATCGCACCACAATGGCTGTTCTTGTTTATCTGTCTTTGACTGCTGTACTACTGAGATTATTTTCCATTATTCTTGCTTTGTAGTTTTTATTTTTGCTTTGCTTTAGAATCTTGCTCCTGCAACAACTGCTGTGCGTGTCTCTTGGTCTTAAATACAAGTCACAGTGCATTAAACCTGCTTATTATTTTTAAATGTTTTACATAGATACTTGGTAATAAAGTATACCTCATGCATTAGTGCAGAGCACATTTCTGTGCATTTGGATATTGAACAGTATGTTTGAAGATGGGTAGATGGTTGTATTGAGAAGCACTGAGGTTTACCCAAGACCATTTCTAGCTCATGTCCAGTTGAAAGTAAGTGAAAAATATCTGCTAATTTTTCAGCTGATACACATTAAAACTAGTAAGCATGATGAACACCTCTTCCAAGTAAGATTTTTAATGTTCTTCTTGGGATATTTGACTGGTTCTGAAGCCTCATTTCCAGAGCTGACTAATGGTAAATCTTCTGCCTAAACTGCTCTCGGCAGACCCCACCTGGAGTACTGTGTGCAGTTCTGGAACCCTCAGCACAGGAAGGACATGGAAGTGTTGGAGTGGGTCCAGAGGAGGGCCACAAAGATGATCAGAGGGCTGGAGCAGCTCTCCTATGAGGACAGGCTGAGGGAGTTTTCAGCCTCAGTGCTTCTGTGGTTCTGAGATACACAGTNTGTGGCTGCTCCCTCCCTGGAGGTGTTGAAGGCCAGGTTGGAGGAGACCTTGAGAGACCTGTACTAATGGGATGTGTCCCTGCCTATGGCAGGGGGTTGGAACTAGATGATCCTTGAGGTCCCTTCCAACCTTACCATTCTATGATTCTATGATTCTATAAAGAGTGCGAACTTATTTTCTCCATATTACCTGAATTTCTTTCCCACCCTACTTGATTTTTTTCAGAATATGTCAGAGGTTGCATCATTTTCTCAAATACTTTTTCCTGTCTGTTTTTTATTTCTTCATAGCTGACAAAATAATGTTTAGAGTGAAGCCTTGAAAACACTCAGACTTTTCAATCTGTGCAGTCTTTGTTATACAGGGATTGTCTGCTATAAGAAATTTTGACATTTAATTCATTCTCATGTATATAGTCTGCCTTAGGTTTTTTCCTGGTCTTTTTCTACTTTCTTAATTCTTTCATTTGTTGCTATGCATCAGAATGCAGATTTTGGTGTGATGTTTCTTTAAATGCTTAGTAAATTTGGTGAACAGTAAATCCATTCACTATTTTTTTTTTTTAATGCTGTGTGACACTTAAAAAGAGACCCCTTTATTTACCACTAAAATCCTGAAAACTGAAAGATAATACTGCATGGCAGTAAATAATAATGTCTAAACCATGTTAGCTCGGGAATATGCAACACATTCCTTACCTTTTAGATTGAAAAGAGTTGACAAAATATCATCTCTCACAGGATTCACTTATGACTCTTGATTGATGAAGCCTTTGGAGTACTGAAAAATGAATGGCTGTGGATCCCAACGGGGGCTATAAAGGGAGGGAACAACACAAGTAGGATGACCTGAGAAGACATTCCTGTAGTTTTGGAGGTTTTTGTTGTTGTTGTTCTCTTTCGTTTTTTTGGTTTTGTTGTTGTTGTGGGTGGTTTTTGTTGGGTTTTTTGTTTGTTGGTTTGTTTTTTTTTTTTCTTTTCATAACAGAATCTGATGTCAGAAATATGAAGATTTCCTAAAGGTCTGAGTGACTTCTGTACAAACTGGTTGAGTTTTATCCACTTTGTGTTTGTTTGCATAATATCATCTCTAATAGGGAGAAACAATTCTAAATGTACCTACACATCAAATATTTCCTCTCAATGTTGCAGGGAGGAATGTGGGAGTGATTTCAGCTGATGCTCTGAAAACATAACCATAGGACTCAATTGTGCCTAATAGAGTGGTATGAAATACTAGGAAAGGAGTAAGGAAATAGGCAGGAAACATGGTTACACCACTGTTCAGATTCAGAGTGCACCTGCATCTGGAACAGTACGTGCAGTTTTGCAGTTGCTGTCTTTCAGGTTACAGAGGAAATGAAAAGCAGTAACAAATGACAGCAGGGATGATGGGAAGCTTCCGTGTAAGGAGAAAGTAATTGGATCAGGAGCCTTTGCCTGAAAAGACATGACAGAAGGCAGGTAACTCTAGATATGATACAGTGGATTTCATGTAGAAGATTGGTAGGGAAAATCCTTCACTCCTTCTCAGAACACTGCAACAAGGGGATAGCAAATAAAATGCTCAAATATCAAATGAAAAATGAAAGCAAGAAAGTATTTTTTCCAAGCAACTCCCACTGCATGTCTGCAAGATGCTGTGGATGCCAGTAGCAAAGGCTACTGGATGCAAAAACTAGGGAAGATGACCATTCCTGCACTCTCTAGGGTTTAGTCAGTCTGTTGAAGATCACACATTGCTACTATCAGAACAAATTTTGTAGTATTATAGGTCTAATCCAAAACACATTGAGCCAATGCAATTTTTTTGCTGACTTCAAAGCACAGACAGCAACTGAGTCCTGGGCTGCATCAAGAGCAGTGTGGCCAGCAGGGTAAGGGAGGGGATTCTGACCCTTTACTCTGATCTCGTCAGACCCCACCTGGAGTACTGTGTGCAGTTCTGGAACCCTCAGCACAGGAAGGACATGGAACTGTTGGAGCGGGTCCAGAGGAGGGCCACAAAGATGATCAGAGGGCTGGAGCAGCTCTGCTATGAGGACAGGCTGAGAGAGTTGGGGCTCTGCAGCCTGGAGAGGAGAAGGCTTCCAGGAGACCTGATAGTAGCCTTCCAGTATCTGAAGGGGGCCTACAGGAAGGTTGGGGAGGGACTATTGACAAGGTTTTGCAATGACAGGACAAGGGGCAATGGGTTTAAACTGGCAGAGGGGAGATTTAAACTAGATGTTAGGAGGAAGTTCTTTCCAGTGAGAGTGGTCAGACACTGGAAGAGGTTGCCCATGGAGGTTGTGGTTCCTCCCTCCCTGGAGGTGTTCAAGGCCAGATTGGATGAGACCTTGAGTGATCTGTACTAGTGGGAGGTGTTGCTGCCTATGGCAGGGGGTTGGAACTAGATGATCCTTGAGGTCCTTTCCAACCTTACCATTCTGTGATTCTATGATTCTATGCATTAGGGACTCGATGAAGTCTCAGTTCTGTTACAAATTTTGTCAAAACTGAGGGATTTCAACAGGTAGGATTTCACATAGGTTCCTAGTATTTCTAAAGCATAAGGGGAGTGCCTTCTTTAATGTGGCTGAGTCTTAATCATGATATTTATGGGGTGGGGAGTAATAGATTGCAGATTTGAAAGGAAATGGAAATGTGTTTGCCAAAAGATGAGATCACTGCAGATACATTCTTCAGGATAGTTTCATGTCTTTCAGTCAGCCCAGTGTCAAGAACATCGTTGCACACATTCTTAGGTAATTAGTACTCCTCTAAACAAGTTATGGGTTTGACTGAGCGAAAGTAGAACTTTTTCAAAAAATTCTATTCAAGTGCCTGCAATTTATCTTTTTCAGCTGATTTGACATGAAAAACTTTTAAAAGCTGTTGGGACAAAATACTATGGGCCAAAGAGGGCTTAGTCTTCATTTAAAGTTTGGCATAATAGATGTATGTCTTCCTTTGACTCACTTTGTACTTTGTTTGTCTCCAGGCCCAATTGTGGCCTTTATATATTGATGCAAATCTGCAGAACTCCTGGGCTACCCTCTCTTGTGTGTTTTGGCTGAGATAGATACAGGCAAGCAGACAGCTTGGAAAGCACAGCTGTGTATGCTGCTCCCTGTTGCATGGAGATGCTATTGCTGCACTCCTGCTGAGCACTGGAAAGATTTCAAAGATAGTTTGTTTTGTGCTCAGTAGCAGGAAATGTCTTCAAATCATAATCTTGCCTCACACCTAAAGACAGTGAACTGTGTTTGTTTTAAGTTGTGAAACTGATCTGTTTGTGAGAATTAATAAATCTTAGTTCATAATTAAGCCTACTTAAAGCCACTTTGCTATAAATAGTTTATCTGGGCTAACAGCCATCTTCTATTGTAGAACTGACAGGATAATAACACAAAAGAAGAATCATTTACCAGGTTTCATTTGCTTTAATATATTAAAATGTTTTCTGTGTAGAGATAAGAGGAGATGTTTAGGATAATTCCCAGTTACACAAGCTAAACTGTTACCTATACTGTACAAAACTAGATACTGGAATGTCATGAAAACATAGAATCATAGAATCATAGAATGGTAAGGTTGGAAGGGACCTCAAGGATCACCTAGTTCCAACACCCTGACATAGGCAGGGACACCTCCCACTAGTACAGGTTACTCAAGGCCTCATCCAATCTGACCTTGAACACCTCCAGGGAGGGAGCAGCCACGACCTCCCTGGGCAACCTGTTCCAGTGCCTCACCACCCTCACTGGAAAGAACTTCCTCCTAACATCTAGTCTAAATCTCCCCTCTGCCAGTTTACACCCATTGCCCCTTGTCCTGTCGTTGCAGGACCTTGTAAATAATCCCTCCCCAGCCTTCCTGTAGGCCCCCTTCAGATACTGGAAGGCTACTATCAGGTCCCCTTGAAGCCTTCTCTCCTCCAGGTTGAAGAGCCCCAACATGATACCTGTAGTTTTGCTGTGGTGCCTGTAGCATCTATAGTTCTAGGATAAACTTGTAATCAAAGTTAAGCACCTGTAATCAAAGACGTGATCAAGGTTAGAATGACAACAATGTATTGAATCAAGACTTAACCTCTACTTATCTCCCATCTTATGTAGCAAAATACAAATGCTTTATATTGAAAAGATTTGTAAAAACTGGTTGTGGATGCTTTAGTATTATGGTCAAGTCTTGCCTTTTCCCCCCTTTTCTATTATATAAGAAAGCTGAAATTACAATTATTACAAAGCATACTTCCTAATGTTAACTGATTAAACAAACAATGTAGATCAAAGGAAATTCAATAATTATGCATCTAAGTCTGCATCTAAGTCTTAAACCTCTCATATTTTAAAATGATGAATTATTCACAACTCAAGATGAAATGGGGAATATTCAAACTTGTGCTTTTGAAGTGTCATCATATTAATCTAGGCCACTTTATGCACATCTATATTCTTTTCATCTCTTGAGATCTCTGCAAGATGGTGGGTTCTTGTCACTAAATTTCTGTTGGCAGTCAAGAAACAAGTATTTTAAAACTTACAGTTGTTTACTACCATGAGTCAAATAATATACGGAATTCCCAAAGGAGCTGTGAATCGTAGATTTTATTCCCCCCCTTTTTCTATATTTTGTGACTTTGGTGGTTTTATTTTCTCTCTTTCAGTTATTTTATTTATGTACATTTCTTAGATTTATTTTTTTTAATTAGTTGCCCTCTTACTCAGATAATCATTTTAACCTTTTCTTCCTTGCCTCTACTCTCCACCATCCTAGACAACCAACCTCAATGTAATTCTGTTATTTAGAGTATGTGTAATTCAACAGCTGGGTCCAAACTAAAAACTAAGCACTTCAAAACTATTGAGATAAACTTACTTCAGACTCATGTTTTTCAGTCTCTATTCTTGTAAAGTTAAAAATTGAAGGGGGGTGGGGGGGTGGGGGAAGAACCCAAACCAAGAAATCTCAATTCTAATGTAACAGATTTATGTTCACTTTCAAACTTTTCAAGAATAAGATGTATTTCAATTCAAAGCAGCCAAAAAGCTTTGTTAGATTATTTTCTTATCAAGCACACGCAAAAGTAACAATACCATAATGACATTTATGTGGGAGAGTCTCATTGTGGGTTTCTTAAATTTCAAAGCATAAAGAATATGCAATAGGAAGCTGAGATTAATGCATTCTGATCCTGCACAAGTAGGGCAAAACAGGAGCTAACCTATGCTGTGTATGGGATGTGTGACCAACACCCCTCAGCTCCTCTGGGTCTAAAGAGCCTCTCGCTCATGTCAACCCCTCCACAATCCCCTCCTCCATGCAGTCACAGTCTCCCTCCTGCCCTAGAACCAGCTGTATCCCAAAGTTCATCCCAGTCTTTGTCTCCTGCTTATGTCTCCTTTCCTCACAAGGTCAGCTTGCCTCAGATTGCTCTCCTTGAAGCCTCTACCCCAGTCTTTCATGTGAATACAGTCAATTACAAGTCTGTAGGCTTTGACATTTTGCATATTGACAATACTGAATAGTGGAAATTCTTTTTTTTTCAAGGCAGACATACAGTAGATAATGGGCTACAACTGTGCCAGGCTGGAGGAGGTTATAAGAAGAGTGCTGTAGTAGGTGAAACTTCTCATCTGGGCCTCTTACCCCATTATGTTTCACCCGCATCTCTCCCTCCCTTCTTTCCAATGCTGTATTAAAGATAAAGATTTCTGGATTCTTTGATTCTTGCACAAGAATCCAACAAACTTGAATGAACAGTATCTCATCCACAAACACAGCAGTATGATGTTATGATATGCTAATGACCTGCCTGCACAAATTGCAGAAAGACCTCAGCTGTTCCTTTCAATATAGAAAAGAAAGGAGTCTGCAGTACCAGTCATCTACACAGACAAAGTTAAAAGCCTCAGAATTGCTCACAATAAAGGAACCATGTATAAAGAAATACCTCACAAGTGTAAAAAGACACTGGAATTGTTAAAATAAATGACCCTCTAATAATTCTCATTCGAAGTACTTTTTAAGCTCCTTCCCTCAACTTCTTCATAAATGTTTCACAAGTATTTCAGTAATGGGATTTAATTTTCTGGCTAATAGAGATCCTCTTAATAGTTCTGTACCTGAAATAGTGTTCTTGAATGAGTCCCCATTCTTACTCTGAATATTTTTGTACAATCCAGACAGTTTTTTACTATCTAAAGCATATATAATTTCTCCTTAGGGACATAGTGGACTAAATTCTGTTTCCATAATGCAGGTCTTAAAATGAGAAACTGTGAATGACCTCAAAAGCACATGCAGTTAGTAAAAGAGTTCCTTGTGAATCCCTTCCTCTCATTTCTGTGGAAACGGTCTCATGCAAGAGAAACATCCACTTCTCACTTGCCAAAGGTATAGGCATACTTTTAAAGAGAGAGTATCACAGAATCATAAAATCATAGAATAGTAAGGTTGGAAGGGACCTCAAGGATCATCTAGTTCCAACCCCCTGACATAGGCAGGGACACCTCCCACTAGCACAGCTCACTCAAGGCCTCATCCAATCTGGCCTTGAACACATCCAGGGAGGGAGCAGCCACAACCTCCCTGGGCAACCTGTTCCTGTGCCTCACCACCCTCACTGGAAAGAACTTCCTCCTAACATCTAGTCTAAATCTCCCCTCTGCCAGTTTAAGCCCATTGCCCCTTGTCCTGTCATTGCAGGACCTTGTAAATAATCCTTCCCCAGCCTTCCTGTAGGCCCCCTTCAGATACTGGAAGGCTACTATCAGGTCCCCTCGAAGCCTTCTCTTCTCCAGGCTGAAGAGCCCCAACTCTCTCAGCCTGTCCTCATAGGAGAGCTGCTCCAGCCCTCTGATCATCTTTGTGGCCCTCCTCTGGACCCGCTCCAACACTTCCATGTCCTTCCTGTGCTGAGGGTTCCAGAACTGCACACAGTACTCCAGGTGGGGTCTGACGAGAGCAGAGTAAAGGGGCAGAATCACCTCCCTTGCTCTGCTGGCCACGCTTCTCTTGATGCAGCCTAGGACTCGGTTGGCTGTCTGGGCTGCATGTGCACACTGCAGGCTCATGTTGAGCTTTTCATCAACCCAGACTCCAAGGTCCTTTTCCTCAGGGCTGCTCTCCAACCATTCACCACCCAACCTGGATTTGTGCTTGGGATTGTGCCTACCCAGGTGCAGGACCTTACACTTGGCCTTACTGAATTTCATGAGGTTGGCCTGGGCCCACCTCTCCAGCCTGTCCAGGTCCCTCTGGATGGCATCCCTGCCCTCTAGCAAGTCGACTGTGCCACACAGCTTGGTGTCATCTGCAAACTTGCTGAGGGTGCACTCCATTCCTCTGTCCATGTCACTGACATGGCAGAATCCCCTCCCTTGCCCTACCAGGCACACTTCTCTTGATGCAGCCCAGGACTCAGTTGCTGTCTGGGCTGCATGTGCACACTGCAGGCTCATGTTGAGCTTTTCATCAACCCGGACTCCAAGGTCCTTTTCTTCAGGGCTGTTCACCAGCCATTAACCACCCAGCCTGGATTTGTGGCTACCCAGGTGCAGGACCTTACACTTGGCTATGTTGACTTTCATGAGGTTGGCTTGGCCCCACCTCTCCAGCCTGTCCAGATCCCTCTGATGGCATCTCTGTCCTCTAGCAATTCGAGTAGTAATTAGGTGCTTAATTGTCTCAGTACTGAGCCTATTCGGTAGGAAGCCAGGCGACCCTCGACAGAAAGCCAGCAAAACCCCCATATACCTAAGATTTGCCAACTGCTGATATAGTTGGAAATATGAATACAATGCCCCATTCTTACTGAAAGTGAGACAGGTAAAAGCTGTCCAGGCCATTAAAAAAATGGTCACTAATTTTTTCCTCCCCTATTTCAACCTTTGTTTCAATTGTACCATCAACTACTTCCATGATAAACATGCTATTTGTCTGAAGAAATAGGACAAATGTCCTGAATGCATAATATGACCTCATCTCCAAAGAGGATCACAACAGCTTTGATGAAAGAAGATAGATTGTCTTCTTAAATGTAGTGTGAATTGCAGCACCTGAATGTTACACTGTTTCCCTGGACAAAAAGGAGGACTCATTGTGATGGTTTACAACCCTACATGATATGGAGCTACTTCTGCTGGAATGGCATCGTGGTAGGCCTAAGCAGGCCAAAATAGATTTATATATGTCCTGGCTTGCCCAGACGTGTTTTTCTGCTGTCCCTTCTTCTGTTTTGGGGAGAAGCAACCACAGGAAAGAGGACAAAGAACCTGGAGCCACTGAGTCTAAGGACCCTGGCCATTTATTTGCATCCTGTGGTAAACAAGGTATACACATTCAGCTTGTGTATGCCTTGTTCAAGGCCTGTGTTCTGTCCAAAGTTGAGTAAAGCAAGCCTATGGCTTCATCTAATATGGTCAAGCTTGGCTAACTGCCATTCCGATTGGCTATTCTGTGTCCAAAGGCCCGTTAGTCTGGCGTTATATTGATAAAAGGAGAAGAGCAGGTGACACAATGTGCTCTGCTGTTGTATCCATGCTCTGCCATTGCATCCATGCTTGCTGCTTGCTATTGCTTCATTGCATCCTGAACTGCCTGGAAATTGCCTGCCTCGAGTTTACCAGGAACAGGCTCTAAATGCCTTCATGCAATAGGCCTACACAGACAGCATGACATCGTGCTGAGACTGCACATTGCAAGACATTCTGCCTGCACTTGAAAGTCTCCTGCCAAGATGGGAAGTCCTGGAGATACCCAGGTCATCCAGAGAGATCAGGACCAGGTCAGAGATTGTCTACCTCCTTTCTGCAGCAACCTGGGAAGAATCAGAAGTCTCAGCAGCTGACAAGACAGTAACAGAATTCCCTGAAAGTGTTTGGGTGATGTCTGAAGCTGCAGCTAGCCCCACGAGTCAGGAAATTATATTTTGTGAGTAAATAATTAAAACCTCTTGCAATTTACCATTGCCTTCTGCCTTCCTGGCCTGCATCAGGAATAGTGTGGTCAGCAGGAGCAGGGAGGTCATTCTCCCCCTGTACTCTGCACTGCTTAGGCCACGCCTTGAGTACTGTGTCCAGTTCTGGGCCCCTCAATTTAGAAGGACATTGAGGTGCTTGAGCGTGTCCAGAGAAGTGCAACAAGGCTGGTGAGAGGCCTCGAGCGCAGCCCTATGAAGNGGTGAGAGGCCTCGAGCACAGCCCTATGAAGAGAGGTTGAGGGAGCTGGGATTGTTTAGCCTGGAGAAGAGGAGGCTCAGGGGAGACCTTCTTGCTGTCTACAACTACCTGAAGGGTGGTTCTGGCCAAGAGGAGGTTACCTTCATCTCTCAGGCAAGCAGTACCAGAACAAGAGGACACAG